>BOPP01000097.1:3632739-3666414 GCA_017312745.1 Gryllus bimaculatus | reverse complement strand
CCGCCCACGCGCCTTTGTCTTCCGCCGCGAGATGGCGCGTGGGCGGCGGCCAAGCGCGAGCCCGCTTTGTGCCGCGGGCGCCGGCTAATGGATGATTTCCCACTCGAACGAGGGCCGAAGAGCGCGCGGTGCCGAGGGGCTTTATGAACGCGACATCAGCAGGTGTTCGGGGAGGTCGTTTTTCAGGTGATGTAATGAATGATCCTGTGTGCCCTCTGGTCGGTAGTTATTTTTGCACTCTTGCAGAAGAGCAGTAAATTCAACAATTTCACTTGCATTTACAAAAGAAAGAAATAACAAACGCTGTCTTTTTGTAGCGTGTTCTGTTTACCGAACGGAGAATTCGGGTCAGACCGATGTGGCGATACGCTACGTGGACCGCTGCCGGGTGAGAAAGACATGCCTAATGAGCGGCTGATCTTTGGCTTCTCTCGACGAACAATCAAACAACAAACACAACAATCGACAACAATCAAAACAAGTCAGACGGGTGTATTTCCTCACTAGGTTTCTCGAATTGCTGCCGGGTGACACCGAGCTCTTTGAAAAATTCGACGATGAAGAGGATTTTATAGAAATATAGTGTTCTCGCCGTACTATATTAATCTCTTATTTTTCTTCTCGTAATTTACAAGATCTAACTGCGCCTCTCACGCTACGCACACGTTAACAATATTGTTTAGAATTGTTTTTTTTCTTACATTCCATAACTAACTAACATAAACAGAAGGAAATCGAGGTGAAGAGGAGGGTAGTAGTGAAGGATGATGACAAGAGTAGGAACGGTGAGAGGTCTGTCACGATTGGTGGGATGAAATTGATTGAACACCCTGTGAAAGGAATCCTGTGAAAAGAGTGTACGTCAGGTTAATTCAACGAGCATTTAAAGATAAGACGAAAGCAATGAGAGGGAAAGAAGTGTTTGTTGACATCGACGGCTACAGAGAAATTTATATGCTGCGGGGCAGGCAGAATAAGCACTCATGGCGCCGAATTAATTAGGGAGTAACTTGAGGAACAAGCGAAGTAACGGTGGCCGTATGTGACACAGAGCGGGAGGGGGAGGGGGGCTGTGCCGAGCGCGCGTCAATGGCTGCGCTTCCGGTCCTTTGACGCGGCGAGCGCCCGTGGCCCAGGGCCTCCGCCACGGGACAATTCGCGCCGCTCGCATGGTCTCACCCCGGCATCTCCAAGCGCTGGCCACACATCCAGAATGAGCCCCCTGCCGGGGCATTCCTGCATCACATTGGCTTTACGAACACGGTGCAAGTGAACTATTGTTTCGTACGACAGCCATCAACTATAACACTCTTGTTGACAATTATTCGTCCTCATAACGAGTATGTGTCCTGCATCAGAGCGTCAGGGAGCGGTTTGACCTCTGCCCGCCCGCCGAGATAAAATCCGAAGACGATCAAGCTACAAAAGAATAGCAGAGTACGTAATGTAACAAGATAAAGATGAACTTACAAAATATGAAAAAGGAATAGAGAACACCACGTGACTAACAGAATGAATTATTATAAGAAAACAGAAACAATGACGGCGTGTAACCATGAGTGGTTCATCAGGTTACCTTTTCTAACTCTAGAAGAAAATATTGGGTGGTATCACCAAAAGTACTGCACCTTTCCAAACGCAATTTAGAAAATATCATTCAACCACAGACTACTGCATGACAAAACATCAGTATTTATGGTTCGACAACGTCAGCCTTTTGGTTTAAAGTTTAGACACAGAAAAACCTTGTGAAGAAATTTGACCTGTATTTATTATAGATAATTTATCAAAGATTTAAAGGCAACTTCACATACATAATCAAAGATATTTTAAAAGATCGCGGAATTCGTCAAAAATATGGCATATTGGCGACAAGTCGTTAAAAAAAGGTAATGCACGAAACGACAAAATAACGGTACATTGTAAGACAAAATTAATAAGTACGCCGACGACATTACCAAAAATATAACATATAGAATTGACTTCACTGGAAGAAATCACATGAAAGGTCTCAGGCGCAGGTTTATAATGTAATTTCTAGTGTAATTTTTGTAAATAGATGTGAAGATTTTCAATACAAAATCTATTAATATTATTTTTTGGTACAATATCTAGCCACAGAGAAATTTGTTGTAACCTTGGTAAGCTTAATCAAAATGGAACAAAGTATAAAATGAATCATTTAAAACCTCAGGGATACTTTCATGTTGGAAGCGGTGGGCTGGCGGTGTTTCAAGCGGCTGAACGGGCAACCCGCCGCCGTCGCAGGAGCGAGCCTTGCGGGACTCCGTCCGCGCCTGGCGCTGCGTGGGCGTCGCTCACGTGTCGCGATGGCCGTTCCGCTCGGGGCGCAGCGGGCGGGGGGGGGGAGGGGCGTGGGCCCAAGGGCGAGGGCGGGGAGAGAGGGCACATGAGCCCTCCGCGCCGAGCGACGGAGGTCGTCACGTGACTTCTCCCCATACAAGTCTTTTGCACGAGTATCGTGGAGACTAAGCGAGGAATTAAACGCATCTAGGCTTCCGAGAAGAATTTCGAAAGTATTATTACAAAGTTGTATATAAACTATACATGTAGCTTGCGTGTGTGATTATTCATGTTCCGACATCATAGCGCGTATCAAACGAAGTTTTAAAGAAATTTTATCACACTTGTTCGCTTGATACGTAAAGGAAGGTCATCGGAATTAACTTGTTGCTTGCAACCAGTAAAGAATTATGCTTTTTTTAAATTTTGAGTACAACTACTTTACATTATACATTATAGCGCTTTTGGAACAACTGAGAAATTTGTGTACAATTGTTTTTTAGTTTTTCGTAAAATTCGAAAATCTTGTTACAGTAAAACTTTCTCAATGCATTATTTCAAGGGAGCAGTATTTTCCTTCGTATTTGACAAGATTCCGCATTATACCAGTATGTTTGCCAGACCACAATTCATGTTCACATTAAACAGATTTTCGCGTAATGCACGTTTCGCATTGAGCAAGTATATCAATTACCGGTTGTAATCGCTGAGTTTAACCGAGGTGAAAAACTGGAATGGCCTGACGCCTGTTGTGTCTGTGCGCGGGCGGGGCGTGCAGGCGGGCGCGTGAGCGGGCAGGGCCGTGGGGGCCCGGGTGGAGGGCCTTCCGATGACAATTTGTGGCCCCCCGGAGGGCGAGGGGAGGCCACTGGCGACCGCGCCGCTCTGTCACACCTACAGCCCCCTCCGCCCCCGCAAGACAAGGCCGGGGGCGGGGTTCAAATCCCAAGCCGGCCGGTCCGCGCGTCGAGATTTCCCAGGATTCAGTGGATGTGCGTGCGGAAGGTCGGCGAAGGGAAGAGAGGGGTGGGCGACGACCGCGCTGGGAGGCGAACAAGTTGTTTCTTCTGCTTCGACAGAAACTCTTTTCCTTTTGGGGCGTCTTTCGATAGGTCTTAGAATCGGCGCCTGCTGGTCGCAGATTTATTTTTCCCACGAAACCAATGTGTGCTTCTCTGTTCAGCGAAAAAGCGTTTTTATCAACAGGACTTAACTGTATTGAACTGTAATATAATTATCACAAAATGAAACTGTAAAAACAGTTTTCTTTAATTTAAAATATTGGGATTTCAATTTACTTAAATTTTTAACGAATAAATAACGACATAAACCAATTTTATTTCTATCTCCACCTCCTCCTGAATAATAGTCAGTCATAGCTTACACAATGCCCAGTAATACCATCATTGTTCAGTAATTCGTCGTTTAAAAAAGTCAATAACAGTTTCGTTCGGTTTCACACGCGTATTACAAATACCGAGTAAGTGTTGCATTGACATAATTTCTTATGAATGTGCGTTAAGTACCTGAAGTGGTGATGTTTACATATCGTGAAGCAAACAGATAATCATCAAATTATGGTCTCTCTTAGCACGGACAAGCCCAGCTTTTATGAACGTTTATGTTTACAATAAAATCGATTCATAAATGTTTGTCAATGTTGACGTCGTATCTGTATCACCATGCAGCTGCTGCTTGTACTGTACTTAATGACCGCAAACAACAATAAATTGCGATTAAAATTTGAAATGTTCAACGTAAACCCACATTTACAAACTTTTTCCGCACGTGTCCTCGGCAAAAACATCAAGAAACCGAAAACGCAACCAAATATCGCCTTCCTCTGCAGACTGATTATGTTGAGGGCCGCCATTTTTGTGCCTACGGTAGAAAGGGGAGCGGGCGCTGCTGGGAAAGGGCTGCTGGGAAAGGGCATAATAAATAGGTTGTGCTACAAAAGTACACACTTCTTATTATTACTTGTAATGGATATGTAATTCTGTGAAAATAGTATTGCGAACTTTATCCTACTAACACTTCA
This sequence comes from Gryllus bimaculatus, assembly GCA_017312745.1. Classification (NCBI taxonomy): domain Eukaryota; kingdom Metazoa; phylum Arthropoda; class Insecta; order Orthoptera; family Gryllidae; genus Gryllus; species Gryllus bimaculatus. The sequence goes on along the minus strand of BOPP01000097.1, from coordinate 3,662,069 downwards.
GTGAAACAATCTCAATCAAGGAACTGCGAGAGATTCGAAATTTAGAATTTTCGAAAAGTCACACGTGTTAATGAAAATCGAACATACTCGCATAGCTTTACTTGAGGAGACAAAAAAATCCCTCGGGAAAAGCGGTAAGTGAAGCCTTAAAATTAGTAAACTTGCATGTTTATCTCCACATTAGCGGCACTTGATAGTTAACTGACGTGGAACCTAACTAAAGTCATTATGTTATAACTCAAAATTACCCCCAAATTGCTAACATTTATAAAACATGAATGTGAAATTATGTAAAAAGTTTCAAAAAATACAGTGCATTATAAAATAATTAATATCTGACTTCAATAATGAAGCTATGCGACGTGATAGAACTTGCACAAATTTTCAAACTCGAGAGGTTTAATGAAAGTCTAACCTATATAATATTAGAGAGAGAACTTCGCTCTATTGAAGCAAAAACATTAAAGAAAATATATCGAGTCCAGTTTACGCTTTTTTCTGTCATGATTTCAGTGAAAACTAAGCGAAAACTACTCGTATTTTCAAATATTTGTAGTTACAGTTAACAAATATCTCATTTTGAAAAAAATATTAAGAAAAAATCTCCTCCTTGAAAAATATAGTTGGAGTAGGGAGCATAAAATTCTTACATTTCAGTGACTATCAGAAATTTAGAGGATTTGGTAAAGATCGGGCTTGTGCTATTATTACAAGGTTACTTTCTTCTATTCAGGAGAATTTGAATGAAAAAAATTTCAGCCATTTTTGAGAAATTTTTTATATTATGCCCTTCTGAAAGCACCTCATCTATCCACAAACATTTGAAGGGGTACCAAAGATCACAAAACTGTGGATGCAGACTGCAATTCAGATCTTCAAAAAATATTTTTTATGAATAGATATATTAAAAAATTAACTTTTACAGTAAAACATTGTGTTTTTGTTGAATGCTCCGTATTTAACATAAATTTCTCTTCATATTCTGCAGATTCCAAAAAATAAAAATGAAAATAAATTGAATAAAATATTTCATTCGAACAAACAATACAAGTGTGTCAAGCAAAAGCGAACAGCGGCAGCACAGCGAAGTTTGGCAGCGAGTGAAGCTATTAACAAATGAAAGGAGGTTCGCTCGCAGTCCGGGCCGCCAGAATGCGCTGCAGCAGCGCGCTTTTGTGGCGGAGGCGGCTCGCTCCCTCGCGACGCAGCTCCTTCGCTTATCAGGCGATTCGGGCGCGTGCGAAGAGTAATGAATGAGCGAGATAAGGACCGCACACACACACCAGGCACCGCGCTTTCTTCCTCTGCTCCGCGTTGGCGTTTGCTCATTCCCTTTCTTCCTGCGTCCTACGCACGCATCGCGCCTTCTCTTTCTATACCTCTAACACTACACCTATGGAAACATCAACAGTGTTCCTTCCTTCTCTGTTTTCAAAATGTACAACCACTTCCGTCTCTATTTCACCCATGGATCTTGGACTGCCATAGATCCGGACTATTTTATAGTCATTATTCGGAAGTTTCGTAATGTATTGCACAATATCCTTCCTTCGTGTAATTTGATTTCTTCAGTGGGGGTAACTGCTTAAATACCTTTAGCGAAACCATATATTAACAAATGCCTTGCTAATCGGATTTTAGAATGTTTGAATTCATGAGCATTATTTACATACAATGTTTAATTTTAGGACATCACAAAACGAAAGTTTAAACGAAAAAAAGTGGCAGTTGTTTTACTAAGAACACGTCACCTTCTTTGGCGGAGTGTAGGACAAGAAGTCATGCGATCCCTTTCCCTCCAATGATTACGTCCGTGCAAGCGAATGTTGCACTTTGCTCGCCGATGACTGCAGCGATGCTGTTTGCCAATGAACAGGGCATCTTGCGGCAAAACCGGATCTCCCGGCGCGAGAAAGAGCCATAATACAACGGAGTTCGTGGTGTCTGACGACGAAATCTTCCGTCGCGTCTTCTCTCTTAAGGCTAAATGTGCCGACCCAGCAAGTCGATCAAGTGGAAGATCGACCCTGTAACTCCATCCAGTGAGGGGTCAACCAAGCAAGTCGATCAAGTGGGGGATCGACCCTGCAAGTCGATCAAGTGGGGGATTGACCCTGCAAGTCGATAAGTGGGGGATCGCCCAGCAAGTCTATCAAGTGGGGGATTCGACGCCCAGCAAGTCGCTGAGTGGGAGATCGACCAGAAGTCGCTGAAGTGGGTAGCTCGACCCAGCAAGTCGCTGAATGGGACGATTCGACCCACGCAAGCTCGACTCAAGTGGAGGGATCGACCGCTGCAAGTCTTCAGGTAGGGGATCGACCCTGCACCGTCGATTAAATGAGGGCTGCGACCCTGCAAGTCTATCAGTGGGGAAGAGATGTCCGACCCCCAGCAATGTCGAGCAAGTGGGGGATCGACCTGGCAAGTTCGATCAGGTGGGGATCGACCCCAGCAAGTCGATCAAAGTGGAGGATCGACCCTGCACGTCGATTAAAATGAGGGGATGCGGACCCAGCAAGTCGATTGAAAGTGGGCGGATCGGACACGCAGCAAGTCGATCAAGTGAGGGTATCGACCCTGAAGCTCGATCAGGTGGGGGATCGACCGCAGCAAGTCCGATCAGTGGAGGAACGACCCTGCAACGTTCGATTAATGAGGGATCGACCAGCAAGGTCGATGGAAGTGGGGGTCGACCCGCAAGTCGATCCAAGTGGGGGATCGACCCAGCAAGTCGATCAAGTGGGGGCATCGACCGCAGCAAGTCGATCAAGTGAGGGATGACGCCTGCAAGTCGATCAAGTGGGGATCGACGCCTGCAAGTCGATTAGTGGGAGGATCGAACCACTGCAAGTCTATCAATGGGGGATCGACCCAGCAAGTCGATCAGTGAGGGATCGAACCCTGCAAGTCGATGCAAGTAGAAGGATCGCCCTGCAGTCGAATTCAATGAGGGATCGACCCAGCAAGTCGAATGAAGTGGGGGGATGCGACGACAGCAATCGATCAAACTGACAGAATTCCGTGCCAACAAGTCGACCTGACTATCCTGGAGTATTAACTATAATATTTTGATATTTGGACTATTTGGAACTAATTTTGGGTAATTTGGACTTTTTTGACTTTTGTCAGCTCAGTCAATGCCTTCTGTTAGTCCTTCGTCAGTCCCGTCTGTCCATCCGTATCCGTCCGCTGCGTCCGTCAGTCGCGTCTGTCCATTTCCGTCGTCTGTCCGTCCGTCCGTCTGTACCGTCCGTCCGTCTGTCCGTCCCGTCCGTCATCCGTTCCGTCGGTCACTCGTTCCGTCCGTCACCGTCCGTCCGTCATCCGTCCGTTGTCACTCCGTCCGTCCGTCACTGCCCGTCCCGTCCGCTGCACTCCCGTCCGTCGTACTCCGTCCGTCGTCATCCGTCCGTTCCGTCACTCGTCCGTCCGTCACTCTCGTCGTCGTCACTCCGTCCGTCCGTCACTCCGTCGTCGTCACTCCGTCCGTCCGTCACTATTAATGACCGTCGTCAGTCACTTCTCGTCCGTCAGTCCACTCCGCTCCCGTCAGCTCACTCCCCGCTCCGTCAGTCACTCCCGTCCGTCAGTCACTCCGTCGTCAGTTCACTCCGTCCGTCAAGCTCCTCCGTCCGTCAGTCACTCCGCTCCGTCAGTCACTCTCCGTCGTCAGTCACTCCGTCCGTCAGTCACCTTCCGTCGTCAGTCACATGCCGTCGTCAAGCTCACTTCCGTCCGCTCAGTCACTCCGTCCGTCAGTACTCGTCCGTCAGTCACTCGTCCGTCGTCACTCCGTCCGTCAGTCACTCCGTCCGTAGTTCACTTCCGTCTCGTCAGTCACTCCCGTCGTCAGTCACGTCCGTCGCGTCAGGTCACTCCGTCCGTCAGTCCACTCCGTCCGTCAGTCACTCCGTCCGTCAGTCACTCCGTCCGTCAGTCACTCCGTCCGTCAGTCACTCCGTCGCGTCCAGTCAATCCGTCCGTCAGTCCACTCCGTCCGTCAGTCACTCCGTCCGTCAGTCACTCCGTGGCGTCCGTCACTCCGTCGTCAGTCCACTCCGTCCGTCAGTCAATCCGTTTCGCGTCAGTCATCGTCCGTCATCATGCCGTCCGTCAGTCACTCCGTCCGTCAGTCACTCCGTCCGTCAGTCACTCCGTCCCGTCAGTCACCTCGTCCGTCAGTCCTCCGTCCGTCAGTCACTCCGTCCGTCAGTCACTCTCCGTTCGTCAGTCCATCCGTCCGTCATCACTCCGTCCGTCAGTCCACCTCCGTCCGTCAGTCACTCGTCCGTCAGTCACTCCGTCCGTCAGTCACTCCGTCCGTACAGTCACTGCCGTCGTCAGTCACTCCGTCGTCAGTCCACTCCGTCGCGTCAGTCATCCGTCCGTCCAGTCCACTCCGTCCGTCAGTCACGTCCGTCCGTCAGTCTACTCCGTCCCGTTCAGTCACTCGCGTCCGTCAGTCACTCCGTCGTCAGTCACTCGTCCGTCAGTCACTCGTCGGTCAGTCACTCGTCGTCAGTCACTCCGTCCGTCAGTCACTCGTCCGTCAGTCACTCCGTCGTAAGTAAACTCCGTCCCGTCTAGTCACTCCGTCGTCAGTCACTCCGTCCGTCAGTCACCCGTCCCGTCAAGTCAAGCTCCGTCGTCAGTCACTCCGTCCGTCAGTCACTCCGTCGTCAGTCACTCCGTCCGTACAGTCACTTCCGTCCGTCAGTCACTCGTCCGTCAGTCCACTCGTCCGTCAGTCACTGCCGTCCGCAGTCACTCCGTCCGTCAGTCAACTCGTCCGTAGTCCCTCCGTCCGTCAGTCACTGACCTCGGTCCCGTCAGTCACTCCGTCCGTCAGCTCACTCCGTCCGTCAGTCCTCCGTCCGTCAGTCACTATCCGTCCGTCAGTCACTCCCGTCCGTCATCACTCGTCCAGTCAGTCACCTCGTCGGGTCAGTCACTTCCCGTCCGTCAGTCACGCTCCGTCGTCAGTCACATTCCGTCCGTCAGTCACTCCGTCCGTCAGTCAGTCCGTCCGTCAGTCACCTCCGTCCGTCAGTCACTTCCGTCCGTCAGTTCACTCCGTCCGTCAGTCACTCGTCCGTCAGTCACTCTCCGTCCGTTCAAGTCACTTCCGTCCGTCAGTCACTTCCGGTCCCGTCAGTTCATCCGTCCGTCAGTCACTCCGTCCGTCAGTCACTCCGTCCGTCAGTCACTCCGTCCGTCAGTACTCCGTCCGTCAGTCACTCCGTCCGTCAGTCACCCGTCCGTCAGTCACTTCCGTCCGTCAGTCACTCCGTCCGTCAGTCACTCCGTCCGTGCATCACTCCGTCCGTCATCAGTCCGTCCGTCAGTCACTCCGTCCGTCAGTCACCTCCGTCCCGTCAGTCACTCCGTCCGTCAAAGTCACTCCGTCGCGTCAGTCACTCCGTCCGTCAGTCACTGTCCGTCCGTCAGTCACTCCGTCCGTTCAGTCAGTCCGTCCGTCAGTCCTCCGATCCGTCAGTCAACATCCGTCGTCAGTCACTCCGTCCCGTCAGTCCACTCCCGTCAGTCACTCCGTCCGTCGTCACTCCGTCCGTCAGTTCACTCCGTCCGTCAGTCACTTCCGTCGTCGTACTCTCCGTCCGTCAGTCACTCGTCCGTCAAGTCCACTCCGTCCGTCAGTCACTCCGTCGTCAGTCACTCGTCCGTCAAGTCACTCCGTCCGTCAGTCACTCCGTCCGTGCATCCCTCCGTCGTCAGTCACTACTCCGTCCGTCAGTCCTCCGCGTCCGTTCAGTCACTCCGTCCGTCAGTCACTCCGTCCGTCAGTCACTTCCGTCCGTCAGTCACATCGTCCGTCAGTCCTCCGTCCGTCAGTCACTCCGTCCGTCAGTCACTCGTCGTCAGTCACTCCGTCCGTCAGTACTCGTCGTCAGTCCACTCGTCCGTCAGTCACTCCGTCCGTCAGTCACTCCGTCGTGCAGTCACTGCGTCCGTTCAGTCACTGCGTCCGTCCAGTCACTCCCGGTCTGTCCAGTTCCACGTCCGTGTCTGTCATCTACTGCCCGATCCCGTCTGTCACTCCGTCCGTCTGTCACTTCCGTCCGTCTGTCACTCCGTCCGTCTGGTCACTCTCGTCCGTCTGTCATCCGCCTCCGTCCCCGTCTGAATCCGTCGCTCACTTCGTCCGTCTGGTCACTCCGTCCGTCTGTCACTTCCGTCCGCTGTCACTCCGGTCCGTCTGTCACTCGTAGTTTGTCTACCTACCCGTCCCGTCTGTCACTCGTTTCTCGTCCGTCTGTCAGCTTCGGACCGCTCTGATTGATCGATATGCTGCCGGGTGGACCGTGTCTGTCACAGGTCACTTCGGTGACCGCGTCTGTCACTCTAGATTACGTCCGTACTGTCACTGGTCGCCGTCCGTGCCTTCTTGGTTTCAACGTGGTAGGTCCCGTCCGTCTGTCACTTGACTCTCCGTCCGTCTGTCATCTTTCGTCCGTCTGTCACTACCGTCCGTCGTCAACTCCGTCCGTCTAGTCACTCCGTGCCCGTCTGTCACTCCGTCCGTCTGTCCACTGTCCGTCTGTCAAAACTCCGTCCGTCTGTCCATCCGTTCCGTCTGTCACTTCCGTCCGTTGTCACTCCGTCCGTCTGTCACTCGGTCCGTCTGTCACTGTTCTCCGTCCGTTCTGTCACTATCTACTATTCCGTCCGTTGTCACTCCGTCCGTCTTGTCACTCCGTCCGTCTGTCACTCCGTCGTTGTCACTCCGTCCCGTATGTCACGACCGGTCCGTCCTGTCAAAACTCCGTCCGTCTTCAACTCCGTCCGTCTGTCCTCCCGTCCGTCTGTCACTCCGTCCGTCTGTCCATAGGTACGTCCGTCTGTCACTTCCGTCAGTCTGTCACTTCCGGTCCGTCTGTTCACTCGTCCCGTCTGTCCACTCCGTCCGTCTGTCACTCCGTCCGTCTGTCACTCGTCGCGTCCTGTCACTCCGTCCGTCTGTCAATCCCCGCCGTCTGTCACTCCGTCCGTCTGTCACTTTCCGTAGCGTCTGTCACTCCGTCCGTCTGGTCACTCCGTCGTCTGTCACTGTCCGTCCGTCTGTCACTGTCCGTGCCGTCTGTCACTGCCCGTCCGTCGCCTGTCACTCGTCCGTCTGTCATCTCCGTCCGTCTGTCACTCCGTCCGTCTTGTCACTCCGTCCGTCTGTCACTCAGTCCCGTCTGTCCACTCCGTCCGTCTGTCACTCCGTCCGTCTGTCCTCCGTCCGTCTGTCACTCCCGTTCCGTCTGTCACTCCCGTCCGTCTGTCACTACTGCCGTTCGCGTCTGTCACTCCGGTCCGTCTGTCTACTCGCGTCCGTCTGTCACTCCGTCCGTCTGTCACTCCGTCGTCTGTCACTCCGTCCGTCTGTCACTGTGTTTCTCGCCGTCTGTCACTCCGTCCGTCTGTCACTCCGTCCGTCTGTCTACTCGTCCCGTCTGTCACTCCGTCCGTCTGTCCACTGCCGTCCGTCTGTCACTCCGTCCGTCTGTCATCCGTCGCGTCTGTCAGCTCCGTCGTCTGTCACTCCGTCCGTTGTCAACTCCGTCCTTCTGTCACTCCGTCCGTCTGTCACTCCGTCCGTCTGTCACTGCCGTCCGTCTGTCTCCGTCCGTCTGTCACTTTCTCCGTCCGTCTGTCACTCCGTCGTCTGTCCTTCCGTCCGTCTGTCACTCCGTCGTCTGTCACTCCGTCCGTCTTCACTCCCCGTCGTCCTGTCACTCCGTCGTCCAGTGCACTCCGGTCCGTCTGTCAGTCAGTCACCCCTGTGTGTGTGCACGAAATTATTTTTTCATACTTTAGATAGCAATTAAATCACTTTCTTTCCATTTCGTTTCTCATTCCACTTTAACCACTATGGTAACTATGTCATGTAGTCACGTAGTTATTTATAGCACCCCAACAGAATTCTCACTGTTGTTTCGTCTTTTTGCATTCTGAAAGTATAACATGCTGGAAAAATGTGCGCCACATTTCTAAACGACCGAAACGTGATCGCGTGATATTTATGAACTTTCATAAAATATAATTTTGATTCTAACAGATAAGATAATTTACAAATTATGTTTATTAATTTTATCATAATCACAAATGATATTATTTAAACATTTCAAATACAAAGACCAAAGGGATGGCTTTTACGGAAAAACACATTATACGCACTTCTTGAAAAGTATGACATGTGGCCAGTTGGTCATTTTAAATATTTTTAAAATAATATAACCTGCTTAACAGAGGTAGATCTAGATTCAAAAAATCCAAAAGTTCCAGAGAATATACTGCTTGCTCGAGCGCAAGGGAGAAGGGCTAATCACGCTGGCACCAGGATTGCGGCGTCATCGGTATATTGTAGAGTTCCATGGTTTATCTTCCTACAATCTTGATATTTCTCTCTTGCGATTTGATCTCGTAAAGTAAAATGAATGAAATTACGTTACATATTTCGTAATTAATTATTACAGTTTTAATTTTCGATCTATTACAGGCAAATAACACACTCACACTCTCTCTCTCTTTCACACACACACACATTGATATTTTCGTAGAGAAACAAAATATTCCTATATTTTTAGTTCAATTATAATTGAATAGTTATATAATGACACGGTCTGTACACAGAACAAACGGTTGGGAAGCTCGGGCCAAGTGCAGGTGTTGGGCTTCAAGTGCCCGTGTGCGGGCGTTAGTCTGGGCGCAGCTCTCGAAATGCAGCTAGCCAGCGGAATTCGTTGTACACGGCCAAAACAAATTAACGAATGTGTTTGCCGACCGGCCATTCTCCAGCGCGGAAGGCACTGTCACGTGAACTAGCGGTATATAAGTTAGCGGGGAAAATCGCTTGGCGGGATTCCATAACGAATGAAATCTTTGTGCTGATGCTCAATTTTCCACCCATGCGGTTGTGCTCGCAAGCCTCGAGTATGCGAGTTGTCTCTCTCGCCATAGGACTACATGCCAGAAGCGCGACGCGAAATAACAGAAATAATTGAAAATTAATTGTTCAAGCAATAAATTGCAAAATACTATATTTCTGACTTCATGGAGAGAAGGGAGGAATGACTTCGATACATGGGACAGACACGCATTCTAAAGCAAGCGTTTGTGTGTAGAACAAGAGGTAGAAGACACAGAGGCAGATCGTTATAGAAATGAAATTGGTAGAAGCCAGAACAGGTCATGAACCCATCCTTGAAGTAAAGGAGAAGAAGATGATCATAAGGGTGTGAAATATGTTATTTGTTATTACGAGCATAACTGCGTCATCGCAGGTTAGTACCCATAAAGCTGAAAAAGGATACTGTTATTTTTTAATTGCTGAATTATTTGCAGAACTAAAAATTAATCTTAGACGTAGCACCGCTTTAACCGCCGGGCCTGGCCGTGCCACCGCGCTGACAGAGGGCCCACAACGGGCGGGTGGGTGACGCAACGGCGCAGAAGAAGTAGGGGGGGGGCGAGGTTTTTTCGTAAATTTCACTTTACGACGCTCCTATTCGTTCGATTTGAATGATTGTCACGGCGTTGGATTCAAGAAGCATGTCGCCATCGCGCTAAAAGCCACATTTTTAAATTTGTTCTCGGAAGTTTGAGAACTTATTTCAAATTCGCTTTTTTGTTAGGTTTTTGGAAGAAGGTCACCGTATCGTAAATTCTATTTTAAAAAGGCGTCAAATGCCGTTTACAGGTCGAAAATCGGACCATTGTTTCAGACGTTATCGGTAAAGTAAATTTTACTTATTTTGGTGCTGCCACGTGGTGGCCACAAATTGTACTAGTGTCGGGACATTTAGCCTTAAGGGGCGCAGCAGCACGAAGCCTCGCCGTCGACCTCAGCCGCTGCCTGCGAATACAGGCGAATGCCGGAGCATGCGATGTTTCCTTCCCCACCTTCTCTCCCTTACTCACTTGCACCACACCAGCGCGCACACATACACACATACAAGCACACCAATTGATTGATTGATTATATAGTAGCTTACGCTTTCACGGCCGGAGTCAATAGAAGATAGATTTTCCGGGCTGGTAGGCCGTGGTCTTGTTGGCATTGTTGGCCCAACAATTGTTCGAATCTTCGATTGATTGATCGTTTGTGATTTCGGTCGCGTCAACTTCTAAGGGCATTAGTCCCATAAGGGCAGAGCATGATTTCCCCCTCGGGAGTTGGCGGTGAAGTTACCCACTGGATGGTCTCCCGGCATGTGCGGTGGACACGAGAGACCAGTTGGGAACTAGTCACGGTTAGGGCAATATCCCCTTTGTAGAGATACCTAAAGCGAAAATCCCGCGCGAGCCGACGTTAAGATTTGAGCCGGATCTGAACATCCACCGATAAACGAACACCGCACTCGGCATACAACATTAATGACCATAGTGGTGGTCATGCTCAACCAACCAATCAATCGACCAAGTCCTGGCCATTCGAGTGCCCATCGCCCGATGACGTCACGAAACGCGCACTGCCTGAAGAGCGCCGCCGCTGCCGCGCACCGCTGAGAAACGAATGCCGCTGGATTGCGACGGTGAAAAGTCCCGGGAGAGGCGCGCGCGGCGCCGATTAAGGCTGCGATGCGGCGCTGATTTAGTGCGCGCGGCGGCCGCAATCGCGAGCGGCGCTCTGCATTCGAAGCGCCTCCCTTGATATATTTGACCAAATTTCGCGACGTGCTTTGTTTACTGATATGGGGCTAAAAGAGAAGAGACAATTCTGGAGAATATTTCACAAGAAAATTGGGACGCCAAGTGGAGAAATTGGCTGACTCGAAATGAAAAAAAATGTAACTAACTTGAATCTTCTTTGAGAAGTTCTTTCCTTTAACTTCAAAGCAATGACTCTGCAGTCCCTAGAACTGTTCTTTCTCTAATTACTTTAAAATTAAAATAAACACTCAACACTTTCATTCCGCCCCATAAAATACTTCTGAAGAGCACTCCCAACAACTGATGTCGAGGGAACATCGCGGATGCAATAATTATTGTATTTTAATGGCCAATATGGTAAAACATATCATCAATATTAGAATTATTGATGATATGTTTTATTAACCTTCAGAATTACTGACAATTTACATTTGGAAGGGAACTAGATGCATATTGACCTAGAGTAGCAATGCATCATCGTCTGTCTTATTATATCGTCAGATTTTAACTTTACAATAGCCTGGAATTACACAAAGTATGAGACTCCTTCCATATGTTCACACCACCCTTCGATGTAGTGGAATTTACAAAATTCTCCATACAGGTAGAAAGTCTGCGATTGTCCTCTGGCGGCAGAGAGAGCGCGGCAAGACGCGCGACGAGGCGGGGCCGGACGCCAAAACGAAACTAAAAATGAATCCATCGGCGACGGTAGCGCCAGCAACAGAGGCTGCGGAGCGCAGGAGATTGTCGAGACGTGGATAGATAACAGAAGACGAACGAGAGCGCGCCTGCGATGGCAGCAGTGGCGCTGGAGGCGGCGAGGGTGGAAAGTACGCCCGATAACACCGCCTCCATCTCCCTCAGTCAACTGCGCTGAAAAGCTGAGCGAAAAAGACAAGAGAGGCTGCGCGCCTGGCGCGCACATTCCCCACACACGTGTAATTAAGGATGAAAGGCACAGGTTGCCGGCACGTGCGTTCATTTCCTTCCTCACAAAACCTTCGATTCATTAGAAAAAGGGGGGAATGCATTTTCAAACCAGTTTCGGAACACAGAGAAATCGAGAGAGTGATCCCTAAATATGCGGGTATTGTACTCGCTTCCTGTTTTCGTACCTGACTTCATAGCAGATTTTTCATATTCACATGTCCCTCTCAGTTATTCAAACTAACTATTATGTTCATAATCACAGACTAAAATCACTATCGTTCTTTACATTTAGCATTACCTTTTCTGATTGGATAAGAGATCAAAGCAAACTGAGAAAAAATATCCTTCAAATTTGCTTCCCGGTCTTGTTTCGATCGGCAAAAGTAAATAAATACAACAAGGCATTTTCGTGTCTCACGAACTACATCATTTTATACGTATTTACGAGATGAATTAAATAAGCTGTCATATATTATTTCACGTTTGAACATTTAAGGTAGAACATTTTAATGCTGTATCAAAAAGTTTGTAGCATACATAATTCTGTCATAACAGAAACATTGCAGCCGAGCTTTCAAGGAAAGTACACATGAAGTGCGAGAATTGTCACTTAGTTTCTCTGGCATTGTGTCTTCTCGCAAGCAGCTCTTGGCACATGTACCTCGTCGACGTGAAAAGCGATACGGATTCCCTTGAGCCGTCGAGGCCCTTGGCCACTAGCCGTGGCATAGGCAGGCGCAGCAGATCACGTGACCTCCCGCACCACGCCCCCACCCGGCGGCGGAGGAGCAGGGCCCCCGAATAACGGGCAATGGACGCTCTAAATTACAGGAGGGGCGCGAGTTAAACGCCTTGTAACATGGCCAACAAGCGACTCTTAGACCAAAACGAATTAACAATTAGGAGAGATACTTACACAATTGGGAGTTTTGAAACGGAATCAGGCGAGTATTTCAAGCCGTAATCCTCAGCTCATAGAACAGGCCTTAGGCAAATCTGATGCCAATGTAACGGGAACAAAAGGAGTTTTTTACATATTCTCCTCTAAGCGATGTCTATTAGAGTCATGGTGCAATGCTTATTTAAAGATAAAATGAATATTACGTAACATTGTATAGAAACCGACTGGATTACGTTAGAAGAAAGCACGAAAGGGGGCCCATAAATAAGCATTTTTTTAAAAAAAAATTTTAGGGGGTCTTCGAGTTGAATGAAAATAAGGCGCTCAAGTGGCCCCTGCCCTGCCGGCCGAGGCATCGCCATCGCCGCGCTCCGTCAGGCAGGCGGGCATTTACGAGCGCCGCGGTTATTCATAGCTTAAATAGCCGATCGGTATCGCGGCGGGGGCGGGGGCGGGGAAGTGGCTGAGAACGGGCAAAGGGCGCCGACACGCCAGAAGGCTGCAGTGCACAGACTGTGCGAGCTCTGGTGGGTATTCGCCCACGAAGGACTTCTAGGAACGGACGCAGCGAACTTCCATTTGTTCTGTGATGTTTTGATTTCTACTTGATGTCACTTAAACATTAGAATTCAAAGCGCTGCCAAAATACTGAACATAACATTAACAATTATTCAAAAAAAGTATACAAATCTTTACATGAACGCAGAACAAAAACTATCGATCACGTGTGAAGGAACATGTGAAGTGCGTTCATTTCCAAAAGAAATAAATCATTTTAATTCCAACATAGTCGAATTAACAGTTTTCTTTTCAAAAACGAACAGAGATATGACCGTTACCGACGTTTATCATTAGTACTTATTCCGAATGATGCGCTTATTATTTAAGAAAAAATGAAACAAGATATTCTCCTCGTTTAATTAACCAGAGTTGAATTTATAATCTCAACACTGTAATATACATTTGAACGTATGGAGTACGCAATAATCTACAACCATATATTCATAATATATTAAGTTCAAATTTTATTTAATGCATTGCGTAACATCATTTCTTACTTCAAATCTTCCAAATCAAGGAATTTCCTAAGTGTCCCTCGAAACTATTGAAAACAAAGCTGCAATGTAAAAAATAATTACTTACTTAACATTTTTACACATTTCTACACACATTTCATTAAAATTATACAACGTCATGTAAACACAGATAATATGAAATTTAACATTTACTCGGTACAAAAATGGAAAATATTTCAAAACGTTCCATATATTAACGCTTATTTCGTTTTCTTCTCTCGTGTTAGTAGTATTACTAGTGAACGGTTATGATTGTATTATCAGGTCTATCTCTTCGACACAGCGTTATTAGGCAAACGAGGAGTCTGGGCCATTCCTACGCGCTTCACCGCCCTTGGCTTCGGCGAACGCCGCCAGGCGACGCCCTCGCACGCATCCGACGCGCGCCCACCGCGCTCTGCCAGTGCGGGGCAGCAGCGCAGGAAAGAAAGGCATCGGGGACGCAATTCCGGGCAGCAAACAGCGCTGACAGGTCGTCAATACGATGAATAAGTGAAGCGCGGTCCAGGAGCGCACAAAGGGTTATAAAACGACGTCGCGTACCGAGCGGCGCGACCGCAGCGCTGCTGGCCGGCGCGCGCCCGAAGCTCCGCATTCCAGCCCTCGCCCAATTCCTCATTCACGGGCTAGCTGTTTTAATTCCTCCTTTTTGTAGGTCTCGTTTCCGATTTGTGTGTCGTCCTCTCCTTGCCCTACGTCTCTTTCGATTCGCGACGATGAATATCGAACATTGAAAATAGATACAGTAAAACGCATCTCTGATTGTGTGACGTTAAATATTCATTATTCTGGGTTAAAATTTTGACAACTTTCACGTGGCTGATAGTGTCATGGTGGCAATGTATGAGTGTACTTTGTTCTTTAATCTCAAAAGTATATCCTAGAGGACTGAGACGAATAGGAATATTTAAAACGAGAGAGAGAGAGAGAGTGATTTTATGGAAACGAAAAAGGCACAAGATTAATCCACAAAGTGAAGTACAAAATTTTGTGATAAATAATGTTTTATTTAATTTACTATTAACTACCCTCTGTATTTTGCCAATACTGGTGCAATTGTCTGATCCGAATTTATGTAACACGACACACCGTTGTATTTGGGCTGTGTTCTTTTTTTCACTTTCCTCGGAATTCATGCATCGGAAAAGGCGCGAGAATAAAACTTCCTGGCTGCCCTAATAAAATCAGCGCTACTGATTTTTACTAACGTAGGTACAAATTCACTGCGAAGATAAAAGCAACGTCGAACCATCTTGTGGGATCCACCAGTCCCTCGCGATCTCGGCGCAGAAAGCGAACGAGTGGAGCTACCGCCTCCGACGCTGCCGACAGCGAAAAATGAATGAGTGCGAGGGAACCTCGAACCGGAACAATTATTCTTGCTCTCACTCACTTTACGATTAAAATAGTTGCCAAGCAAGAACTATTCCGAGCGGAAAGCCATTATGGAAATGAAGCGATGAAAATTCCGGGTCGTCGCGAAAAGCCCGTCACGTGAACAAGCGATCGCGTCCCCCGATGGCCCCGGCGCCCGGCGGGCGGTAATCGCCGAGCGGTGGGCGTAGCGGTATTTTATACTCTGAGCGAAACGAGATGTTTGAGGTTTAGCAGTTTGAGGCCCCGATTAAACATCCCTGGCTATTAAATATCTCTGGACGCGGGCGAGCGCGCGCGGCCACGCGAGCGAAGGGGGCGCTGCACTTATTGTCGCATCGCGGCCGCACTCGTACATTATTGCTAACAAAACGATCGTGTTCGGACAAAAAGATAAATTGGGCGTGAAAAGGGCGACGCGGCGGTAGGCGAGTGGTGAGGAGCGGGGGGGGGGAGCGGCGGCGGAGGACGAATCAGTCCATAGAGGCGGTGGAGGAGGTGATGGATGCCCAACTGGCTGCGAAGGCGCAACAGAAAGGTAGAAAATGTGGGGACGGGGCAACGCAATTTTGGCTGAGAGCATGTGGGCGTGCGAGCGGTGGGGGTGTGGGTGGGGCGGGGGGGGGGGGGCGGGGGGGGGGCGGGGCGGCGCTGGCACCGCGAACCGCCGGGCGATGCCTCTGACGGCCATTTTAAAGTGGCAGCGTCACATTCGACGTCGCATTCGGTAATGGGCGCGGCCAAACGGGCAAGCAAGTAGCCATGAACTCTAATGCGCAATGTTATCAGTAAAAATATCGTTGCGGAGCCCCCGGCGCTCCGCGATGGCCAGGCCTCCCGGGGCTGGCGCTAGATCTCCGTCCGCCGTTAAATTGGTGTTGATTAACATATTAGTGTGGCTGGCGGGAGGGCTACATGAGCATGTCATTGCATGAATAATAACGCCCCTGCCGCGGTCGCCAGCGCCGGCCAAACACGCACGGGGCGGAGGCGCTTTTTTGATACGCGCGGCCGGCGACGGCGGCTGGCTGCGACACGGGGCGCGGGCGAAAAAGGGCGGCGGGGGCGACTCCCGAAGCGCTCGTGAGGGAGCAGTGCGGGGAGGGGCTGCGGGGAGGGGCTGGGGAGGGCGGGGAGCGCTCGCGGTGAACTACGGCCAGCACAGCTGGCTACTCTCAATGCGCAGCGCGCGACGCGGCGGAGCTTCTGTTTTCCAAATATGCCACGCCCGACCCGGGATGCGAATAACCGGCCGCGAGAGGAGAGTGTAAATTCCCATATCGCGTGAGGGGGGGGGGAGGTGGCTTTAAAATAAATAAAAGCGTGAATTATACGCCCCAATAGCGCGCCTATCGGGCCGATTCAGTCCCGCGTTGTTTTTATTATTCTTTATTAAGTATTCTTTGTTCGGTGTGGAAATTTACGCCTCTTGGCGAGGTCGTGGTTGTGTGTATGTGCGTTTGATCTATTGCAGAGCGAGAGGATATTGATGGGGAACTTTTGCAATTTGTTTCTTTTTTAGCCACGAGAAGCATTACTTTTGAAGAAAATTTCGCGGTTGAAATTTCATAATTTGACAATTCACTAGAATAAAATTAGAAACACTGCAAATTCACAAAACATTGACAATGCACAAATTATAACATACAGAGGTGTATAATTAATATATTCCTGTAATTTACATTATCATTATAAATCAAATTTTCACGACTAGTTGCATAGCTATTTTCTAATTTAGAGCAATTAATATACCATTAATTTAATATATTTATGAGTATATCTGATCTATTCATGTAACAAATTTATACATTTACATATAAACAATTGGGTAAATTTATAAAACACGAAACATGTATGACAAGACAACGGAACTGCAATTGTTAATATTAATTGTATGTTTTTCTTACATTTCCTAAGTTGTCATAAAAACAATGCCTATGAGTGAATGGAATTTTTTCGTTAAATATTAAAATACTAGGTTAAAGTTTTTGAAGTCCAAAAAATAATATTCCACAGTAACATTCGCGTATATGACCACGAAATAAAGAAGTATTGGAATGCCCGTGGCCCACCCTGGAATACAGCACTGTTCCTTGGCATCCAAAACCTTTCCTTGATCCTGAAAGCAGTAAATTATTTTTTGTGCTACAAGAAGAAAAAGCGGTTCTTTTGAAGAATGCATAATCCGCCAAAAGTTCCATTTTTAGCAATATTGCTCAAGTGTTCAGTTAAATCTGCAACAAATAAAATACTATCGTCGGACCGCATCAACTACAACTGACTTTCATGAATCATTGAGTGATTTGTTTACTGGAATTCTAATAAAAAGTCACTCAGGCTGTATAAAAAAGGAGATTTTACCACTCATATCATCAATAACTATTCCCAAAACGTTGAGTAGTCAAAATCCGTTTTGTGTGAGCAGAATGCATAAATAGCAGACGCTAGCGCCTAAACCGTACGCAGGGACATCACCAAATATGGTAAACTCCGATCGATATAGCTGACAACGAGGACGCTTGAATTGAAGCCGATATTTTCATTTGGGGGATACATTACACGAAGCTTCCTAGCTGTCTTCTTAAAAATATCATAGTACGGTTATAAAAATCAAGCAGGTCTGTTTTGTCTTTGAAAACATTAGTTTTATTAAATCTGTCATCAACATCCGTTGTTTGATTGCATAACTAGCACTCTGCCTTATATAATATTTAAAATATAAATAATGTGTAATGTAGTGTTATAAACTGGAATGTTTAAAGAAGCGCAATTAGCTCGTCTTGACCTCAACTATTTCTGGTAGCGCACGGAATTTTCGCCAGGCGAAGAGATCGCACGGAGAAGAGTTGAAGCGCAACCCAAGTGAGTGAACGGCAGACGAATAAATGAAGGCAGGAGCACCAAGTGACACCGTTTCAGAGTCCAGCGACCGGACCTTCAGTCAGGTTTCCAGCAATAGCTCTCCTTTGGACCCTCGTCTGCTACGTTCTCTGTACTGAAAAAACATTTTCTTTTTTTTTTCTTATAAATGCCTGTATGACTGCGTCCGTCTGTCAATGAACAACACTACAGAGTTCATAGGATTTTCATCAAAATGAAAATTTCCTGATTCATCTAGGCGATATCGTGATTCTTTCAACTTGAAACGAATCTTTTATTTATGGGAGATACTTCATCTGAAGACCCATTAATGTTTTCGAAACTTTCTCAAATATATTCAATCTTGGTCCGAGCAAAGAATGGTTATAATGGTGTAGATACGATTTTAGCAAATCCCTTATTTTCAATATTTTTTGAATAAGGAACACAATACACTGAAATAAAATGCAGAGATGCCCTTATAACTAAAACTTTTGAAATGTCAAAAATTAAACATTATTTTTAAAGTATATTAAGAGTTATTTCGTCAAAAATTGTTCAATTTAATTTGTTGTTTGAAGTTGCAAGTTATTTAGTAATCGATACAGTTAAAACGAGAATGTATGGGACGTTGTAGCACCGACATTTTCCATTGAAAGCGACTCTGGGAGATGGAACAGTAGCCGTAATTGAGGGCATCCATCGATGTCTTGAACTTCTACTCAATAACGCTCGCATCACATCAGAATGCAAAATTAATCACCCAAATTGATTGTTGTAGCGACCAACCGGGCGCTGGAGTCATAGATGTTCATCATTGTGACGAGAACGCCACCAGCAAGAGCAGGAATTTATTCGGTTCTACTTGATTATGCCACGTGTGGGAAGCTCATTCCGCGTTGGAATTCAAACGGAGAGAATTCCATATCGGATCGCGCGTATCTGCTTCCTCTGGACGAGCCGCCATCCGGATTGCTACCGCGTGCGCTCCAATGAATCTTCGCGCCGCTCGGCGTCTAAGGGTAATTTTCCTTCCCCCTCCGCACTTTCGGACTTTCCGCTCCGTTTTCCAATCGCGTGGTGCGTCCGCGCCGCGCGCCGCTCGCGAGGTGGACAGCGCGCAATCAGATAGCGCGCAAACAGACGGTGTTTGTCGGTTGGACGCGGAAACAGGCGATGCGCGCCGGAAGTCGGGATTCAGCCAGAAACCGACGGACACATCGCGAACTATTGCGGAAGCATCGAACGGAATGGAGATCCAGTTAGGCGGATGAGAGAGAGGGGGAGAGAAGAGGAAGGTAGAGGAAGATTGCAGTGAAATGTGAATGTGACAGAACCAGAATTATTCATTTCAACGTTACGTGTGTTGTTATAGATGGCAGTGGTTGAGAGGAAGAGGAAAAATATTACAATTTTCCTTGGAAAGTTCAAATTATTATTTCTGAAAAGTCATTTCACTTCAACAAGCATAAGGCCAGAAAATTAATTAAGAAATTGCAGTGAAATGTATTGAGAAGATGTACACAATATCCATGCCAAAAAGATCGAGGCACAATTGTTTCTCGTGTTGTAATGTGATGGGTATAAAAAACAGGTGTCTCGAAGAACAACTACAACCGTATCAACTGCCGCATTTTATCTTCGAACGTAAGCTTCCAAAAGGAAAGATCCATTTTAATTTTTCTTCTTTCTAAAGTAAGTTGACTGATCCATGTTGAATATTTACACTTTGCAAATAAAAAAAGGGGTTTAGACAGCACACTTAAACGAATGCAATCTTCACTTTTCATAAGAGGAGTTATTAATTTGCTGGCTACGTAGATGGGGACAATTCAAAATCGATTAACGGACGCTGTTGGTGAGAGAGGCGCTGTTGGCGAGGCCGATGAGGTGGGGGCAGGGGAGGCAAGTTGGGCGCAGGTTGGGGAAGGTTGGCAGCATGTGGAGGTAGGTGGGAGAATGTGGGGAAGGCGGGAGCAGGTGGGGGATGTGGGAGAGGCAGGCCCGGAGGCGGTCGGGCGAGTGCACACGCGCGCACTGCGGAGAGGTCGCTCCCGCCCGGAATAAACACGCGCCAACCCCGGGGCAGCGGAGCCCGCGTCGCAATCCGCTTATTTGCAACAGTCGCCCGTTGAATCATGGCAAATAGATAACATTTATAAGCTATTCCTCCGGCGGCCGGACCGCAAATCAGCCCAAATGGTCAATAGGTCCACTCCCCGCCCCCGACAGGGCGGATGTCCAGCAGCTGGGCGCGGGTATTAGCGTGGCAGTAATTAGGAGGGCGGGGCGTTTCGAAAGCAGCCCGCCGGAAAATAATAACAACAGACGTGCGTTTTACGGTGAAGCCATCTGCGCGGGGCTGGTGCGACAAGTTGGCTCAACCGGCCGCCTGACGAGTGCATTCGACTCCACTACGGCGCGCCACTTCTTTTTACGCCCCCTCCCCCACTGCGCCCGAGGGAGCAAAGCAATGTGCGAAATGATACGACAATAAAGTGCAAAAAGGTATACGGTGAGTAACCAGATGAAAGTATACGAGACAGATTAGTAGGTCATTTGAAGGTGAGGGGAATATCCATATGCTGAATAAAATACACATAAAATCAACGTAACATTTTTTAAAAATATTAGATTATGTAAAGTTCCTAGAGTGGCTAAATCGAAAACTAGCCCATCGCAACGTTCAGTAGCAAGACGATTTGAATAAACGTGTATGAATGACTATAAATGGATCTTTTCGAACAGCATCCAGCTAATATTGGAATTAGAACAAAGCTGATTAAAGAAAGGTTGTTATCAGAGTTTAAGGCGCCTTACGTGTTCGTGATATGTATTTGGCCATAAAATAGCGTTGAAAATTACGCCCTACAAACTCAAGGTGTTTTAAGTAAATATCCAAGATTGAAGGTCCCGTTGTCCAAACTGGGAAAACTGCAGCAAATAGTCACCCGAAGTTCACAACGGGGTTCAGTTAGGTGGTATTGTGTAAATAAAATTTACATCTGGCTCGATGGAACTCGAAATTTCAATCCTTGTCGCTCACTAGCGATAAAACTTCCCACAATCACCCTGATTCTCATTAATCACATAGTCATTCCTTGTCGCCGTAACATATTCTCAGTTCAAAGCCACATCGTGTTGGCTACAGTGCTTTTAAAACTGAAGTCTGAAGTTTGTTTCAAAGCCGTTCCTACTTCGGACATAATTCACAATCTTTGAATAAAGTGAACATTAACTTGCTAATTCGAGAATACGAGAGATACGGATACAAGTACAATATTTAATGTGTCTATCTGTTGCGACTTCCGTGTCTCCGCTTTGAACGACTTGGGCAGATCTCCGAAAGACAGCAAAAATATAGTTCCTCTTTGTGCTTCATACAAAGTATCCCTCAATTGTAGTAGATCTATAAAAGATATGAGTAGTGTTTAGTTGGAATTTCACTCATGAAAAGGCGGTCCATTGTCATATTCAGAATAAGCACACATATTCCTCATTTCATACATTGAGCGTAATCCAAACAGAGTAAAGTAGCGTACAGCGGAAGCAGAAACATTATTAGCAGGATAATACAAAAGTTTACTCTCATATACGAGTCACTATTCTAAAAATATCAGTACGTGAGGCGACCTTTGAACGTTTCCCTACTTCGTGCCAGTCCATGAACGCGAGATTGAAGTCGGAGGTGACACGCAATACTGCAAAAATATCTCACCACCCTCAGAGGCAGAAAATGTCCATAAAGGTCACGCGGCCAGGGGGCGGCGTCGTGGGACAACGCTGAAGACGGCCGCGGCGGGGCGCGAGGAGGGGAAGAGGCAGTGGGGGCGGTGCAAGAGCTGGAGCGCCGCGCATGCACAAGTGCGACGCAACAGCTGCACCGCCCCCCCCTCCCGGCGCAATATCCGCCGCANCCCGCCCCGCCCCGCCCCGCAGCTTCCGCGTCCGCCGCCCGCGTCGCTGCTCACCTCCTGCAACGTAGCGGTTCCCGCCGTCACTTGTCTTCCCCTAGCAACGGGGTGTCAAGATACAAGAGCCTGAAATAAGAATGCATGTTACGCTACGAACATCAGCAGTGATAACTTCAAAGAGGTTAAAGGGTTGTAAATTTTGAACAGAAGTCTTGAAATTAATTTGTTATTTTTTTCGAGAAAGATTCATTACTTCTCAAAGAACAACCTATCGCGAAGTCGATGATAACAGCAGTGAAGCGATGAGCGACCCCAGAGGCGCCACGCGCCCCAACGCGTGCCACCGCCATTCTTCAAGGTTTTGGAAAAGAAAATAGGTAATGTCCAACAGGAGTGCATTATAGTTAACCATGAGAAATCTGCACACACTGTGAGCCGAATTCTCGTGCGGTGCTCCGCCGGCGTCACCCCCTTGGCAGCACCTCGTCGCCCCCCCCCCCCGGCAGCCGCTATCGGGCGGGGCCGCTGCGCAACCGCGTCAGCGCACCCCAAAAAATCTGTCAACGGGTCGAGTTAGACCGCGGTCCGGCGGCGATAAGGGCCGAGGCGGGGGCGAGGGCGGACCCGCCGGGAATCGAACCCCTCCCCCGGCGCGCAGGGAGGCTTATCGCGCGCGCGCTCTCTCTTATCTTTCCGCCAGCGCGTTCTTTCCGTCACCATTCATCACCGCGCGTCGCTTCCTGGCGGCGGCGGCGGCGGCGGCGGCGGCGCGCGACGACAAACAAGCTCCTCCCCCGCGCCTATTAAGCGGCCCGCGCGCTGCCCGAGGCGAAGCGGCTCTCCTCCTGGCCGGCGCCACGGCAACAGAACCTGGCTCGCAGCAACGCGCTACACGGCTCTCGGCCCGGGGCAATGCTGAAACAATCCCCCCTTCCCCCCGCTACACCGAAGGAACAAAAATTGATAATGCGAAAGTTGTATCAAGAAACTATAAGACTTTTTATTCCAACAAATCCCCAAAATTATAACATTAAGCTGGAAAAAGTTTTCGGAAATGTATTTTAAATAATACTCGTTCTCATAAGTAAAAATAATTACTGATCAAATCTTATAACTTCCGAGGTCATTTTAAAACGCTAATCTAACGCGATATTGTTTTCCGGGATATCGCTTTATTTGGAACAGCCCAAATTTTACGCAAAGTACTATAGAGGCACCGACAGTCACTAGATCTGCTCCTTAAGTAGTTGGTTGCAACCTGGAGTAGATTTTATATTCAGCTGACTCATAACAACTTAGTCAGGGTGTACAGGAATAATAATGTAATCACGTATTCGACTGTGAAGAAGGAGCTACAAGCCGCTCCTGAACCGACTGCTGCCGCCGCCGCCGCCGCCGTCTGGGTTGCGCGCGGCACGGCGGCCGCAGACTTCCAAACAAGTCCTGAAATAGCGGCGGCGGCGGCGTTGAGGCCGGGGGGGGGGGATTGGTGACGGCAGACGCTTGCAGCCGGTCGCCGCCCACGCCGCTTACGAAAACAAAGGCGAGCAGGGGACAGCCGACCCGCGCGGCGCTACTGAAGCCACTGACTCGATGTAGAGCATTTTCGACTATCATCATTTTCACCATGGCGACCTCCATACATCTCGGTCTTCACGATCATCAGAACCTACCGGCAGGAAGGGACGCTCTTGCAGCAACTCGTCCAACACCTGTTTGGACGAATCCCAGCGAATTGAAGTTTACCCCCAGTCTTCCCAGCAAGAAATGGTCACTCCGATGGTGGTTGCACAATTCAAAGGCTGCTGCCTTCGCAAAAACACTATAATTTCATTGACTGATAATCACGTGCATATTAACTGCAATGAGAAATAGTCCCATCAGTGTAGTTAATGTTGGATAGAAGGCAAACGAGGAAAGAAATACAGCATGTAAGTGGTCGGGAACTGGGGAACTGCTAGGGCATGCACTTCATGTCGATAGGATAAACCACGATGAACTAGCTGAAAACTTTGATTATGCAATAGTAATTAGATACGCACTCCGATTTGGTGTCCTGGAATCACATTGAGAACTGACAATTAGAGTGCGCCTTTTCACTTTAGACACGAGAAAAGACAAAAGATCACTCGAATTCTCGTTTGCTTCAGCAAAGAACTAATAAACCATCAAGTTTTGTGTGCGCCGCGGGCGATGTCTAGCCCTCGGGACGAAAACATCTTTCCGCCCTAGATACGAAACGATTGTGTTTATACGTTACTGAACAATAAAATCATCTGCTCTAGCAAATGTTTTTGGTGGAAAAATATAAAACGATGTTGTATACCACCAGTATCAGTATAAAAATAAACCTCTGTCTCCTCTCTTCGCACGTCTAGAACGTTATATTAGTGTTACACTGTGTGCAAAATTGATACAATCCTGCCACACACGTTTCCACAACGAACACGGGGAGCAAAACCGAGTCAAATAAGGCAGCACCGTATACACAAATATTTATCTTTATGTATTTATTATGTACAAAACGACAGCAGCAGAGCACCGCGTCTAAAGCACATAGCACGGAACCGTCCGCGCATAATGCGGCTCGTGGATGCAGGGAAGGGCGGCCTGGGCCGGGGGGGCTCCAAGTGCGAAGTGGAAGGTCGGTGGCGGGCGAGGGGCCCTCCCCATTGGACCTCTATGTAACAACGTGCGGGCGGCGGGATGGGTGGGCGGGCTATCACTCGGATGCCCTCGTATCGCCACTCGCCCGGAAGAGCGAGCCGAGGGACGCAAGCTCTAATTGCGTTCGGACATTTTGCTTCCGCGCGGCCACTCGACGTGGATGCGCTGCTCCTCTCCTCACTTTTCTACGAAATCCTACTGACGACCCACGAATTATTATCTGAACCGTGAATGTTACGGGCCAGTTCGCAGAGATATAGTTCAGACCTGCCCTTTGGAACTCAACTGATCGAACTAACATTAATGAATCTGCTCCTCCCACATACCTTGCCATCGGAAGTTTTTACTTTCAGGTATAGGATATAAAGAGACGTAATTCAAATAAAATGAATGTTTTACAATACAGAAAGTGGACTAATGAACTTCAAAATAAATGTTGGTGTATCCATTATCCTATGGATATATTATAGTTTGAAAATTTTCTGACACAGTCGTAACGATTGCCTTGTGCACTTTTGCGCGAATTGTATCTTCAAGCGACCGTACTTATGTGTGTACGTGTCAATCTTCGCATACGAAAAATCTAAAGTTCAAAGCCCTTTTTTATCATCGACAACGATTTTTATGACTTCCAATAAATTTCTTATGTTAGGACAAACAGTTCGAATATTGCCACAACAGGAAAAATCTGTTAAAATTGGCAATTAATTTTTCTTCTTGTCGTCGAAGCAAATGATGAAATGATGGTTCTTTGCTTTGTATCAGTGCGACTTTCTCTCTCTACCACTTTACATGCATTTTCTCTGGATTTTGAATAAATTAACACATAATTTAATTGAATAAGTATGTGTAGAAGCAATGAAATTTGTCATAGATTTCATTAAGCACAAACAAGGCATCTACAAAACAACAAACAAATTTCACTACTTGTGTAAGATTCATGTCGAACATACTCCTGAAGTGGTTTTCGTGTTGACAGTGTCATTGTTCCCCCCCCCCAACTATGCCAATCACGAAGATAAAACGCCACGTCCTGCGTCGTTCTGACTTGTCTGAAAAGCTTCCGCGTGTACTTGAGAGAATCTCCGTAGCCCACGTACATTTTCCGCCAAACAGCTTCCACGGCGAAACGAGCGGCAGAGGGGGGTTGCGCGCGTTAAGATCGCCCCGTTCCCGCTATCGCCCAAACACAGCGACCGGAGATAAACTCCACAAAAATTCAGCAAGTTGGAGGCTGTGATGCAGCTGCGCCGTGCCTGCCGTCGTCCCTGCTCGCTCACACGGACCCCCATGGCACTTGGGTGGCACCCGGCGCCCAAACATTCCATCGCCCATTGTAATCGACTGATGCAAATCATCACTAACATTGTTCACGCCTGTCTTCATATTCCTTGACATTATTGACGTTGCCGACCTTCGTATGATTCCCCGTTTGTGAATTTTACGTATCATCTCTCTCCGCAGCGGCTGCCCTGCGGGCACTCGCTGCCCATCCTCATGGGGCTGGCCCACGTTCCAATGCAGGCCAGCCCTCGTGCACATACACAACACAATACATACACACTCATTACATACACACACCACACACACCACACACACACACACACACACACACACGAATATCGAATATAACGAGAATCTTAGTGTTCTTTGCACGCTCTCAATTTGTAATAGCATTCTCCCACATAATATTTATCTTCCACTTCTCTAACGTTATACTGGAATAGTTTCAATACAGAAGACGTGTGTAGTCAAAGCAGCAAATATGTATTCAATTTTCTATCTAGAACATTTTTCGACAATTCCATCAATTTAATTTTTTATTAACTACCATGCTCCTTTCGAACATTTTACACACTTTCAAACAAACCAAACATTAAATGCAATGGTTTTAATGCAAGAAACGCAATTTTTATAATTAAGAATTCCTTTAGTGTGCCAAAAATTATTCGTCATATTTTCTGAAAGATTGCAACTTCGCCATTAGACGCATTAGCGCACATAATTTTACATAAAAAATTGAGAACATTAGAAAACTACTGTCATTTACGTTATATAAGGTTGGGGAGTATTTTATGTTTCTGATTTCTATCGTGAACTGTAATCCCGGGCAGGAAATCAATACAATAAATAGTACGACCCGTCACCCCCAGCGATGTGTCAACATCACAAATAAAACAGAAGCCCTCTGGGCAATACCGCACGCATTTGGAGCTGCAAAAATTTCCACTGATTGTAACTTGGACAGTGTACAAAGGCACCTGAGCATTGTACACACCAACACATTAAACAATTAACCCACGTTACACAGTTTAACATGTGAAAAATAAATATTAGTCTCAATTAGCTAAGTGTCAGATGTAGACCTACCTACTGCGTACACGTTTGAAGCGAAAGCTTTCATTATCTATTGCCCACATATGCAGAATCAACACAGTGAGGCTTTTCATCTACATATTTTAAACTAAGATTTCTTTCCAAGCTGCAACAAACAAATTCTCTCATAAATGAACTACACACATCTATCAGTAGACGAAAAAATATACTCTCACCTATTCAGAAAGAGTTGACTAGTAATATTCGAAATCAATCGAATCGATCAAATTATGACAGGAAACAGTATGTGCTATGATGATAGTATGTGATACAGAAAATGCTGTTTATTACATTGTTTTCACACCAGTTTAAATATTAGTTAAATTAATCAGCCTTTAATTGTACTTTCTCATGGAAAGATTCAAAATTTAAAAGATATTTTTTCATTTAAACAAAATGTATATATTTTTAATGTACTTAATAATACTTACATGCATAAATATTACGTAACCGCTAAAAATAATGCAAGAAATTGTGAGTTCAGTGCACCTCTAGGAATGTTTATGAAAAATAGAAATACAAAGAAAACAACATGAAAAGAATCTGCATCGACGGGGAATCTGCATACGCAAGCATTCATCAGAATAAATATTAAAAATCATATGAGCAATTATTTTATTTTCCTTGACGTAATCATCCTATTATTAGTGTGGGGGCTTGAACTGAATCAAGCTGGATCAGTTATGTCAGCACATTATTTTAGAACGAAAATAAATGTCAATTAATTCGAAAATATATCAATTAATAATTAATTACCTTATTAAGCACTTTAATCGGACTGGTGCGCGGGGGCCGAAGGGGGCAGTGGCAGCACAATGGTGGCATCTGGGGAGGGGGGGAGGAGGAGGCTTCGCGTCAAACGGGAGCCACGAGATTCATCATTTGGGATTCCACGCGACGAATGTGGTCACGATGATTTCAGCACTACGCAAGGACTGATTGTGTAAGACTAAACAAAACGGGATAATTCCACTCAATTTATTATCATCATGCCTGTTTGTTATAATTTGTAACCACAACTTACGAAGAACTTCGCAAATTTATCAATTTTGATAAAAGAATGAAAAGGAAGAGAAACGAAATTCGTTCTTGCCAACTAAAAAAAAGTTCGCGTCTTTCAATTCATAAATTAGTGTATAATACATATTATTAAATGATAAAATTGAAACCTTTTTTTTTAGACCTTCTCCAAAACAGTACAGTGTTGAAAACACCTTAACGCTACGATCTCGCATTTTCGGTCGTAAATCGTTCTCTGGAGCGAGAACTCTGCACACACTCCGCATTAAGGTCCAATAGTGCAGTTCCAAACTTGGTTAAGATTGGTCCGAAATAAGAGATACTCGTACACACGCAATTTTGTTTCCGATAATTGGATAGTCAGTGTAGATGTATGTCTGGATGGATGAATGAATGGAAGTATATGTAACGTACAACTGTCAGATTAGAAGCTTTTGAGCGAAAGTTGGAAAATTCGTTGTGTCTTTCTGGACACCATTAAGATATATTACTTCTTAGTACGCCA
Source organism: Gryllus bimaculatus (assembly GCA_017312745.1). Lineage (NCBI taxonomy): Eukaryota > Metazoa > Arthropoda > Insecta > Orthoptera > Gryllidae > Gryllus > Gryllus bimaculatus. The sequence continues at coordinate 3,633,785 of BOPP01000097.1, read as the reverse complement.
TGTCCTGGGTACGAGTGCCTACGTGTCGGCCGTTCCTCGGGGCGAAATGCAAAACGTCGACATCAGTTCCTAGGACGAGGCGTCTCCCGGACAGCTCAGTAGATATTGACTCAGGACGCGAGAGCCTACTCTTTCATTAAGATATATTAATTCTTGACGGCCCTTAACATGAAGACCCTGCGACAATCGTTTTTTCTCGATGGGTGATTTTTTTCGTGAGTTTTGTTGTTCGAATAGAAGGAAGTGCGTATATGAGTACGCTATAGTTTCCAATTTTCAATAATACCTGTGCCATTCAGAAAATTCAAAACATTTTATATTTGAAACACTAATACATTACTTAATAACACTATGTCTATAAGTAACTCTGTGTTCGCAATGAATTGTGACAATAATACTCTAGAATTAGTAAACCTCCCTTTTCATTGGTTATTGACACTCTTCAGCGAATTTTCCTTACAATGAGTATCAATAATTTTTAAAACTTTTCTACAGTGATAACCCACACATCCAATTTTCGGCATGGATCGTTGTTGCTACAAAATATAGGATACATCCCAACATTTAACCATATTGATTCTTGTAGTTTGTATGTTTACTGCATAATTTCACTGCATCGTAGGTCTTAGAATGATGCCAAGTATATTTTTTGAACTTCTGAATAATTTTTGAACAATGACACTAAGAAGAGAAAAGTGTCTACAATATAAGCCGTGCTTTCCCATCAGTTTCTCCATGAAACACTGGATGATCAAATTAATTGAGTGTAGCGTTGGAAATCGTATTGTAAAGAAAACTTATTTACAGTTCCATTCTTTCTATCATAGAATATCATCATAATACTGAATTAGTTATTAACAACATCAATGAAATTATCCAAAATTTCCATACAATTGCAATTCATACAACCGTGAGAATCAGGCTGAAAAAAAGAATCGATTCTGTAAAAAGAGCGATTGAGTATGTTTATAGCCTAGGCCGCAGCGGGCGCTCCAGAGCACCGCCCACGGCGCCGGGCGGCGGGGCGAGGAAGTTTACCCCCCCCC
>BOPP01000097.1:3603815-3629404 GCA_017312745.1 Gryllus bimaculatus | reverse complement strand
GGGCAGAATACGCGCGTCTCTTTCCTTGGAATAATGAAACAATTACGAGCGCGGCCGGGGGAGAGGCAGGGGGAGGGGTGGCCGACTGGCTGTGTGACGAAGGCCGAACGCGGTTATGACGGCCAGAGTTTGTTTAGCAAGAATCGGTGTCTCTGTCAAAGCTGACGGGCACGCTTATACGTTACAGAGAATCAGAGCAATTCCACTCGATATTCGCTCTGTATTCATATTTTGAGTTCTTCGAAATACGGGTGTTGAATACGAAAAAGATACATTGCATTTTATCACATGACAATTTTCTGTTCGTTTTCGACAAGTCTCTGTTTGAATTGAATTGCAGTGTTTCTGATAAGGCCCAAGTAAATGATCGTTTTTATTATAAAGGTCAAAGACGACTGATACGTTTAGTAGAATGTAGATGAGGGTTCGTTGTCTTCCGCGGCCGGAGTCAATGCATTCTTGGCTATCCGGGATGAGCCGCGTCTCGGTCGTTTGTACTGACGTTTCGGCCATATTGCGGTGGTCTTCAGGTCTATACTGCCCTACTTCTGCCTGCTGTACTTCAGATCAGTATAGCTCTGAAGTAGGCCACAATGATTTACAAATGACATTAAGATTTACAAATGAGTTGACTGTCAGCGAGAGCACTGAGAAAATAAGGCATGGACACAATCTGGAAGTATGATGCCAGAAATGGTCAAGCAGTAGCTGTGTTCTTATAGTTATCTCTCTATAGTTTTAGGGCTGACATTAAAGTAAATACTTTTAGACCAAAGAAACCCAACTACACTCTTCTAATTTCGTGAACGAAACACGTCCCTGAAATTAGAACAAACATCAGAATGCAGAGACAAGGTATTGCGTGGACGAAGTAAGGGAAAGCATCCAGCGCAAGTCAGAGCGTCGCGTGCTCCTCAAGCGGGTCACCGCACGACGAAGAGAAAGGCTGGGAGCGCCCCGCGCGTGAGGGCCACGTCTGCGCACCCGCTCCCATCGCCCGCTGCCCCCTTGCCTGCGCCCCCCCCCCACACACACACACATCGCCACTCGGCGCCTTCGGGAACATCCCATCGCGATCTGGCTTACATCGACTTGCGAAGCAAATAAAATAAGTTGTTTTCTTTTCACAATTGCGTGTCAAAGTATTCGTGAAACGCCTGTGTCGAAAGGAGAACCACTCCGTGGGGATGCAGCGAAGGCCACGAGAAAGTCCTGGATGAGCGACTACTGATTCCACCCAGAACGTCCTTTTGCTTCCTCGCTGTTCGCGTCGAGCCACCGCGCGTTTGAGCGAAGTTGCAGCGGAGCGACGCTGAGCGGAGCGCTGGCAAGTAACAGGAGTCGCGTGACGGGAGCTTCACGCCGCCTGCGTCATCGCCTCGCGGGAGCGCTGCCGGCCCCGCCCACGCGCCCGCTGGCCCGCATAGCACGACAGCACTCGCCCGCCCGGCGCGTAAGCGGACCCCGCGAGTCGCAGGCAACTGGAGGCGTTCGCTAATGCTCTTCCTGAGGAGCACACGACGCCGCACTCGTCAAACGGAGACGGAAGCCTCCGCACACAGCAACACAGCGACAACGCACCACACAAGGCCTCACAGGGTACAAACCTTGTTACAAAATTGGCAAGAACAAAATCCTTGGCTTTTGCCGCAAAATAGGAAATATTGAAAAAATATTCCGTTTTCGTAAAAAGCCACTCGTTGATATCAATTTCCTTATTTGGATCCATTGTTGTTGGCAAATAGACTGAATGAGGGGCATCTAGCTAATAGATGAATGACAAAGCGAACTGACGGGAACACCACAGTCCGGAAGAATCAGATGGTGCGAAATGCTGATGGACAGACACACACAATTAAAGCCACAAAGATAACGCAGATACTAACAAAACACATTTTAATTTTGTGTGCATGAGGTACCAGAAACCTGCAATCCCGTCAGAAACTCGAAATATACTTATTTGATAACCATTCCTCTCCACTAGTACAACTATAAAGAGACACTTACATGTGCGGTGTATATAACAGTCTTCAGTTTTATACGTAGCATGTTCCAGGGCGAGAAAACACTAGCGTCAGTGACAAATCAGCGGGAAAATTCTAGAACGAAATCCGTTAACTCTTTATTAACTTCAGAATATTATTCAAGATGACTGGATCCTCAACGAGTGAGTGTTAAAGAGGCAGGAACAGAAGAACCACATCTGACCATCACAGCCCCTTCCCCTCCTTTTCCACAGACGACGCAGCGACTGCACTGGCCCAAATCCAATGTTCTTCCGCGAGTAACAAGAATTGGGTGCAGTGCAAAACGAGTGCACGGCCTTGGTCAGTCGCAACGTGTTCATTACGATCATTACCCGCAGAAAATAAATGAATGCAGCTATTCAAACAATTATTTGCATATAAATGGATATTTCCAGTGCTGCTGCGCCCGTGGCAGCCGGCCGAGCGTTAACCACGCGCGCCCAACGCCTCCGATCAGGGCATTTTTCTCTTCAATGTTTTTGCGCGGAAAATGATTCCTACCTCTGTTTGTTGAAACTCCACATGCTGATGCCTCTTACGGTACGAAAAACTAGTTTGTTTACGAGAACATTGTTAGGAGAGTATCTCCTTCCCTCCTTATTCCTACGATCTCTCCGGAGTCGGAGGTCACGAGCGACACAAAATGCTCAATTACAGTAGTTTTACTACCGGTTTCGTCCCGCAGTAAAGTCCGCCGGTGATCGTAAAGCGACTGGCTGCTGATGAAGCGACGGCTGGCAGCGCGCGCCAACAGTTACGACAGATGAAACGCTGGCGATGGTTATCGGCGCAAGAAAAACGAAAATTGGGCGTGCAGCGTCGCATCTCGGCGGTCGAAGTCTAGCCCATAGCACCAAATCCAGTGGAGTTTTGCCGCACGTAGACCTTTGTATTTACGTACAATCTACGAATGAATTGGTGGAAACCTTGTCCAATGCTCCACCATCGTGCTGTACCAGATGCTCCAGTGCCAGAGTCAAGTCACCGGTTGCCGGCGCTGCACCTGCGCTTGAGAGCGATCGTTTTGTTCATTTGCCGTTCTGTCGTTCCTTCAATATTCAACGAAAATTATACCACTCTTCGGACAAACTTACGTAACTTTTACACGTGAATTTTATAAAAATTGTGTCGAATACTAAACAAATTTTAATGATACCGATGCCAGAGATACGTCATTGAATTTAGTTATTTAAATCAGATATCGTAACTTACAATAGCGGAAAAATATCTAAATCTCCAATTTGGAAATTCACCGGTCATTACATGTTCATTTATTAATGCAGTTTCGTTCTGGTTACACGTTCATTAGCCAACTTTCCTCTTGTCTTTATCTGTGGCAGGTTTTGCCAGGTTCCTGCCCCCGGGCGCTTCGTTCCCCAATCGCCTTCCGCCCTCCCCTTCCCCCACCCCCGGCCCGCGCCAATTCGCTGCGTGATCCTTCCGCGACGGAATAGAACATCGGCGGAGTGTTTTATCGCGAACGCACGCGAGGAGGCGCGCGCGTCTTGCGGGTCCAATAAAATGTTCTCGCCGCGGCCGGGGCGCGTGGCAGTGTCAGTCGTGTATGGGGAGGATTTCGCTTATAGATTACACCCCGCCGGAGAGCCCGGCGACGGGACGGCGATTGGCGGGCCCCCCCCGGCCCTCGACAAACCGCGCGGGCGGCAGCGGAGGCAGCGAGGCAGACGCGGAGCCACAACGGAAAGAGAGGCAAAGGGAATACAAGAGAAATTCAGGGAAAAGATCAAAACGAAGGGGAACAGCGCCAGGTAGTAGACAACTCGTAAGCTACATTTCACTTCAAAATATGATAGCATAAATCATTGCCATACATTTCTATGTCTCATTTTTACTTGTTTAAGATCGCTTTTGAACTACTAAGGGCATATAGCGACCAGTGAAAGTAACATAACGGTATACGGACACACAAACATACATGCGCCGAAGGGGGGAGGTCGAACCCGCCACCTTCCAGGCACGAGGCAGCTACGACTCTGCAGCTTGGCGATCACGGCTCTCCAGGGCGGCATTGCAATACATAACGCCAACAAAATGTGGCTGATTTTTGGGAAAGAATCGTCCACCGCCGCCACGAGCAGGGCAGCTCCCGAGAGGCGGCGCTCGCGTTCGGTGGCGCTGTGCGGGGCGGGGCGGGGTGGGGGCGGGCGCCCTGCGTGCGGATTTGGCGAGGGGGCGGAGGGGGCAGTGGGGGCGCGAGGACGCGGGCGCATTATCTGGCGACCCACATCCGCGCCTCCGCCGCCCGATTGGGCGCACAATGGGCGGCGCCTGCACGTGACGGGCGCAGAGACGCTCGCCCGCGACCCCGCCCGCGCCCCGCCGAGCGCCTGTCCGCTCACCCGACTAGACCGGACGACGGAGGACGCGCGGCGCCTCCTCCTCCTCACCATTTCTGCTCCAATCACAACTTCCGCAAACTATCGTGTGCGTCGTGTAGATGACACACGTTTCAATGTTTCTTCTCTCGGAAATAATAAAATTGTTACGTGTAGTTCATTTTTAATGCTACTCACCAAAGACGAAAGAAGGTAATGGAATTAGAAGAAAATAACATACATTTAATCCTTTCTAACATGTTTAAACCGAGCAAAGTGGCTGAGAGCGTTGACTTCGCAATTGGGAGGCTCATGTTCGATTCCCGTGCCGGTCATCCTGACCAGGGTCGTCATTGTTTCCCCTCCAAGCGAAAGCTGAGATGGTACTACTGAAGGCCACGACCGCGAAACCTGTGCGCTTTCCCAATCCGTTAACTGTGTGAAGTCACGAAGGTTAAGTGAATTCGAGATATTGCGGGTTCCTGGTTGGGTGACCGACTAGGAACTCTGGGATTTAACGAGACCCAATGCCCTTTACGCGACATAATGACTAAATACAAATAAGCAGAACCAGCTCGCTAGTGCACTTCCTCCGCTTTTCATCCAGAAAATCTCCCACGTAACACGGCCTCTACGCGCGCCCGGGGCATGGAACTGGTTTCTCCGGTCGCCGCGACTTCCCACGCGCGCACTCGTCGAGGCGGCTGGCCGTGTGTGTGTGTGTGTGTGAACCGTGACAGGGAACCTCGCTGCACGGAACGCTCTCGCCTGCCATAGACCTGCTGCACTCGCTTTGCTTTCACAGAATTATACTAAAGTACATGTATTAACAACTTTATTATTGCTCCGAAACATACGTGACTATTTTCGGACATAGTCGATCAATGAAGAGTATTTTTTTCCCTTCTCGCCTAGGGGTCACAAATAGAGGTCATTTTCTTTCCGCCTTGTGTTTTTCTTCGTGTGAGGTAAAGGATCACGCCAGTCTCTCGTACTTTTCAGTGTAGGAGAGCAAACATCGAAACATCGGAAGCCATGTAGAGTATTTTATATTCCCAATCCAAATTTGTTCTAGTTTAAAATATTAAAATATTTTAATCGATTATTAAGCATGAACTTTCCCCCGACCAGGTGCATCAGTGTTGAGTGACGGCAAAGGGCAAATGCCAGTCGCGAGCCGAAACGCCGAGGAGCGCGTGTCCCCGGCGCGGCCTGTCCCGCTGATGCGATGCGGCGCGTAGCGGTCTTCATGCGAGCGCTGCGGCACGCTAGATCGCCCGGTCGATAGTAATTTAAAACTTGGGCCTACCTGCCTCCCGCGCCCGGCCGCACCAACTTTCTTGGCCGTTCGTGACAGACACTCACCTGGAAGCAGAACACAGAAACACGTCAGCGTGGCATGGGGTTAATCTCTGCTGGGTAATTGTGAAGATTGTCCACATGCGAGGGTATCGTATAAACACAGGGAACAACCCTCTGCGAGACAATGCTATGCCTTCAAGTTGAACTGCTTTTCAGAATCAACTTCATGCAAACGTACAAGGCAATGGAAGAAAAGATTTTAAAACAGGCACAGAGGACAATCTGATCTTTACATTAAAAATAGTCTGAAAAATAGATATGACTATATGTTTATTATGTTGTAGCGGGATGCGCATATTTGAAGCCAAGTTTTGAAATTCAAATTCGCTAAGCCTACAAAGCGCGTGCCAAGAACAATAAAATTCGTTATAGTACACGCACACTAACACATACATAAATAGGAAGAAACACCAGTGGGTCCCTCACAACGAGGCGAACAAACGTTGCTTCAGCCAATTGTCGAGAAACGCTTTGTTACAGCACAGCATTGTCTCGAAGAATTCGCTTGTTTCTCAACGTCCATAAACCTTGTGTTTACGGAGAGTTTAATCATATTTTTATGCGTCACCATACAGGAAATATAATTAATTCGGCAACAAATGAAGAAAACCACAAATTCATCAACTGATGGAATTGGGGTGCGCACAACACATAGAATCAGAAACTGCAGCACGTGTTTTGCGGGTAAGCAAAAGTTCTCCAGTCCAGGGAAAGTGTTTGTTGTTAGTTATGTTGTACAGACTGCGACCGAATTCAAAACACTTTCTGCGCGTACTGGCGCCTCTGAGGACAAAACGGTAGTGGAATTAATTATTGGTAATATTAAGAACAAAAACAGTTGCTGTAAGAAAAGCGCAGTTTCGGTTGCCGCAAAGCCCAGCCGGTAGATTACGGGAAACTCTAAACAACCAGTAAACAAGGGTTGTCGGGGGAACCTTGCACGAGAAACGTTAGAGAGGGAGAGCAGGTTTTACGTTTCCTGATTTTTAAGCAGCGGCGAAGAGATTTTCATTATTCGCGGGGCTTACGCGCGTTATTTGCAGTCGGGGCGGCTCCGGGGCCCTTTTTGCGCCTGTTGGTGACTGGGGGCGGTCCCTTGCGCGCCCCGCAGCCAGCGGCGGAGGTGGGCGCGCTGACTTGTTTTCAGGAGAAATTAAATTTAGTTATGGACAAGCGCGCGCTTTCTGCGCGGGACCAAACCGCGATGGAGCTCACAACAGTGGGAGCTGCGGCGGAGGAGCCGACCACGCGGGACGGAGGATAGGCGTAAAGGTGAAAGCGAAACGAAGCGGAGAGGAGAGGAGAGGCGAGGCGAAGCGGTGAGGAGGGGAGGGGAGTGAAAGGAAAGGTGAGGCGAAGCGGTGAGGAGCGATGAAGTGGAGAGGAGGGGCGAATGGGTATGGAGGCATAGAATGGTGTAGGAGTGGGGGAGGTGAGTTGAGGGGCGCCGCGAGGTGCGCGGAGGGCGCCGCCAGTCGCTCGCGAGACTTCGCGCAGGGGCGGGGCGTCTCTGGTCTGGTTGCAATCCGCTGGTGCAGATGCGAACCAGATGCCGGAAGCGCTTGTGATGCAAGAAGAGCGGGACGGACGACGCGGGCAGTGATTACGAATGGAGGGCATGGAATGGTGGGTGACAGCGGAGGGACTGCAACAATATCTCAGATATTTCCCTAATATCAAAGTGGATGTTGTTTGTGTCTGGTGTCGTTGAGGGGAGTGGGAAAGGACAGGCTCGCTGTCAAGCGTCCGTGGCACCTCGCGCGGCCGACGCAAACCCCGACGCATTTGGAGCCACGATCGGAAATACCTTTTTATTCAGCGTCTACGCACTTCACTTCTTTGGGTACTTACGTGTTATTTTCTATGTTACGGAGAGCAATTTTTGATTTTTTGGAGAAAGTGTTTGAGGAAACAGAACATTTAAATCAAAATATATCTTATGGATGGCTAGTTAATGGATCTGAAACGAAATTTCCAGTATAAAATGTAACTTCTGTTGCCAGCCTTTCTGATGCTTTTACCCAAACGAGTCTTGTGAACTCTTTGTTCCTTCTACTAAAACCACAATTCTTTTTCTTTTTGACGGCAACTTATTAAATTTATAAAATACAAATACAAAGCCTATATAGGCTAGTGGTTAAAGAAGAAAAAAAAATCAAATGCCGTTGGCTCGAAACCTTGTCTTATTTGAACCAGTCATCGACTGAGTTTAGCTCAGATCCAACATTGCCACTGAGTGTGCAGCGGCTCTGACCGAGAGATACTGTAGTTCCAACCTCGACAATTTCTTATTTTCGATAATATCTACATAGCTAAATCGAATTCAGCCCCTGTCTGCAACAGAAATTTACCCGTCGGCGGTTCGGATCGGTAGTTTTCCTTGGCTTCTCTGATTAATGCCAGGCAAATGCTGAAGACGTACTCTAACATAAGAGTCACGGACCGCGCGCGATCTTTCTTTCCTCCCCCTGCCGTTGGGAGAGATACCATAAAGAGGAAAATACTCCGCTAGCCGACGTGTTGGGTGGCGCCGGATCTCAGCATCCAGGAAGCCGTAGGAAGAGCACCGGAACCACCCGGAATGAAATGGCTACACAGGGTTAATGACCTCAGCAGTTCACGTGCTAAAGAAATCATTCGAACACGTCCCTCACTGCAACCTCTAAATCGATAGACTAACTAGGAGCAACGTTATTCTGTAAATTGTACACACCTATTCTGAAATACTATTAGTAATTAGGTACGCATTCTTTGCAGTTTCTTTGGCCGCAAATTAACATCTGACATTTACGATATTTTTTTTTCTTTTCGTGCAATCTAAATTTAAACAATTTTCGAATTCTCTTCTCATTGAGTAATGTAATAGTAAGCCATAATGTTTTGTATGAACCAAGGACTTTATTGATGCTTTTCTCCTTCAAGCGACTTCCAATCACTCAAGGCAGAGGCACTCGCATTTGAAGTCGCTCTCGGGATAAAAATATTTACTTAACGCCTTCATCACCGAAATAAGTATTATCTCTATTTGCATATTCATACTTTCTAAATTAGAATTTAGATATTTTCAATAGTTATGTTTGACATAATATTGAAATGTGGAGCAAGGACCACAAGGGGATTTATCGTCAAAAAGCGTTCGCACACGACCTCAATCCAGAAGTGTCAGAAGGCAGTTGCTTTCTCATTGCATTACCACTTTACAAACGCCACAATTTTCTCCAACCATCCTCGCTCAAGCAATTTGCTGCAACGGGCTCCTTATACGCCTTTCCTCGTCCTAGGTTATCCGAAAGGTCATCGCCGAGCAGTGTATGATCTAATTTTAACGCGTGTAAATTTCTTCCCGCTCCCTGCTCCCGCGTTCTCGGCGGGTCGTCTTTTTCCGTGCGTTGTTTTTCTCGTCCCGCTCGTGTCGCTCCCAGCGGGGAACGCTCTAACTAGCGGGAATAAACATAGGTACGTCCTAGTGAGCCATGCATCACGAGAAGGACGTGGGATGCGGTGGCGGGGGAGGAGGAGGAGGAGGAAGCGGCAGCTGGCGACGCTCTGCGGTCGCCGGAGGAGCTGGCGCGGAGGCGGAGGCGGCGGCTATGACTGCATCAACGCGCTTGGAAGGTGTGGTATTTCAGGTACAATATGGCACACGGGAGAATAGATGGTACGACTCTGTAGATGTGTATGGATGGTGTAAATGTCGGGTCAGATGTCGCGCCATGAACAAAATTGCTGCAAGCCGCAGAGCGTGATGAAGGCGAGTGCATTTCGGCAGAGCTCCGTCCTATAAGGGAGCGAAAGCGAATATGGAGTCTTTGATACGTTGCGCTCTGCGACACGGCCGGGCCGGCGGGCGCGCAGAATGAGTGCGGGGCGGGGCGGGGTGGGAGAGGAAGCAGGGTTGGGCCTGTGGGTGGGCGAGTGAGAGAGAGAAAGAGAGCGGAGCGGGGAAGGACGGGGATGGAGTGTTGGGGCGGGGTGGGTGAGGCGGAGTTCAGAGAACTAACATGTGGAAGTGGGCTTAATATCTACTGCCAGAACACAAGTTGTTTTCACGCCACACACGGGTGACTGTTTCTTTAATTCGCTCCTTTTATTTATGTATTTATCACGTCTACAACATGCCACTTTGCATGAGCGGTTAAAGTTTAATTTCAGTTTGTATGGTCAACCATACATCTTGACCCCATCAACCTGCTGCTTCGGCGGACAGTGGAAGGGGGCACAAAATGATATTTGTAGAGAAAGTTTGCCATCGAGGAGGCCACCTCTGTACAAGCACATTTCCCCTAAGGAACATTGGGTAGATTCAGGTTTTCAAAAGATGTTCCTGAGGAGGGGAGTATTCAATGTGAGCTACAGATAGGAGTTTAGGTAAAAGTTGTTTTGTTTGTTTTTGCGGTTGTATCGGAGTGTGAGGATCTGATGAGGAGGCTGAGACAACGATTACGGTTCTTTGTGTGAATCTTATGATCTTTAGGACTACTCAATATTAGGAATGCTCCTTTAGCTTATATGGTATGCAAGATACTCGTAAATAACAAAATCTGTTTAATATTGAAGTATATTCTACTCAGAACTCTGTAAAAAGACATCCAAACATTACGACCTCACTGATACGAATTTTGAACTGCTTCACAGTAATGGTAACAAAAGTCGCAAGTTACCGGAAGGAACAAAACAGTAACTTGCTTATGATATGTGTATATAGCATGAGGCTCCGGGGCGCCGAGGACAAAGCTGCCAAAAGAGGCACCGCAGTGGCCGGAAGTTGCGGCCGACGCCATGAGCCTCCGCGCGTCCTAGAATATCCGCCCGGGGCGGCGCGCTCGGGTTTCGGCGCCGGCGGCGACAGCTGCGACTCACAAAGCGCCCCCCACCTGGCCGCCTTCGACTTCCACGTCGACTTCGCGCTCCTAGCGGCGGCGGATCTCCGCTCCCGCCTCCCCCACGCGGCGCCTCGAGCGCAAGGGCGAGAGGGGCCCTGGGGTGCCCTGTGGATTCAGACGGCAGCTTTGAAAAAATTGATGGAATTCAATTTGCCTCACGGTATGCAATTATTCACATTACGAACGGATATAATATGCGTATATGTTACAAATATAGTTCTTGAACAACAGTATGTTATAAATATTCATCTGAATGACCTCACAAGTAGAGATTAATACGTAGAAGGACGTGAATGCTATTGAATGTAAACGAAGAATAAAACGTAAATATAAGGAAAGATATGGTGATATAGTAAAATATTGATTTAGGGGAACGTTTTTAAAAAATAATACTGGAATGCGTTCTGAATTTCGCAAAATTATTAAGGCAAAATAAAACAATATCCTTGCACAGTAAATTTTCCCCTCAGATCTGATTTTAATTGTTCAATGATTCTATAATCAATTGTAATTACGCATATTAAATATCAGACACCGATTCAATGCAAATGCTGTCTTTATATTTAAAACTAGGGTTTTTATTAAGAAAGTGGATTGAGCTTTCTTCTCAACCATATTTCGTGACTTTTTTCTTTAAATGAAAGGTAGTCGCCTAAATGTGTTATTGATTCATTCATTATGTCGTATTTTCTGGTGCGTCAACTGCTATTGTCATTAGTTCTGTAAGTACAATGCATGTTTCTTTCACGGGCGGTGGTAGTGGTAGTGTCGGCGGTCTCCCGACAGTGTAGTGCGTGTATGTGTGTGTGTGTAAGTGACTAGCGACGACAGGACAAGGAAGGGGAAGAAAATATTGCACGTTGTTCATGGCCATCTGTTGATGTTTTTCTTCTTCATTCACCAGGTTATTGATGAAATAAACCCCGAAAAAATACCCATCAGAGCAGCCGGCCGCTAGAGTTCTCCTCCAGATAGAGACGGACTTTTGGAGAAGGACAGTTGACGTCTCGTCGCCTTGAGGGAGCAAGGTTTGAGCCCGATGTTATTGTTACCGAAGCAAAGGTAGTAATTTTTTGAGATCGAAGATAGAGTGCTATTAAATGAAAAGATAATTACCAGTTTAATACTTCAAAACTCTTCATTTTTGAGCTAGAAAAATGAAATTAGCAATACAGGCTTCAATTGCGATACATGTAATTTCTATGAAAGGAATTGTCCAAATATATCGTATGAAAGGTGAAGTAGGCTTCTTGTATTGGTTTAATGCAATTCGTCTGGACATTGCGCATTGCGGAGCGACTGTCAAACATTCCAGTGAAGTAAGAGATGGTTGACATAACCACTCTCTGCTCAGCAACCAAATATCTACGACCCGTCGTCACACTGCAATACTACGGAGATGTTTTCTGGAAAATACGAGTAAATGGAAAAGAAGTGCTTTAATTGTGTTTTGTTGTTTGAGTATCAAAAAAATTCTGTGTCGAAAAATTCAAAAACGTTCAATGCTAAGTTACAATTAAATCCCACAAATAGATATTCAATAAAAATATTAACTCTTGTACTATATTAACGCTCTTTTAGTAAAGAGAGAATGAAGCGTGAAGGAAAAAAGGATGAACTTAGCTTCAATTTTGTTAAAAAAACAACTCCCCGTAAAGTATTGCTACCGGTATATTCCATCTTCACTCTCAATCGGGAATTTGCATACGCCAGCACCTCAACCGAATGTGTAATTTTGAGAAGGGCTGGAGCAAGCGAAGCGAAGCCCAGATGTTCCAACGCGAGGAGCGCTCCGCGGTGGAGCTTCGGCTCCTGCGATGGGGCAGGCAGATGCCCTCGAGTGAGCATTTTAATTCCAGGGGATTTGCGTTGCACGGGGTCGCCGCACGGCCCAGATGGGAAAGAAAGAGGAAGGGTATAGTAAAAGCGCCATTGCGTTTCCTGGTACCGTCCGGAAAAAGGACTGGAAGTTGAATTCTTAAGCCCACAATTTTCACTGCATACCAACGAACAATTCCCGTGGTTTTCCTTCAGTATTATTTCTACTGCACAGATGTGAATTTAAGTACAACTCAGACGGTATACGTACATGATAAAAGGGAAAATGTGCACATGAAACAATTTACAGAAAAGATTAGCTGTTAGACGTCTATATACCACAACTAAATATATTACAAAACAGATATTTCCTTACCAAACAGATTTCTATGTTTGTAAACCGACATTCTATGTAAGTATTTTCACTAAAACAGCAAATTATTCTTTACTAATACACTAACTGGGTGTCATCTGCACGAATTAATAATTACTTTTCATTTATTTTTCACTAAATCCAATTCACTTTGAAAGATACTCATGAATTACCACCAATGAAAGTATTCTCGAGTGTCTAAAGCATTCCACTTAAATGCGGTACGCTCACGCAGATGAAATCGATATTTAATTTCCAATTAACGTTTTCCTGGAACAGACGTTTCAGCCCCCTGAGCCTCCCCTGTTACTGACTTGCTATTATTTGAAAATGGCGGAAGCACAAGCGTATTCCCTTTCTTCCTTGTCATTTGCAAATTCACATATTTAAGTCCTCTGGTGGAGAACGCACTGTTTTCTCCATTTCCACTCAAATAACAATAGGACAAAATAAACTTTGTGTAGAAGAGAGGGTGTTCGGATGAAATCTGTTTGGGAAATGGGAATTATTTCAATAATCCGCTATTTGCAAATGATCAAGTTTTAATTGTCCGAAATGAAAATGAACTCCAGAAAAATGTTCATATATTGAGTAATATCTTGAAAGATTAACCTCAAAATATGTAGCAAAAAAAGTAAAATTATGCCCTCGAAGGCATATTCTCCGTGAGATCAAAAAGATGCATTTACAATTTAAGGCTACAACAAGTAAGGAATTTTAACTACGTTGGTTGCAAATTGAGACACGATAGTTAAATTGGCCTCCATCGGTTCCAAAAAATACGCAGCACAATAGCGCAGACGATCTCGAAGACGACGAACACAAACAGAAGAGTTATAGGTCATTTCAAGCTTTTGAAATGAGATTTCTAAGAGCAATAAAAGGCCTCCTATTCCAGATCAAAAATGAAAGCTTCGGAAAATACCTCAATCATTTCTCAATTTTATGGAAAATAAACGTTCATCTTGGACACAATACCTACAGAGGAAGATAATAGACACACAAAAGTGACCTACCATTTCCGACCAATTAAAAAAGCGATCCCGGCCAGAACAGGCTTTCTTGCCTAAACCGAAAAAGAAGAAGCAGAAGATAAACGAACGTATACATTGAGTATGGAGGTTTCGCACGAAATGACTGACCATTCAAACCAACAGTTGTCGAGCGTTTCTGAAATTCTTCATTCCTCATCTTATTTGCGCACAATGACCTTTTAGAGAAGGAATAACTTGTAAGTTTCTACAATTAAGTACCACGTACAGACACATTTATAATTGTAAATTAATATAAAATTATAAATGTTTTAAAGCAAACGTATATAACACAGATAGAACACATCAAGTCAATTATAAACGTGTTCCTGTTTTTTCATATATTACAAAGAACAAGTTTAGAGTTAAATAGTATTAATTGGTTCAAGTCTTCAAATTAAATGTAACTTAATGAATATGATTACATATTACACATTCCTTACGCCTCTTGCTCAAATCATCTATTCCAATTTACGAGAATTTTAAATAATAAAATGAATTAATTGGGAAACATTTGTTCACAGATTATCACATCGTCTTTCTTAGAGCGCGTAACTCACAACCGAGAATTCTACATTCACTCAGCTCTTCAAAAATTCTCTATAAAACTATCCTGGTAATGAGCGTATCTAAACGACATCTACCCTTCGCCATCCCAAGATACGCCCAGTTATTTTAGGTTCCATTACGAGACATCTATTCACATCGATTATTAAGTCTACTGAGACTACTCGAAGTTGCTCGTTACCGACGTCCCCCCAGCATCTAGATCCAATCGGTGCAGCGGTGCTTATTTACAGCCGCCCATCCACCGCGTTGGACAGAACTGCTGCAAGCCTCGGCGCAGCCGTGAGGGGCGTAACGAGATCGGGTGGCGAGATGGCGTGGTGGGGTGGGTTGGGTTGGCGGCGGGATGAGATGGGAGGGGCGAGGTGGGATAGGCGGGACGGAGAGGGCGAAGGAAGGCGAGGCGGGGAAATCAACCGGCCATCAAAGCAAGGCGGCGCCAATCAAAGCAAGGGGGGGATGGTGGGGCGGGCAGCCCACGCCGAAGGAAGGCTTCATGTCCGTGGAGTGACGGCAGGTGGCGGTGGCGGTGGCGCCGGAGAGTGCCTTTCGTGTCGGTTGCCGGGGGTGGGTAGGGGAATGGGCAGGGGAGTGGGCAGGGGAGTGGGCAGGGGAGTGGGCAGGGGAGTGGGCAGGGGAGTGGGCAGGGCGGTGGGCAGGGCGGCAGGTGCCAACCGCCGCAGCTGCATGCACCCGCTTCCAATCGATACGAAATCAGAAGAGAGAGCGTCAGTATTTCGTGTGCGCCGGCACGTCAATTACTTTGGCCGTCAGTCTAGTGAGGGTCGCGCATGTTATCTCCCGGGAGATGGCGGTGTTCTTCACCTGCTGGAACGTGAGATTCCTTGGGCGAGTCGCGTCGACCAGATGTGTCCCCCAGCGGAACCGACCCAGCCTGGATAAGCTCTAAACACCAGACACGCATGGCAATGTAGTGCATGTAAGCGTACGTGTGGGTGCATAGGGGGCGAAGAGAAGGAAAGATAGCACGTCGTCCATAGCCTGTCATTAGGGCCAACCCAACTACACAGCGCCCCAGCAACACGCTTGGATCATCGCAACACGCTTGGATCCGCCATCATCGAAATTCGAACCCTGAGCCATCGGACCTCCCGGTCAGAGGCACTGTAGCGGCATCGCGTCCCTTCCCCATTTCGCGTAATCGGAAACTTGTACGAGAAATATTCCTACATTTTAACAGTAGATCTAAACTGTCTATATTTGACAACGATGAACAGATAGACTGTTCCGTTTCAATTGATGACTAATCCATGTAAGAATCACAACAAGCATTGCCTTCACCGGGGCTGCCCTCGCACCGCCATCGCCTCGCCTCGTCTCGTCTCGTCTCTTGCGTGCCGCTCTGCACTGCGCAATGCTAAAGCCAAGTCAGTCACCGTGGTTCCCCGCCACGCCGCCTCCGCAATGCAGGAGGGGAGGGGAGGGCAGAGCCGGGCCACCTCGCCGCTGGCGCTGGTGGGGAGGTGTGGTGTGGTCGGCAGCTGCTACCGGCAGTGTCTGCGGGGGGATGGAAGGGGGGGGGGAGCGGAACGGAACCGGCTGCTGCGGCCACGCGCCGCGCGCGACGTGTGTGGCGGCGCTCGGCCGAGAGAGCGCCGGCGCCGCGCTCCACACGCCCCAGCCCTACGCGCGCATCCAAAGCTTCAAATTACCAAGCTCCGCGTCTTCCGAGCGGGTTGTGTGCTTCGTTGTTCTCACATTCAAGAAGTGAGTTGCTCCTGGCTTAGAGAGCGGGAGAGGGGGCTCAGGCCTTCCACTGATAAAAATCTTCACATCTTCACTACATCGCAATGGGTGCATTCTCTTCACTCATTAGTGTTCTTTATGACTTATGATATAAGAACTAAATAATACAGAAGTTGAGTTTGGGACATTTAACATCCAAAAAATCGAATTCGGCTGCAGGTAAGAGTTCCAGACATTTTCCTGAGCAGAGGCGACTGAAAATGCTTACATTTTCATGCCCCTTCTCCTGTGCTCAAAGCTGTAATGGCAGTGCCTTTGACTGGATGGTCCTGGTTCGAGAACCGCCGATGGCCGGATTTTCGAGACTAGCCACTTTGCCAGTTGGAATTCAGGCGCAGCCTGGAGAAGAAGTCCAGCGGCCGGCTGCTCTGATCGGGAGTTTTTCGAGGTTTCTCCAATGCTCCGATCCGCCTTGTCCTATCCTCCCCCCTTACACACACTTACACCAATGCGCGCTACACTACCACACTTATAGGGAGACCGGCCGAGAGCATATAGCTTGTCCCCTCTCGGCGGTGCCTCGCTGGTGGGAGATACCTGGTTGCGGAAAACGGCGCTGGTCAACGCCGGTCTCACTACCCAGCGGAGGAATATAACAACTCTCTTCATCATACACAGATGTAGAATGCAACAAACTGATCTCTCAAAAAATATCCAATAGATAATTAAGATAAGTAATCATATTGCGGTTATCGACTACATTCTTATCGAAAACATAAGCCTACTTACAGGCGGAAGGGGTTATCGATAACATCAAAGTCTTTTAATTTATAATTACAAATCAGCTGTAATTAAAACGTGACTCCATAAGAATTTAACCGCCAGTTTTTGTTTAGCCCTGACCATCTACAAAAACCAAGAATTTGGAACACTTTGAAAAATATAAAATTTAATACGATACGAATTATTTTAACAATGTATACCTCTTTCATGACATTCCACTGACAAATAAACTTAAACTAATTGGTTCCTTAATGAGTTTGATTCGCATTCGTCATTCAATAAAATCATTCTCAAAGTTGAGAGCACTCAGCAGAAGACGTTCTAAGAGTTTCCTTCTATATATTGCGAAACTACGTCTTGACTCGCATCAAAATGGAGGTGGACGTCCGAAAGTGCTAGGAGTTACGGCACGAGGGCCATCTGAAGACGCACCCCATCGGACTCGAACGCATGCGCTTTCGCTCCGTGTGCTATGTCGGTGCTCCGAATCGCGGAGTTACCCCCCCCCCCAGCGGGGGTCCAGAAGAACCACCATCACTTTCAAGTACCTTAGCCAAGAGCTGTAAGTTAGATCTTCTAAACACGCTTCCAGCATCGCTGCGAATTTATGAAAAGCGAACCGAAATATCTATTGACAACTTACTGAAAGAAAACCTACGGTACTATTTTAGATTTGTTGCCAATAAACAGAATCCTGCACGAAATCCCACTTCCCTCGCAGAGGAGTCACTAAGGATTCAATATCGGATATCGAACATAAAATTCGTAAGCAATGTAAGGCGACTTGTTATACGGAGATCTGCAAAACTTAAAATGAAAGTTTATTATATTTAGTTTATTAAAATATACCTAAAGGCCAGTTTCTCATTCAAAGAAAGTCAAAGGATTTCATTGTTATAAAAAAGGTATTGACCTCGATGGGGTTCGACCAGAAACTACAAAACAGTCCTTACTGAGCAGCAAATACTGTAAAACGCTCGAGTTTTATTGCACACCACATGACTGCTGTGCATTTTATGTTCTGCACTACACACTACGGCAACTGAGATTGCAGCCGGAATCTCGGGATCAAAGGTCAGTAAGGCTTCCTGAAGAGGGGGGGGGGCGGAGGGGCTCACGCAACAGCTCCGCCGCACACCACTGACTAAGCGCATGTTTAACTAGTGCTGCGCCCCGGCCGTCGCCCACCAACTTCGATCGACTTCTTCGACACGGTTGCGCGCTGGGGGGCACGGAAGGGGGAGAGAAGCAATAGTTGCGACTCCAGGAGGTAACGAGCCACAGCGAAGGGCTCGGGCGGTAAAAAAGACACACACGAGGTCATTTAAAAATAGATATTCATACGCAAATTGTACGTATAATAATACTGAGGAAAACAGAGGGGAAACGCAGACAAAATGATAAAAAGTTACATTTTAGAGATTTTTTAGATCAGTAAAGTGAATTCCGAAGACCGCCAATTACAATAGCTCCTTTTCTTTCATCAGAGAATCGTGATAACTATATGAAGAAAATAACGCTAGTGTAGTAAGGTGAAGAATAAATAAGATAATTTTGAGTTTTTGTGTAGAAAAAAAGATATTTATGAATTTTGATGTTTACAAATAATAGATCAATGAAAAATTATGTTTGGGGTGCTGAACGATCAAGCCAGCTTGTTCAGTGGTTAGGCGGAAGAGCAGGCCCTATGGCCTGAGCCTCGCCATTAATAAAGACATTATTATTATTATTATTATTATTATTATTATTATTATTATTATTATTATTATGTTCTCCACTGCACTTGGATTACCCCAGACGTTTGAGGATCAACTCCATGTAGTCGGGGAAAGCAATTATAAGAGAACATTCAGTAAGTAACCAAGCCTAAGGACACACTACAGACAAGAAAGAAGTAAAAAAGAAAAAAGAAAGAAAAAACAGGTCGGAGGAAAACGCCTCTGGGGAAAACCCACAATCTCTCGGCGTTGACCTGTAACACTAACACACGATCGTCTGAGCGAAAACCGAATCAACGAGGCCATCTACTTGTTTCTATTCCAACGAAACTCTAGCAGGACAGAATGATAAATATTAATTTACCTCATTCCGCATCGCCAACCATTGCGCTAAGATATCCCGGCATTCTGCCACTTTTAAGCTGGAACCTTTCCATCTTTGCGACATTCGATCTGGCCGCATTAACACATTGGAGTAAATGCAGAGAAAAGAGCAAAATTTTATGAAGGCAATTAATTGGTGTGAGTTGGGGGTAAGAGGAGAAAGTGAAATTAGATGAAAGTAGAACGAAGCAAGAATGAGAACTCAAAGGCTCATAAAGAGATATTTATTCCCAAAATTGGCGTATTTAATTGCGAGCTGCATATAGCGTGCTCCATTTGCGTCAAGCGTGTCCAGTTAGGTTCGATCCGTAGAGGTGGCCTTGCTGGGGTGCCAATTGTCAGAAAAGTTTCTTCCCTCCGTCCGAGAAAACTTCCTGTGGCCGCCACCGGCGTGGAGTCGACGGCCGCGTGCGCTTCGGGGCCAGGGGCGGACGCTAATCTGTTTTCAATTAACTGAGTAATACAGAGAGAGCTCGTTGACAAATGAAGAATAACGACCTGGACCACCAAGGAGAGACAGGCTGGTGGGGCGGCGGTCGCATCCTCAAACGCATAAAAAGGGCTGTTATTACGCGGAGGAGCTCGTAATTTCGTTTGCGCGCACTCTGCTATTACAAGGAATGGACTCGACGGGCCGCCCGGCTGCCTTTGTGATCCTCGTGTGTTTTTCTGACGAAAGCGGAACCGCCCGCTCCAACAGCTGGACGTCTCAATTGCTCCTGCAGCCTCCGGCTCCCCCCTGCTCTACTTCTAATGCACGCTCATCGAATTCCTGAACCACCTCCGCCAACTGCCCAATCAACACAACTCTTCATTTTTCACGAAATGTATTGCTAATTTAGTGTAAAAAAAACGCGTTTCAGGTTATGTTATCCGAAAACTCGTGAAGAGGGAATAGGTCAGTGCTCCTTATTTAGGTAGAATTCTCTGAAGATCTTTTCTCAAAAATATTATCAAAAGTTGGTTCAAGTTGGAGATAATAATTTTGTTGTCGACCGGGAACATTTTTCACTATACAGACACATTCTTTACGAAGGGATGAATAACTTTATTAACTGAAGTAGCAGTTTAAGTCATCAGCATTTATTGGTACACCCTTGCGACGAACATACCATTAATGCCACAAACACACGACTTCGTCGTAAATTTTAGTCGCTTTACAATTACGCTGATGTCAGCTTTCATCGTCTCTTTTCCGATGCGGAAAGGCACATCGATTCAAGAAATCGAATTCTAAAATTGTCGTGTATTGAGCTACACAAAAGGGATATAATGACACTAAATGACACAACTGAGGAAACGAAAAAAAATAATAAACGTTTCTCCAACACGAACTATTTGAAAATGGGTTTGCCAATCTTCGATTCTCTTCGTGACTTCCTCCAGGCACGTGTATTGTAAGAAAGGTGTGGGGATCTGGACGACAGAATGTTCGTTTAATCCACCCATGATGTGTCGGGATAAAAAGAACGAACAAAGGGAACAACGTGCCGTTTTCCAGCATTTTCTTCGGCCTGGATGGATGAGGTCGCAAAGGTTGGGGGGCAGCCTCGGCTCGAAGGGTAGCAGGTTCGAATTCCGTGTCGGGCATGGGTGTGTGTGTGTTCCTCTTGTTCATACGTGTTCTTTCCACAGATCCCCCTAAATTTAACACAATCACAGTGGTCGCCACGTGACCAAGTTGTCAAAAAGCGACCTTAAAAAATAAAATAAAAAAAAGCTGCGATGCAAGCATGCTTGGCAGCAAACGCAGGAATTCGAATGAAGGAAGAATCGGGGGCTGAGGCGGCGGCGCTGGCCGGGTCAGAGGTCAGCCGGCTCCTGTCCGCCCGTAATTTCGTGCGCCTCGTGACTTATGGCGGGCGAGATATTGCGGCCTCGCAGCCCAGGGCTGCCCCACCGGGGCGACGCCGCTGCCCTCCTGCGTGGAGGCGGCGAACTAAATTCCCTTTGCGCGGACGGAAGCCCTGTTTTCGCTGAGTGGAGCCAACGGCGCAGAAACTATTTGGATGCGATAATTAAACTCCTCCCATTGAATAACCACAGAGGTTTCGTGGTAGAAGCGTCGATTTGAGTTTTTTTGTGTGTTTTTTTGCCAACACGCTTAGCGAATTAGTATTGTAACAACTCATGTTTGATGTTATTTACTTTTGCCGACTAATGTGACTTGTTGTGCAGTGAACTGGTGTGTACGCAAAAACGTCTAATTTTAACTCGTTGGCTTTCAATATTCGCAAAATTCCCTTTCAGTTTATACAATACATCGTCCTGGGTGCCTTTCATTAATTGAAAACCTATCTATTTTATCGAAAACAAAAATGAAACTATCTCTATAGGAAAGTTCACTGATCACAAATAAAAGTATGTAACATCATGAAAGCCCCATTACTTTGAAATTTCCTCTACCAAAAACACGAGCGTGGTGGCATTTATACATTCTACGAAGCTTGAATGAAATAATACTTGGAATCCTTGTGAATTTTCGTCAATACTACGTAAAGGAAGCGAAAACTAGTTTTCAATAAATTTCCAACTGAGAGTGATTTGATCATTGTCAATAAATTCTGAAGGTTATTCTATGTTTGTCAACTTAATTTCATTTTGAAAGACAATTTCTTGCAAATACAGCAATTGTAAGAAATTAGCTTTCAAAATGAAAGTAAGTTGGCAAACATAGCATTACCTTCACTCTTTATTGACAAAGATCAAATCACTCTCAGTTGACAATTTTCACCTTCCATAACTGAATGCAAAAATAACGTTACTTCAACGTAATGTCATTACATCATTCATGAGAACGACGTATCTGGATCTCGCCAACTCGAATTCTAACTTGTGGTCCCCAATCAATTAATTAATTAATCGATCGACATAATTCGTTACGAATTTACTCCCACGCTTTTCATTACGAGATCGCGAATACAACCCAAGATCACCGAAACAGTTGAGGCTAACGCGTAAACGCAGACATTGGGCAGACACGGCGCTCGCTCTCGAGCTGATCAACAAACACACGCAAACAATTCGGCCCCCGGGCGCCGGATGCGCGCGTGAATGCCAGCCGGAGGCGCCTCCGAAACGCGATCGGCCTGTGGGAACGCCTGGGGCCGGCGCACGCCTAATCAAGTGCAGCGGGGGCGGGGCGTGTTTTGAACTCTTAATTTGTTCGCGGAAGCGCCGCGCGCCGAGAGCGTTCGCCGCGGTGGCGCGCGTTGGCGCTCTGAATGGCGCCTTTGGATGGGCGTGGGAGCGGCGCCACCTGATGGGGGTCGAACGTCATTACCTTCCACCTCAGTAGCCTTCGCCACATAAATTAAATTGTCAAACTTTCCGCGAGGCATAACACGAGAGTGAATTAACTCCTTGGCGAGGTGAATGCTTTCTATTTTGAGGAAAGGGGAGGTGGGGTGGAGGGTGCCACTTTGTACCCTGGTTCTGCGAAAACATCTAAACATTTGTGCTGCATCGTGTTTGCGCGCATCATTTCTACGGCAAAAACCTTTTTGGGTTATACATAAAAGCTAACATGAACAATGATGTGGCAAAAAAATGGAGTGCACCCGGTGACTGAAAGAATAAAGTACTTAAAATGTTTGCCTTCACATCATAACAAATATGTCCTGTAAATAGAATGTGGTATTATGATTTACTTGCAGTTTCAAACAAGTGAAAACCAAATTTCTAGGGAGGCTAATAACGAAGATACATCTAATTCGTATATATAAAGAAACACTTATCAAATGTTACGATAAGAGTAAGATATTGTTGCGAGTATTGTGTGAAGTCTACTTTCGTACCCACGGCCTAATTCTTCAGCTAAGTTTTCACTGGTCGGTTCGACTGAACCGATAAAGTCCACAGGCGCCCAGCATGATGCTCTGCACCAAATTTCACCAGTGACCAGACGCAGCCTCCCTCCGCCGCCGCCGCCCAGAGCGCCATCGAGGGCGCGCGAGGGCCATCGGGGCTGAGGCGCGATCGGTCGCGCTTATGCGACGACGCGCTCCGCATTTGCTCAATGAGCATTGCCACACTTTAGGGGAGGGCGTCGGCCCCACCCGCCCCGCCCCGCTGACCCCGGCCGACCGAACGCGCACACCTCGTTAACTTGTACACATTGGCTACAATAACTACAAATGATTCACACGCTCACGACTGTCCCTCCGCGCCCCGCGCCGCCCGCACGTTAATATGATGCTCGACACACTCATCCACACGAAAAGTCATTTATATATGTTAACCCGTTGGCGAGGGAGCGCGGCGGCGACGCGGTATGCATACGCCTATGAATAAATGCCCGCGCCCTCCCCTCGCAATTACGCGCCGGGCGCCGAGGGCGAGCAGAGAGCGCCAGCGGACAGCCGCGACTGCACCCATTCAGAAGATATTGAGCGGCGAGCCACAGATGTCCATGGCAAGGAAGAACGATGCATTCAGGGTGGAAAGGCAGAAAGTAGACTCGTAAAAGAACAACAGAGGGAAGGGATGCATGACAGAATTGTACTCACGGTCATGGAGAAGGGTGCTGTGATCACCTAGGCCGTGACTTCGTACCCACATGTTAGCACATCGAGAACACGATACTGATGTACTATAGTATCAGGGCCGAATGACGCGGTAATGAAAGGGGTGAGACAGTCCCTCGAAGGTGGAAGATTCCCTGCGCTCGCTGCGAGTTGCGTTGTGTCTGAGCTATGGCGCGCCCCAAAACCACACCCTCGAGCGACACGGGCAGGAGGAGCAGCAGCAGGGGCAGCAGGGGCATTCGCGCGGACGGACGAAGGGACGGACAGTGAATGGATGGAGGAAGAGAGTGATGGACGGACAGGACGGACGGCGAGAGAGACAGAAACGTTTTGCCATCTCGATCTTTCAGCATCAACAACCTACAAAATGTGTATTCTGATTACAAAATGAGTTATCAAAATAGAGGAAGTAATTTGCTACACATAGAAACAAGATTTTTTCGTGACCAGGGCAAAACAATACCAGCTTTTCTGTCAAAAAATGCAGATCTATGCCACAGTATTACAATACGTTTTTACTACGTAAATGTATGAAGGCGAGAAAGCATAGTACATGTGCCAAAGTAAATTCATGCATTGCAAACTATATTGCAAGCGTACGCGTACGTTACATATAATGCAAATTTGCTCCAGCTAGAAGGACGGTAGAAATGAAAAGCTGCGTTGCAGGGGACGGAATCTGCCGACGTGGCCTAGACCTACTCGGCACCTTCATGTAACCCCACAAGAAAGCAGGTAGAAAGGAATCGCACTGCCATGCCCTTTGGCGTATTGACACGACGCCCCAGGTACATGCGCTGTGTGTGGTGTGGGGCGACGGCGAAGCGAGTAAATCCAGCGACCTCTGGCACAAGTGGCTCCAGCAGTCACACCAGTTACTCCCCCCCACTCCCACAGACACACACACACACCGCCAACAGGCGTTGCAGTTTCACTACGTACGCCTCAGACACGAACATCACTTATTTTGCCCTTCGACTGGATAAGATCTGCTGTGGCTATTTGCTCCGCAGTCCCAGCAATTCATTATTTGTGTTTGAAGCACAACACGCTAGACTAGGGTGTCCAACTTCCAAGGACTACAGCGCCACAACTTAAGTTTTTAATAAGGTTGCGGGCCACACTACTCGGACGATCCACACGTGACCCCGAATTGTTGTTGTCGCCAGTTGCGGTGGGTCACGAAGCCATGCGAGGTTCCAGACCGTACCATGCATTACACAATAGAAAGATTTGGAATTTCGAAATTTTCAAGACAAACATGCCTTGTTTTTCTTGAAAAATTCTTGATTTTTTGGAAACCTCTTGAAAACATTTCTATTTTCATATCAAAGGGGGGGGGAGTGTTGATCCCCACAGGGTGGGTACGTTTGGCTGCAACGATCTCTTCCGACATCAATAAAAAGAACACTCACATTTGTCTAATAGCCTTTTACGGGCCACAACAAATGGTTGCCAGTTGGACATGGCCAGTTGGACATGGAATAAGAGTGTTCGATGACAAATCGCTTCAATGTTACGTCTATTTTCCCCAGGGAAAATGGCATAATATTAAGTCCATCACATTGCGCAGAACAGAATTATCTTGATTTTGGGAGACGAAATTACTTACCTTGCTTTTTTTATTATCTCATGTTTTCTCTCGGAAGGGATTTTTAGTAGAATACTGCAAAGATTTAAAAAAAAGAGGTTGTTCGTATTAAGCAATCTAAAAGTTAGTACTCGGAAAATTTTGAATCTGAAGTTTCTCTACAATCTAAGGTAATTTAAATGCAAGGCGGACCTCCCCAGCTCCAACCCCTTCTGTATTTCCATTTCCTCTGTACAACTCGAAAAGAGGGGGATCGTAAAAGTAACTGGTGACGTTGCAGACAAGAGGTTGCGGAAACTGTAAAAATTTACTCCTACTTGGCGAGCTGAATAAAAAACGCGGGGAACAAGAGGCCGCCTCCGAGGGCGGTCGGGGAGGGGGAAGGGAGAACAGGGGGAGACTGACGTGTTTGCATAATGGTGTCAAAGGCGCGCAAGTCAGTGATATCTGTAACTGCGCTGTCGAAGAATAATGAACGACTAG
>BOPP01000097.1:3557257-3599356 GCA_017312745.1 Gryllus bimaculatus | reverse complement strand
GGGCGGGGGAGGCGGCGGGGGCGGAGCCTCGTACGAGTCTCGCACAATAGCGACAAGGACGGAGCGATATTGTAGATATCCAGTCCATTGGAAACGCGGGTGAGAAGGCCCCCGCGCGGGCGAGAGCGGGTTTCTTGAACAGAAAGGAGGGAGGGCGGGGGCGACATTGAAGCGAAACATGCGAGAGGGGCCTGCGCCTCAAAGCCCTGGGCCACCGTGCCGGCCAGGAGAAGGTCCCGCGGAAAAAGCAAGAGGGACGGGCGAAAGGGGGTATTTGTTGAATAGATGTTTTCTTTAGCCGCATGTGCTGTAGTTCGTGGGGCTGCAGAGCTACGGGCTCCGTGAGCCCAGCGATTGGACCCCGGTTCAGTAGCCAAGAGGTCAGGCGTCCCCGGGGTCAGCGATCGGAGGGAAATAATCCGCCTGAAATACGACGCCGAAAAATAATGCTTGGACGCGATCTGGCAGTAAGCAACATTTGACCGACTAAGTGAACGAACATTCTGGTACGAACGAAAATACTCGGACCCTCTGTTTTGCACGAGAAACGAAATTTCTCGTGATAAATATTTTCCTCGAAAGAAAACAATGTTTAAGAACAGAATGCGGTCAAGACATTTGTAACATTATGTAACATTGCACTTGTACTAAAGAAGCGAACTCAAGACGAGTATGATTTTGTACGAAATTTTGTTTGGACAGTGCATTCTGCCTTCACGATATCTACATAATTACCGCTGGATGTTTGCACTATTATCCCCTCTAACGATTTATTTTAAAAACGTTATTTTCTAACACATTTCTCGATGTTTGTATCAAGGTAGTAATGGAGAATAACCAAAGATTTACTTGGCCCGTGCAGAATATTGAAGAAATTTTTACAATTTTCATGAAATGCACCACCTTCATCCAAACGAAATGAATGTCATTAACTCTAGTCCTCATACATTCTCCTCTTGCCACTGCTACACATTGCCGCGGCTGGTCGCCTCCCAGCTGCGTTGGAAGGCTCTGCTGGTCCGCGCCTGCGCAGCGACGGCTCCCTCGACCTGCGAGGAGGGGCTCGCCAGACCTGGCTTACGAACGCGCTCGACCGGCTCAGCCATCCGGAGTTCGGATCTTGCCGGAGCAATCAATTAAAACAACGTCTAACCTCATTGTATATTGCCTCAGAAATTAGAGAAATACATATTTCACAATTCATTTTGTTTTTCAAAGTAAGGAAACTCGACACTAATTCATGCGAAAGTAAAATATACATTTTCATTTTATGACTTCAACTATCACATTAATTATAATGCCATATCGTGCATACATTACGATCTCTATTAAAAAGAACCCGAATGTAATAGAAAAGGACGAAGAAAAATTCTAATTATAATAATTTATAATCTGATTTTATTAACATTTTATTTAACATTTTATTTAATTCGAATTGAAATTCGAATTAACATTCCCAGACACAGATGACTAAAATTACTTTGAAATCGGGTTTCGATAACCCGTCACATATTCTCAAAATTTTCTGCTTTTCTTACTCTTCAGATCACACAAAATCATGTTTAGTATAAAGAAATCATCTCTTTTTGTTGCGTATCCAGTTTTATGCGCAATATTTCCTCGATATGTTGAAAGAAATCGATGTAATTTCAGCCCCGACTTCAATACTTACTTTAATATCACTCATATACACACAAATATTACAATGTAAATTTCAACCACACAATTTTGCATGCTCTACATTTACTTTCTTGAAGACAGTACTAGCAGATTTACATTTGTATGTACAGTCCCAACATTCCACTACATGTACAAGGCACCATTCCAGTTTAAGAAAATGTTCCCACTAATGAATTAAAACTTGAAAAGCAATTTAGATAATTTTTACAATGCAAATTCAGGCATGCTTTGGTATTTTCTGACCACCATGGCTACCATTCTGCCAAAGTGATTTCGAACCCAGACCAAACAGTGTGTCCGCCTACCTTGCATCGGGAGGTAAGGGGTCACTGTCCTGACGGAAGAATTTGTGTAGTGGTCTCCAGGCTCTCCGACAATGTGGGGCTTTTACACTACGCGATCCACATGATAGTCCTAAGGATAGAAAATAACACAAAACTGAGTTGTAGTGAGGGAGCGGCTCGCACATGACTAAGGCGGAAGTGAGGGATGAGAAGGGAAAGGTGGCAGGCGATTCACGGGCTCTGAGTCACCGGAAGTGAAGCCGCCCGTCGACAGGTCACGCACGGTCCCTGCGCCCCCCTCCTTCCCAAGCGCGTTACAGAGGTGAGGCATTGTTGCGGAAGCAAATTAACACCAGCAGCCTGCGGTTCAATTCTTTACCCACAGACCCGTTGATCGCGGAATTCGTCATCGAGCGCAGCGCGCCTGGTGGCGGTGGCGGGAGTGACCTCTCGACTGCAGCGCCGCCTGGAAGAGCTTCGCCCGCCCGAAAAGTTCAGTAATTCCGCGCCTCAGAAAATCACAGAAGCCCCTGTGCAACCCAATCCTGCCTCCACAAAAGCTACGTACAGGCAAGGACAGCCTGTGAAATGCGCCAATTATGTGATTGCCTAACACTTTGTGTTGTAATTGGAAGCAAGCAAGCGGGTTTCGTGTTTGCTGGCTTAATTGGTTCAGGATTACAACTCTGACATATGCAAATTCTTGCTTAATTTCAGAGCTACGCTAAACTAGTTAACTCACTTTGATTATGTTAACGCAAAGGAGTCAAAAATGCCCCCGAGTCACGAGAGGGCGAGAGGCACAGGCAAAGAGAGAGACCCGAGACGGCAGGCGCGTCGGGAGGGCGGGTCGAGGGCAGGCGACATGTGACCCATGCCTCGCATGCGTCTATCGCTACGCTGCACAAAAGCGGGCGCGTGGGGGGGGGGGCGGCATGCCTACAGAGACGGGGGCGGTTCAGTGGGTGGGCGGGGCGCGGGGTGGGCACGTGCAGAGAGGAAAACCACCCACATTCGACACGGAATGCAGTACACTGGGTGAAAACCGCCAGCGGGCAACAGGTTCACATCCTTGCATTGGCAGGAGGGCAAAAACGAGCAAGCACATGCACTCCGTGGGTAAAGGGCTCTCGTACCTACCTACATAACATCAGGTCAAACAGAACAGTAATATCTTTACACTCTAGCATCATTCACACAAGGTCACATACAGTTTCAATGCCTTAAAGAATAGTGTTCACACAGAATTTCTGCTTATGGCGTCACAAAAACAGCTATAAAAAGGAATAATTCACAGCGATGCATAGTTCCACTTGAGACACTATAAGACTCACTATGGGTCAGCGCGGCGGAGTGAACGCCTCAGCGAGTGATTTCGAACCGAAAGGCGATGTCCGCGATCCCAGCGCAAGAGGGCGAAGAGCCAAGGCGATAGCACGTAGCCACAAAGCAAAACGCTCGAGAAGAAGAAAAGACGAAGAGTTCAATTCCGACGAGAAATTCCAAATGGAATAAATTCGGGAATATTCTCTGGGGCCTCAAGCAGGAGACGGAGGCTCCTGGAGCGGAGGCGGTGACAGGAGCAGGCGGCAGGGCGACGCGGCTGATCGCCGCATTTCACAGGTAGCAGAAATAGGGTTTCACATGTGACAGCGTAGAGGAAAGATATTACAGTCTTTCCTATATGATAAAAGTGTCGTCAAGAGATAGCGGCAGCAGATTATAAAGAGCAAATGTATTTGAATACTGAAAATCTGCGACAGTTGCAGCAGCGGTCGTGATTCCGATAATAGAGGAAGTGGGGGAGGTGAACACGCATTGAAGACGCCGAGGAGAGCAAGGAAGGACTGAAGGACAGAGAATGACATTCGGGAGAGGATCGCGGGCGGACGAAAGTGGTGTGGACAGGATGTCAAACGACAGGGAGGGGAAGCTGGCCACTGCGGTGCGGCCTGCAGGTGCGGGGCGGCGGGCGCGAGCGCCGGGGAAGGGCGGGCGGCGCGTGGGGCGACGGTAAAAGCGATCGGAGGGGAGATGCGGAGCGATCGTAAAAGGCGACTGCGGCAGCGGTCCGAGTTTCTTTCGAGCCTCGATTTCCTCCGCGGCGCGGAGACGTGACTGGAGCAGGATCCGGGCGGCGCCTCGGGCGCACCGCGCGCTGCGGAACCAGCCGGGGAAGGGGGGGGGGCGCCGGGAGAGGCCTGCCAAAGGGATTCGCACAGAAAGAGAGCGCGGCCTCCCAATGGCGATGGTTAGGCTGTTTTGGCGGTGGTGGAGGTTACTACTTAGAACCGAGCAGCTGCAACACCTCCTCCCCCACACGTGCGCTAACCACTTGACGTCCACCTGCGCACTCCGCAAGTCCCTTCAGTCGCCCAACGTGGTGTCGCCATGCGGACGACGTCGGTGGCAGGCCATGGCCCTGGAGGAGTCTGCGCCGACCCAGCGCCCAACTGTCACTGGCGGCCTCCCCAGCGCCTGGCGAGGCAAGGCAGCGGCGCGTCTGGCCAATTAATGGAATGAAGTCTCGCTGGGGAGCGACGATCAGGGCAAGGGGAATCGTTCTGAAGGCTGCTCGTCAAGATATGTAGAACAATAAAACCCAGAAATATAGAATAACCGATAAAAATTGAATACTACGACCGGTTTCATGAGAGAAACAATATTATATGCTAAAGGAGCTAAAAATATGCTAAAAAGCGTCTCAAAAGGAGATACCTCTCATTAGTTTGATATGACCCATTCCAAATGCGTGGAGAAACACGTATCTGGAATTCGTTAGAAAATATGAATTACCCTTGAAGTGAAGAATAAGGAAATAAATGTGGATAAAATACTTCGACGCAAAACTACACAGTTTGTTCCCTCCCCCGCTCGCCTGCACCGAGGGCGAGGGCTGAGGAAGGCGCCTGGAGGCGAAGGGGAAGAGAAGGAACACGACAACACAGCACGCACAGCACGCGCCGCGCGCGCGGCACGCGAGGGCGGGGCAGGAGGGCGGGGGCGAGGAGGGGGGGCACTTCGCCGCAGGGAGTCGGCGCGCGGACGGCATCTTCGACGAAGCCAACGACCGCGTCACCACCTGCGCCGGCTGCTTCACAACGTCGGCTTCTACGCGCGGAATAGTTCAATAATTAAAGAAATTAAAAAGGATGAGACTTTTGTTTGTTTCCAATAATGAATCGCAGAAATTTTTAAAGGAAAAAACAGAGATGGATATTACTCTTTATGTATGAAAACATTCCATTTGTTATTCCGCACAAATTGGAGCAAGTATTATACTCCTGATTGACTGAATAATTCATTCATTGCTTTTAGCGGATACAACTGCTACGGGCATTAGTCCCCTTAGTGAAGTACATTTTATCCCGACAAGTGGCGGTGTTCCTCTGGCACTTCCCTCGAGCTAGCACTGATTTGCATAGGCGCTGACGGGTTTTTCCTTACCCTGGCCGGGACTAAATCTAAGCTCACGACGTGTGTGGTAAGGTAGTGCTTGTAGGTTTGGTAGATAAAGCGACGAGGATACAAGGAAGATAAAGAAAATATCATTATGGCCGGTTATGGCCTGTTTGTAAGGGTACTGCTGCGGCATTCACATGGAATTGACGGATAAATAGCGAAAACTACCGATTTCAGCAGCCGCCCGCAAGAATTCTCCTCCACATAGCTGAACGTGACGTAGCTGATATGCTAGTGATAAAAATCCGCCCCGGTCAGCACTCGAACCTAGGACCTCACGGTCACAGTCGCAGCAAAGCAGCAACGAATGTCTCTGTTTAAAAACTGGAACAATGAATCCCTCCGAAGTCCGCCAGGCGACTCCATTGACTCCCCGCTGTCGCCTGCCTTGCGAAAGCCCTCCACCGCCTCCGGCCTCCTCCTGCATTACAGAAGCTTAGCGCCAAAGCCCGGAGCTGCGGCGGAAACAGGGCGCGCCACCGGCGTTCCTCCGCAGCGCACTTCCGGCGCCTTCTTCTCGGTCGCGACGCTAATCGATACCGAATCCAACACGCACGCACGCACGCACGCCCACCCGCGAAGCGAACACCCGCCGGAGACCAAATCGAATTTTCATCCCAGGAGCGTCATTATCTCGCAATCCTCTTACCTTCTCCCGACGCTCCCTGGCGCGTCGCGTCTGATTTAGTTTCCGCGCGCGCGAGAGAGAGGGAGATAGAGAACCGCGCGCCGCGTGAGTTGCGGCGGCGGCGGCGGCGGGCGCCGCGCGGGCGAAAGCAGGATCAGCGCCCGCCAGGAATACCATTTCAATCACGCGCGCGCGCGCCGCTCCCCGTGTCGCCCACACGCGGAATATTGAATTTTATTTGCGTCGGCGGAAAAGAACAGCACAGGAAAGAATGCACGTGCGCGGCGGAGTCGGCGGTCCTTGAGGCGTATGGCGCCGTCGTCGTTTCCCACGCATCCTCATGCCCTTCCTCGGGTGAAGCGCGGCCGAACAATGGAGAACGTCGAGCAGGCGAAGTCCACAGCAGGCCTTCAGAGCCCGCGGCGTCCGCGTCACCACGAGGACGAGGGCTCGCGCGGGGCCTTGCCTCAGCGTTCCACAATCACGAACGGTCTGGTGATATTCTTCATACTATTCTCGATATTCTTATTCATTGTCAACGTATTCTTTTTATTCTTTACTTTCTCTTTCGTCGTAAATTGTGCCTTATACACACATATATTTTCAGATTTGAAAATTATCGAGTTTTCAATACTGCTTACAATATAATTATTTAAATAAAATGTATTTTTAGTTTGCTATAAATTGTGAAATTTTGGCGGTCTAAATAAGTCTTTCGGAAATTGAGATCTAAATGTATTTATGGTGTAACATTCTCGATATTCGGAAGATAAAAAAAAGTTAATAAATCTACGTAAAAAAAATATGTTGGTCAGCGATTTCAAAATGATTGTCTATGTTGTTTCAAATGCTTCTTTGTATGATATAAAATCCATATCATATGTTTTTATGACTTTCAACTGTTTCTCCGAACATTCTCTGGAATGGCTGAAGCGTACTTTTCGTTTTTGACTGAAAGGTATAGATTTTGACACGAATAACACAAGCTACATTTTTAATTATTATTTTCTCTATGAAAAAAAATGATTGTTTTTATACATATTAGAGTTTTATTCCAACCTTAATGGAATTATATACACAAGAAACCAGAAAAAAGTTACTGTCTACCCGAGATTTCGTTAACTTTACTCCTCTTCCATCTTACATTTTGTTTTGGAAGTACGCACTCTGAGTTTTTCGTGAACACTTTGAAAACGGTAAGTAAATTCACCTAGGTGAATTAAAACTTTCTTAAGCCCCACAACAGTTTCTACAAAATACATGCATGGTTAATATTGTTAGCCAAAAAGTCCAAATTGTTACTGTACATTTGCAAGGAGTAAACAACAATCACGTGTTCACAGCGTTGATAGCAATGGTAGGGTGGCACGATTATGTAGCAAACGCGGTAGGTCGGGGGGGGGGCGCAAAACGAGGCAGGGTGGAGGGTTTTGTGAGGGGCGGGGGGTGGAGCTGGGGCCCCGCGGCGTCTCGCGCACAGTTGGCGTCAGTGAGGGTGGGTGGGGGCGGTGAGAATACTGCAAGACTCATTTTCGGCCAACTCTGCGTATTTTTGAAAATTACAAAAAATTAAAATTGCATTAGTATAAAATTGACCATACAGATGTTTTACCTTTAATGAAATGTGTTGTTTAAAACTAATCTTGAATAATTGAAATAAACATTAACTAATTTTTGAAAATTGCATATGCAAATATTCAATTCTTGTGAAGCGCCTGGAAGGTTGATTTTAACTGTGTGGTTGGTGGTGGTTAGATGCGAAAGGGCCTCAGTTCGAATTCTACCAAGGAGAAATAGGTTTGTTGGTTGTACACACTTTTTACTGGTTTATGTAGTATATAATACTGCGTTACTGTTACAAATAATGCACAAAAGTATGTTCTTTTGTAGGCGTCACTAAGTTTTGTCTCAAGGGACATTTTACCAGCCATAAATGAACGTTGACTGAAACAAAAATTGAAGCAACAAAGAATCCTTATCAAAGTTTACACAGTGAAATACCTCCGAGCGTATTAAATAATCGATTCTACTTTATATAAATACAGTTGTGAAGTCAAAACTCTGTCCAATTATTTCGAGAATGGTATGACTGCTTTCGCTTTAATAGAGAACATGATATTTTTAATGTGAGAAAATCCGATTTGCATTTCACAACGTCCCAGAGTTTAGAGAATAATTGTGTTGAAAGTGATAAATGTAGTCAAAAGGGTTTTTGTCCAAAATACAGAGGCAGAAGACTGGAGAACATCCTGTTATTTATGACTTAGGAAACAATAAGTCGTGTCTACCTGCGTCCATCACGAAAAAAGCCTTTATTTGCAAATGTGTGTCTTGTCCATTGCTATTATTCTATCCATTAACGTATTTCCAGCCATTTTGACAGTTACATTCTAAAACGACTCTTCCCAAAACTTATTTCACGAAATATTTACAATGGGTGATTAGCGTAGATTATAAATTAGTTTTCCTAACATAAATCTTTTCAGTTTAAAACTGATTGTGTTTAAGTTGATGCACAATACATCTTCATATTTTTGTTGGTTGGTTTGCTTTCCCTTTTTTCCACGAGCCCCAAAAGTGCCTGAGTGGACAAGGGAACGAATGCCTGGGGCCAAGCTCCTCGATGTCCTGGCCGCCTGCACGTGCGCGCGGCGGAGCGAGCCCAGAGGGGCGTCGCACGCGCAGGGCAATGACAGCGCGCCGGGACGGAAACTTGCTGCGAAAACACATTCATCCAATTTTTCCGACAAATGAAACCTCACGCAGAAGCGAGTGCGAACAGTGAGCTACTAATACCTCTGCAATGCGCGTGCTACGCAAAGCAACGGACGCAACAAAAAAAAGCCCTTGGTAAATAGGGAATTAATACACCCAAATCAAATTAGGGACCTCACAATCTGCCCGTGGAACTCATTTAATGACGACTGTACATTCCCATTTCGAAATAAACAAATATTTTGAAGCACATTTCGTTCAATTAATGAGATATCCAGGGCGTGCGGTATTTCAGTTCCCAGCGCGGAGCGACGCAGCTGCCTAATGAACAATGATTTAGAAACGAGGATTATCATTGGAAGTCGCCAGGAAGGAGGGATAGCTCGTGGTTTGGGCGCCAGACGGCGCGGGCGCGGGGCGGAGGCGGAGTGAGGGGAGGTGCGGGACGCCGCGGGTCGAGAGCACTTGAGGGCAGGAAATTGAATTTCGGGGCGACGGTTAGCGCCCTTCACTTGTCACCGCGTGCGCACAGCGCACAGACTCCGCCTCGCACCGTTGCTCGACAACGCGTCTCGCCCCCCCCCCTCCCCCCGTCGCGCAGGGCCCGCTAATAAACATAATCCGCTGGACCGCGCTATAAAAGCTCTTTGCAAAAAAGGCAAACCCGCTAGTTGCAATCGAATTAGAGCATTCATTATGTTCTCGTGAAACTCATTTAATCAGGGACACTCGCAAACAGTCCAATTTCCAAATAAACAATATTTTGTAATAAATTTAACATCCGATTTCGTTTTGTAAAAAGCTGCTTATGATGATGATGAAATATAGGGTGTGACGGCCAGCCGCGAGTGGAATTGCGGCGTCAAAGGGGCCGAGCGCTGCAAGTAGTGTGCACTAAGTCCATTTCCAGCAATTCAGAGTAAAACAAGCGGTGACGAAACGATTCCTCGCAGAGAGAAGTGAATTGGCAGCTCCCTTCGTTAGCGTCAGTTTGACCGGTTAACCCGCGAACCTACACGTGACTAACTGAATCCACGGAGCCAACGGCGCGAGTGATTGAAGTGCACCATTTCAAAGACGACCTCATTGCCACGTGGGCGATGGCGGCGTCGACAGGCTGCGCTGGAGGTCATAGGGAAGTCAGGGGGGGTCCAAGTGCATGAGCAGCAGCGACTGACG
Organism: Gryllus bimaculatus; assembly: GCA_017312745.1. Lineage (NCBI taxonomy): Eukaryota > Metazoa > Arthropoda > Insecta > Orthoptera > Gryllidae > Gryllus > Gryllus bimaculatus. The sequence continues at coordinate 3,589,408 of BOPP01000097.1, read as the reverse complement.
CATCGGGCGCGCAAGCAGGAGCGGGGCTCTGTGCAGAGGGGACAGTTTGAAGCCAAGGAAACGAACCCACGGTGGAGAGAATTCTTGAGACGAGCGCTGCGCTCTAAGAAGAATGGATAAACGCGTACTGTGAAACGATATTCTTCAGTAATTCAAATACTAGTCGGATTATTTGGGTGAGTTCCTTTTAGCTGTTACAAACCATGTAACATGCCGTTATTCCCAATTCATCTTCCTATTAGTTTCTGACGGTGTCGTAATATGTACTTTAAAAAATATGCACTTCTAATTAAATTGTATAATGCAAACCCTTCTAAAACAGTACAAGTGGCATCAATAGACGTGCGTTATTGATTGCCATAACTAGATCGCATCGCGAGGCGTGTACCAGGCGGTCGCTCCTGCGCCCCCGAACAGCGCGCCCCAAGCGGCGGGCACTTGCGGCTTCCGAGGGGGCGGGGCCGCGCCTCACCTATCTGCGCGCAGCGATAAGGCGGTTTCGCATTCATCTCCCCTCGCCCCAGGCCACGCCCACCGCGCGTCCCGCCCGCGCCGGCCCGCGCCGCCCCCGGCCGGCGGAGAAAGAGAATCCTCCTAGGGGAGCCCCGCCCCCGCCCCCGCCAACGCGTCTCCTATCAATAAACTTCCCTTCTCTTTATACACAGGGCGCTTAATGGGGAATGTGTGTGCGTAGGTAGGGCTGTGGCGGAAGGCGCAGGGCGGAGGGACAAAGTGCGCCGCCGGGATGAAAAGACTGATGGGGAAGGGAAATAAGATTCCATAGCTATCGATTATCCATAAAAGAAACCCCGATAAATAATCCCGCGAGGGTAAAACTGCGCCGCTGATAGAACTTCTCACTCATCAGTATCAGCCAGCCTTACACCTCATTGCTACTCAGAAGGCAATTAATAAAGGATTTCTTTTTGTTTGCGCCTACCCCTTCGGCTCGCTTTGCGCTAACAATTTTATCACGCGCGTAATTAATCACGTAAAGAGAAACGATTTGTCTCCACACTGTCGTAATCTATCATTAGCGCGAGCGACCGAAGGCTCCGCGCGTCTTGCTCCGCTCCGCCGCATCGATTCGCGAGCGCACAAAGCGCACACAGCGCAGGGGCGCAGGGGCGATGCGAGCGCCGCCGCTCGCGGGAAGCCAAGGCGACGAGAGCAATCGTCGACAGATTGCGCTGCCAGTAAAACATACGCACATCGCAGAGCTATCTGGAAACAGCCGAGGGAAACCTTCATTTTACTCTGGCACAAAAAAAGCTTATCTAATAAGAATAATGACAATGATAATAATAATAATAATAATAATAATAATAATAATAAAAAGAAGAAGAAGACAGAAGACATACCAGAGTCCAATGAGGTTCCAAACGGGATATTGCAATGCCGCGTTAGAATTACAATTTTTTGAAAATGAAAACTTTTCCCGTTTTTCCAAAGCTACAAAGATAGATCTGTACAAATCCCAAATAGACAGGATCATACTCGAAGCCTAACGAATTTTATACATGACTTATTTTAAGGCAAAGAAAAAATATTGGAACACTGCGGCAGAAATTGGCGATTATTCGACACAAAGCTCTTGTTCTCAGGCCGTCGTAACAAAACAGTGGATAAATCTAGTAAGAAGTAGTTAGATTAATTCTCTACCGTGCTGACAGGATCCATATTTTGAGTGTCCTAAATACCGAAGATCAATTGACGACAAAAAGTCTGACTGATCGACCTATCTATTGTCAACAAAGAACACAATTTAATTTCTCCAAAATTGTTTTTCCACAATAAAGCAAAATGCACGCGGCGGACAGTGAGTTTCATATGGAAAGGAATTTTAGTGAAACTTTCATCAGCTCAGAATTTTTTCAAGATGTTCTCAAAAATGGCACTAAATCTCTTTATTAACTTATGTTTCCGATAGAGCACAAATTGCAGGATATATTTTCGTTAAAATTATACAATTTTGAAAAATTGCTGAAGGTCAAAATTTGTTCGACCCCTTCCTAAAACTATAGAATTTTTCCTCTGAATAAAATCAATTCTTTAATACTAGATACTTAAAAGTGGACCTATACATTTTTATAAATTACGACCCTGACATACCATAGACACAAAATAACAGACCGACAAAAACAATCCACAGACAGACAGAAACAAGCAAACAGAAACACACAAACAAACCGACAGACAAACGGACTCACAGAAACACACAAAAGGACCCTCAGGCAAGCGAACTGACAGACTAAGATGTTTTGCCGTAAATCAGTTTTTCGGAATGAACTAACAAAATGCGCACTTTAACTATTCAACGTCGAAATGGGAGGTATGTACTACACGAAGGAACATTTTCGGTTCTAGGGGTTCACAAAAAAGTTTTTGTGTTGAAAAATCGGGTTTCATTTGCTGCTACATCACAATACTTTCTCTGTTCTACTTATGCATAGTATGTGAAGAATGTAATACCAAATGTATAGTAATACTGTTTTTGTCATAAAACTAAGTTCTGTCAAAGTTGGTTGGTCAGTCAGTTCTCTAAGTTGGTCCAAACTCTCCCGAAATTCAACCAGCACTGCGTAAAATGAAAAAAAATCGCCGTTTGCCAGTGCACTATTACACAACTAGGTCTTTTTGAAAGATATTAGGAAGGCGAAAAAGTAAAGTTGAAACCCGAAGCCAAATATATTCTCGGAATCCAAGTTTTGAATCCTTGTTTCACAACATTGTCAACAGTAAAGTCTAACAGCTTTCTAAAAATCCTTCAATTCCTAAATATATTTCAAAGCTACTAAAATAGAATTTCCTATAAATTATTGAATTTAATATTTATGGGAAAATTTTGGCAAGTTATAGATGTACAAGAAACAGAAATATCTTGAAATCATACAATATCAGAGTGTAGAAAGATATTTTAAAACCGCAAACAATTCTGAGGGGTGAGGGATGATGTAAAGGGATAGCGTTATTATTGTTTGCTTTTATGGCATTTCAAGAACATTTTAAAGGTATTTGATGGATCATTTTTGGCGATGTTTTAGGTAATCGAAATCCGCCCCCTAGTGATCACTCTCTCTGCAACAAACATTTGCACTGTCGCTGTGACCTATCCTTCGACCCGCACTTCCACATATTTGAATCGCAATCTACACCGTTTAATTTGCATAATTGGAGTTCCACTTCACGACCTCAAATGTAATAAACAAGCTCCTTACTCATTCCATCATACTTATCTCGTGCCATTACTAGTTATAATACCACTCATCATTGTCGCATATAAATACACAGAGAGGTAAGTTGATTCATTTCGTCAGGATTATTCATGCATAATTCCTGTCTATTCTATGAGTACATACGTGAAGAAGAGCCACCCACTTCACCGCCATTACTTCAGTCATTCCAAGTGGAGCGCCAGCCGCTAACCGATTGTAAAGTCGCGCAGAGCTGTAGTTGGCCGCCGCGCCGGCAGGGGCCGGGCGCGGGAAATCGAATCGGATTCCGTTGCGCCGCGTGCATCTCCCGAGGCCGCACGGCCCTCGTGGGCGCCATAAAAGCATAAATAGCAGTAACAAGACCGGCCGCTAGGGGCGGCAGTCGCCCGAGTGGGAAGTGGCGAGCAAGGAGGTCTTCTCAGCGGGAACAGAGCTAATGCGATAAACGAACCACTCGTGTGGCTTTACTTGCGGTCGTAACGACGGCACGGTGGGGAGGCGGTGATAGGGGATGACTGTAGAGGCGGCAGAAGAAGCGACCTGGTGGCAACCAAGAGGGAGAGGACAAAGGCAAAGTCATTTCAAACGGCGACTGCCCATAGAGAAGGGGCAGCTATGATGAGTCCACCTCATGGAGTTGGCATGTTGCTCATGAGGTTAGCGGCGCAGACCGTAGCAAACGCGCGGACGAAATAATCAATGCGCACATTGCATTAGATGGCTCGCTTTCGCATTACAACGTTCATTTGTCTTATACGACACTCGCTTCTAGTACTTGGCTGCACCCTCGCCGCGTGAGATCCCATCAAGTGTGAGCGAAGCACCCAATCTGACTCAATTTCAAGCTCGCAGGGATGTGGCCACTTTACGAACGTTCCGACTCATAGCACAAGTGAGAAGCCAAGTTATTACACACACACACACACACACACACATGTTCATTGTCCAATAACATACGCACATATTCATTGGATTCTAACGTAACGCAACTATGCAAAAGATTACAATAAACGTATAAGAAAATATCTTATCGTACTAGAATAAATTCTTATCGTATTAGAAACGTACTTGACCAACTAGAAGTTGCTGTCGGGTTATTATATTCGTATTATAATGATGATGTATCGACTAAACTTCTAGCTTATTAATTACGTTCCTATCAATCTCGCATTCAGAAGAACACGTATGCATTTAATATTCTTGGTTCATGGAACTGAATAATGTCACCATTTTCTAAGTTGTCTTGGCGAATGACGATAAGTGTCTGTTGTCACAATTCGTTTCTGTAATCATCTTCCCTCCGCCGCAGTCAACGATGCCGACTACTCAAAGGCACACCTCCTAATCATATTACAACTTGACCCGCCATGCGCTTTGCCCTGCAGCACACGCACACAGCGCTCGCAATGCCGGGTCGGCGCCGAAAGCGGAGAGGAGGAGGCCGCTTGCCTTTATGCGCGAGAAGAATTTACATTTTGACTCATTACTTCACGGAACTGCCCATTTCCACGAAAGCGTTTAATAATATTCCATCTCTCTTTATCGCCGCTTCCCTTCTCCCTCTTCCGCGCCGTCGCCGCCAGAGCTCGCCAGCGCTCGCCGCCGCGCAGCGACGCGGAGCATTCGCTTGCGACGCACGCTCACGCACGCTCACGCACGCTCACGCACGCTCACGCACGCGCACGCCCGCGCCCTTTGAGCGAGACGGACGGCGCACGGCGAAGCGCTTCATTTCGCGTCCTAAATTTATCTTTAACAGCGGCCGCCGCCGCCGCCGCGCGCGCCGCTCTGTTCACGCGCGGGGGGGAATTTATCGCGTTCTTTGCGCGCGAGCGTCCGGCGCCCGCGCGGCTCCGGCGGCTCAGGGCTCATCGCTCGGCGCCCGGCGCCGCCTCGCCTGCCTCTCCGACGCCCAGCGACGCTTGTGGGCGCCGGGACAAAGAGAGGGAGGAGCGCAACTCAACGCGCAGGGGGCCGTTGGCGCTTACGGTTTTAGTTGAAAGAAACGTTGCTTGTGGAAACTCATGTTCACAAATTATTATTATTATTTAGTCAACCAAGCTCTCATTATTGCCGGGGCCTCCTGCGTTTTTGCCTTTTGCAGGGAATGCTGAACGAGGTGACAGGGTAACGATAAGTGAAAAGACTAGGAACAGATGCAGTGGTGGGAGGTGATCGTGACATTTTGAACTATTCCAGTATTCGCCTTATGACGGAGGGAAACCACGAAAAATCCCGGTCAGGATGGTCGGCACAGGGATTGAACCCCGTCCTCAGCGCGCTACGCCCTGTGCTTCTTCGCTCGGTTGTTTACAAATACTATATCAATATTAAAGTAAAGCCTAAACATACATCGGCAGATTTATAGATCGTTAGGTTTTCACAGGTATTAAAGTTTGAGCTATGGAAAGAACACTACTTCTCGCTTGCAGCTTCTGACTGATGCAAACATTCAACAGAATGTACATAGATATTCTTTTAATTATCTTGTGTTCAACGGATGAACATTACAAAATCGAATTGCACAAGAAAATATTAATCCACTCACTTTTTATATTTTATGGAATTAATATTACAACAATACGTTACAGTACAGCTTTCAACGAGTTTTCAAGTTTACTCGCCTTTCTATTCTTTGAAATAGATAAACTTATTTTGTTACGTTAAGACTTTATAACCAAAAGTGGCATTTTGTCAACTACCAATTTAAATATCATCAATTTCTTATCAAACCAAAACAAAAAATGAAAAACAAATTCAAAGCAAAATTCGAAACTTGACTAACATAGAATTTTAATGTCCAATTTCGGAAAGATTTGAAAACTCCAGCAGCACTGCTAGTTCGGTGTGGTTTAAAATGTGTTCCTACATTTTGTCCATACAACATCAGAGCCCTTTAAATGAGTAAAGAATCTAAATTAAGCAAAAATATTTTTGGAAATTCTAAAAGCAAGTAAGCGCGGCCTTCGATTTGCGTGACGTGCGCGTCCCGGCGGATGTCGCCCTCGCCACCCAATCGCCTCTTCACCTCTCCCCGACCACCTCCTCCTCTGCGAATTTTTGACGGAACTTGGATCACGTTGCTTTGAATGGAGAATTGTTTGAAGTCGACTCGCTGCTTGTTATGGCATGATTAGAACAACAAATAGAAGAAAGTTCACAGACGTTCTTTTTAAGCACGATGATTGCAACTGTATAGAAAACAGTTCGAGTCTTCAATTGTGCTCGAGAACAATTCCTTTGATCTCAAGCAGCCTTTGCGTACTCAACGGGCTAGAGTAATTTATAAACGCGTGGAACGTCTCAATCCTTTCAGTCGCCTGGATAAGAAGCTAAACATTCCTCAGCCGGCACGTGTTCATAATTACGTTCTCCGCACGGCAGCCGGGAACCGGTCACGGCGCCATCTCCACACAAAACGAGCAAAAGCAAAAACGCGCGCCCCATTATTTCGTTCTGACGCCCCACCACGAAGCATTCGGTTCCGCGAGCCACCGCCAAATTAGCGGGGACAGTAATTAGGGGAGCAAGATTCAATTTCCAGCATCGCCAATTAACGCCGAGGCTTATCATGTCTCATCTGCCGGCCCCATCTCAGTTTACGCGGCGCATCGGCAAAATAATCCTCGCGTTTGCGCGCCGCCCGCGCCGGGCGACGAAGCGGAGCCCAATGGATCCAGGGAACGTCTGTTCCCGCCTCTGTGCGGGTGGCAAGGAGGCAGACGCTCGGCGGGACCTGTGCCATGAAGCACGTGCGTTGCTTGGGAGGGCTGGGGCGGTTTCCTGGAATTTGGATAACGATATCCATTGAAGTTCCCTGCTAAATGACTAATGATCATTTACTAATCAATATTATAAAAACAATCCACATTATTAACGTTCCATCCGTGGACATTACATAATGTTTCCGCAGAATTCGAAATATTTCAACAACAAAATTGAACGTTAACAATAATAATAATAATAATAATAATAATAATAATAATAATTATTATTATTATTGCCGTTCTGATGGCCAAGATCCCTTAGGCAGTAGTGCAGTAGAGTTCACGGACGAAAGGATGACGGGTGCGAGTCCCGCTCCGGAATTCGTTGTGTTGTGGGTATCTCTGTATGTTCGTGTGTGTCTATTTTATCATTCATCATCATCATTTCCTCCTATCCCCAGGGCTAACAATACTGGGGCATAAAAATGGAATCAGCATTAAATTGCTGATTCCCCCTATAGAAAAGTAACGTGCACCTACCCCGATAATTAAGTCTGAGCCCCGATGGGATACACGAATCGCATGGCCTGACGATGGCCGATTCGCGAAACAAAATAATAATAATAATAATAATAATAATAATAATAATAATAATAACAATACAGGTTGGTTGAACAAATTTAGTAAAAACTTAATACCATATCTCCGAGAATTAAATTAGCAGGATGAAAATAGAAAATGTATAATACATTTTATTAGTATGTATCGTGGTCTTTCAACAAAGTTTATCTACATTGTCAACTGATAGCGACATTTTGTAAATAATTCTTATTATTGAAATAAATACCACACCAATTACCTGCTTTCTTTTAGTATCGCATCTGTAAAATTTACAAATACTGCTCCTCACTAGAATTTGAGTACATGAAAAATAAGTCTTATTGCAGAGGACACGACCAGTGGGCATGAGTGCCCCGCTGGTTAGGCGTTTTTCTGATCCGTTTGAGCGTTTGAGCGGCGTTTTTCTGATTCGTTTGGGCGCGTCTGATTCACGTAACATCGATCTACTACAGCCATCGGATGGGGGCTCATGGATGACACCGATGTCACCGTTCTCGAACGATGTGATTGTGTTGATGAGGGAAGTTTTCATTTTTGCTGATGCCAACTTTCTAATCTACGAGAAATGCCGACATGGCCCGTCCCCAGAGAAACACCGACCCAAACAACTACACCTAAAAAAGGAAAGGATATTTTTTTCTTAACACCCCAGACATTATCTCATTTTATTCCGATGGACCAAAAATGTGTCGCAAGCTATTACACATTCTTGCTTACAAGAGTGCATTCTCTAAGATAACGTGACGGAAGTCCAATTCCACGATGAATCAATTCAAAGCCAGATGCCCCGGCCGCCACCGAAGGCGGGCGCCATCTGCGAGTTGGTTCCCTCCTTCACGCGAAATCCTTCACACGGATTAGATTGATTACTCTCATATGATCCCGACTCGCGATCGAATATAGCGCGAGCATTACCAGTCTGGTCCCTTGTAAGATTACATTGTATCGTGCATAATACATCGCGCTTCGTATAATGCCCCAAGTCTTTTATTCACGAGGGGCCGAGAGGGGGGCGTCTGGGGGTTGGGGGAGGGGGTAGAGTGGCGAAGGCATTCGGCGCGAGGCGATGGGGGAGGCGGTGGGGGGCGAGAGACAAATGATGAAGAAAGGTCACGTGGACAATGAAAAGCTTCGGAAAGGGGTGCACAAGACAGCTGAAGGAGAAAGTTCACCCAAATTGCGAAGTCCAGAGAAAGGGGATTGAAAAAGCTGTGGTCAGCACTTAGCAGAGAGATGTTCGACCCTTCGTTTGCAGAAGAAAGAAAAGTAAATTGAGGGAGACAAAAGCAAACGTTTAAAGAAATCTTTTTTCGGAAAAATTAAGCAGAAAACGTCTTAAATTTGTCTGAACACTATCACCAGCAAAAAGTAGAGGTGCTACAACAAAAACACTTTTCCAGCATTAATGTGAATGGTTACTTATCATTTTGTAATTTCTGCACTATTAACACTTCAGTCATCACATGAAAAAGACTCCAAATGAACTCAAAAGAGGCGTCTGGCTGCGAATCTGCAATAATTTTGCAGCCAGGAAAAGTCAATTTTTACTTCTAGAAAAGAAACAAGCATGAATAAATTACTGCTACAGAATTCGCAGTCCATTATACAGACAAGCAAGAATAATTGCCTTGATTTCATCAATGTGAGCTTTCAATTTTTTAATGATATATCATCATCAGAGACAAAATCTTTTAAAAGTAAAATAAGTCTACAAATAAAACATACAGTGCTGAAGGCCATCCAATGTCACCTTATGAATACATAAAAAATATTACAAATCTATGATCTTTTGTCATTTAAATATTATTTCTGGGACACAATAGGAACGGTTGCACCAAATTAAGTCTTTCAAAGCAAGTACTTTATCACAAATGATCAAACAAAACTTGCATACTGCATGATACATTATCGCAAAACAAAGAAAAATTAGTCTTTTAAACAAGCCAACAGACACACAAACAGACGGGAACACGCACATTTTGCCGTCAGTCAATATTTCGTTATCAAGGATGCAGAGAACGTGGATTCAGAGTACACGACATATTAGAGAAACTCATTTTCTATATACAGGAACGAGAATTATCCACCTGTTTGGTATAAAGGTCCAACAATACGAGCCTTTTGTGTCAGAAACATGCCGTTTTTGTTGCTTTACACGGCCTTCGCTATCTATTGTAAGTAGTATGCGAGAAAGTTAAAAATTGGCATTAGAAAAGACGACGTAATTTTTTTCGTTGAATGCTTCTAACAATTTCGCCCAAAGAAGAATCGCATGAGCCGTGATTGTGATTCATTACACGACGAACTTGTATAAATGGAAACGCAGAGAAAAAAGAAACAGAAGAGAAACGGGGGGGGGGCAGCGAGGAAAGAGCATAAACGCGAAAGCACCATGGGCTGGGGGGGGGGGGGCGTGCCCCTCGAGGGCCGTTGGAGGGCCCTGCCGCCCTCACACCCCCGGCAGGGGCGGCGGCAGCGGCCCCCTGTTAATTCCAGCCCCTCCGCGACGCGCCCTCGCCCGCGCGCGGCTAATGATATTAATGCGCGGCCGGCCGCGCCTCCGCCCGCGCCAGATGCCCGGGGCGCTGGGAGATCACCTTCCGGCGAATCGACAATGGGTGGGATCGCGTCGCATCGCCTAATCCGGCCATATAAAAAAACTATTATCGGGCGCAGCAAGATGCCCCGCGGGCAATGGGTTAGGGCTTGACAGTCAGTGCTCTCAGATGCTCGGCGCACACGCAGTTTGTCTGCTTCAAAAGCAGTTTCATGTTCGCATGCCTCGCAATTGCATTTCCTAGCCCAATCGTCACTTTTTTTACGCACAAGCTTAACCGTGGAAAACGATAATATCGAGGAAAAAGTATAGAGCATTATGTCGCATTTCCTCACTAACAAAATGAGTTTGGAATCAAAAAAACGTGTTAGGCAAATGTATGATACCTGTTCTAGTTTACGTATTTGAAACGTGGTCCTCATCATAATACTGTAAACATGTATGAGACTACACTAACGAAAAATGTCGAGCATTGCATGTAGTCTGCACAATTTCTTTTCTTCATAAAATGTTTGACAAACGAAAATCCAGAAAAAAATGGTAAAGAAATGCACTGACCTTCAAATTGTGATTACAACCACTTAAAATGTTTGAAACCATTTTTGTATCAAATATTTTCGCACTTATGAATTTTCACTTGGTTATTCTGTCTTCAAACACTTGTATGAGTCAGTTATTACTCTTAAGCGATCTGTCCTTTTTCAAGGGAAAATCGCGAAGCTTTACATATTAACGTGGCCATGTTAGGTGAGAAATACGGCAGACAGAGTAGGCCAAAATGTACTTTATTTGATGTATTACCCCCCAACGAAGCCGCGTTCGATAGTCTAATCAATTCATAAACATTATGAAAGGCCCACTCGCATTGTCACTTGCATTTACTTAAGAGAGGTTTGAATGATGGATGATCGGGCTTGATTCAAATATTCACACAAAGCGAATTGTAAAGACCGCTTCAGGCATCAACATTCGTTGCAACGTTTGATCATTAAAATGTTTCTTTAGCAAATATTCGGCCGCAAGTAACTTGAATAAAATTAAGTTATATTTAAAGACGACTTCTTCATGCATCGCTAACTGAAAGTGACGCCAACTGTGAGTCATGCAAAATCACAGTACAGGTTTCGCGATAGGTGCGAGTTCTCCAACTCAGCTGAGCAAACATTGATCGGGAATGGTCCAGCGCATTCTCCACCCAGATATAATGTTCACAAACATTGACATGAAAGCACATATATATTTCTTATATTCTTTTTCCTTTCCCACAGTTCATTTTATAACTTGATAACCTTACACTGAAATCAAAGCCTCAAAACGTTTCAAATATTGCTCTGATTTTGGTTGATAAAATATTTACTATTTCAGTTTCGAAACTGTCCAAAATTGCTTTTCTACATTTTTATTAAATATATGTGATTTATTACTTTTTTCAAGCTTATTACAACGAAACTGAGAAGATAATGTTTCTGTTCCTACAGGAATGGCTGGGCATAGATTTGAAGTGTTAAAAGGAAATAGCACTCTTTATTTTAGTCTGACGTAACAAAGCGTGATAAAACGAAAGAATATATTTTAGATATACCTAGAAGTCGCTCAAAAGACCATATACACTCTGTTTTAGGCTGAGTTACGTCTCAAAGAGAGCCTAAACTAAAATGATGCAGGAAATGATGATCTATTAAATTCCGAAACCACTTCATTTAGTTGCAGCTCAAGCAACATATTAATCAACAGTTTTTGTTTCGGATTGTCACTTGCAATATTTCTAAACCTCTTCGGTTGGACGCTTTCATTTCAATATGTTTTGTTACAGAAAAACTACCTATACAAAATATTAGGGGATAAACTGGTATAAGATGCTTAAAGTATAAATGTTAGTAAATTTTAATAGTAAATATGAGTTTCTGATTGGAAAGTAGATCAAAACGAAGCAACATTCAGACGACTAGCAGAGAACTATAAACAGCAAAACAAGTTTCGAACTTATCGTGAAAATGACGGAAGTAAACGTTCAAGACAAAGACGGGGATGTCGAAGCACTTGTAATTTAGTTACATTGTAGATTCTGCTCTACTTTATTACAATCCATTACATCATAAAGCCTGCCATAAATCCATTATATCATAAGAACTGTAAAACTAGAGGTACTACAACTCGCATATTATCTCGCACAGTTTATAGCTTCTTCAGTTTTGTAAACTTGAGACAGTTAAATGAAAATGAGGTCTGTGGCATTTATTAGCGACCTTTGTTCTATCCGACAAACATGAATTAAAAAAATGGAGCCGTTTCTTAGAATTTCTTTATGAATAAGTCTTTAATTCAAGCTAAAATTACACAAGAATTCTCTTCTCTTCAAAAAATTAAACATGAAATTATATAAAGATCTAATGATTTAGAGCAGACCTAATACTGAAAAAATCTCCACCATCAATACTGTAAATTTTGCAATATCACGTTATTGTAAAGTTCGAAAATACATATTTTTTCCAAAAAGAAAACTGCATCAATATTTTGAAGCGTTTAATGCTCTATTCGAAAAAAATAAACAATTAGGAGTATTTTTTAAAAATAAAATCATTGTTTAAAAATTATTTATATTTCACCTAAAACAACTATTTTCGAAAAAATTGTACATGACCACTTTCAAATACTTTGAACAAAAGATTTAATAAGAAACATATCTATCTTCAATATTGCAGTTGTAAAATGATGCCGAAGGAATTGAACTTTTACAAAATTTTGAACATTTTCGATAAAGAGATACATTTTGGAGTAAATTGTCTGCACAGTTTAGGCGACAGCGTTGACCTCAAGCAGACTGCCAGATGTTTTGCAGTGAATTGATTTTTTGGTTTCAAGGACCCATGAAATGTGGATTTTGAATACACAACGTGTAATAGAAGTACATTACCATTTAAAAGGAACAATATTTATACGCTTTTCGACACCAAGAACCTAAAGTGCAAGTTTTTCTTCGGAAAAATAACCGATTTTTGCAGGCGTATTGCAGTACTTTCCTTTTTCTAAATAAGAAAGCAGTGAGGCGGGAAAATGAATCATTTCCCGTCTTCCCCTTCCCTTATAAATCGCGTCGCCAGGAGCAACCCGTCCGCCCACCGGCGGGGCTGGCGTCGCTGGTGCGCTGGCAGCTCGGCGCCCGCCCCGCCCACGCTGCTTCATTTCCAACGACGCATTCGGGCAGCAGAAAGTTTCGCCATTGTAACAAATGCAAAGAAACGTGACGATCAGCTCCACACTGCTCTACACGGCATTACGGTCTGCACGGAAAAATATTTTTATAAACGTTTTTTTAGGTCTCTTCAGCATCATTTGTGTTACCGGCTCAGAAAAACAAATTAAGCGGCATGTTAGTTTGGCGCGGGACCCTTTTGGAGGCCCTGCACGAAGAGCTTTTATGTTAACTTCAATTGCGATTCAATAACCATTCTCTCTTGGTAATTCAGCACATTCTTACTAGCAAGTTTTGCACATATTTTCTTTCTTGTTAAACAGTTCTATGAGGAATTTGCGTTCCAGAAAAATAACATTTTTTTCTCTGTAATAATTCGGAATGCGCTTCAACTTCAAATGTTCAATTCATGCAGGAGCTCCGTCACCCATTTTCATTTCAATCAGAACGGATTGGCTTTCCAATAATTGGAATTATTGACTTCATAAATGTAGAACACAAACGCAAAGGAATTTGTACACGAGTAACCTTTTTTTCAGACTATTGCTGAGCAACAAATATTCACCATATTGTCACAATCTTTCATCGCTATTCACAGAATATTTACATGAAAAATGTTTTGTCGACAACCCACACATCTTTGCAACACCCTATTCTCCTTTCGTGGACTAGTTAACAAAGAAGTTATTTCTACAAACGTTTTCTTGTTCATCGAGCTAATCAATAACTTATTGCCTGAATATCAACGTATTCATGTATATTATTACGATTTCGGGCACGAACATACAAAATCGCACAATGTGAGAACTACGCGAAAAGTTACCATGTCTAATACTCAAAATTCAGTACTTGTCACACCATTTTCAATTTGATTCAGTTATCCCACTCGCTCTAACAAGGGCAGATCTAGCCAATCATTTGGGGAGGGGAGTGTGCATCTTAAGATTTTTTAAATAATAAACATGTGTTATTATATTATTGTATCTTATTTTTGTAGTGTATACACGATACTTTACAATATTATTTTTTAAATCATTACACAATGCTTACATATATATTTAAATCAAATTTGCCGAAAGAAGGACGGTAACAAACGAAACTTCTATGCCTCTGGATCCGCTATTGGCTCCATCTTATTAGTAGTCTTTGCGTTAACATCTACAATTCACCAATTGCCATTCCTCCGATTGGACAACCGCTGTCGGGCTGTCCTCAGCGGTGACGCGCGCTGTGCGCCGATTCGCACCAGATCGGTCCCCGTTCGGCAGCGCTCTCTCCCAAGGCCACCGAGTGCGGAAGTTGGCAACTCGCGACGAACCTCGTCGGCGGCGCTATTCATTTATTTAATAACGACCGCCGGCGTCGGGAAGTTTCCAACACGAACATAGAGAGCGGGGCTGAGCGCGCAAAGGCGGCAAAACGCCAGCGCAGGACTAGACGATGCAAACGCAGCTCACTGGATAATCACGTTCATGTTTGTAGGCGTCAGAACATCTTCAGAATTTAATTCTACTCTTCAAGCGAGATACGTTTGGTTCTCTGCGACGGTAAAGACACTTATTTACGCAAAATGCTATACTTGTATAAAAATATATTCACGAAGTATTTTTTAGTAGAGTACGTTCTAGGAGAATACTTCCACCTTCGACTCCAAAATGGCTAGGCACGTTGTTTCTCGTGTAACGAGTAATATTGTAATTGCGAAATGAGAATTCATTCAAACTATTGTGTCTTGATATATTTCGTGTTTTGCAAGAAGTTTTAAAATGCTTTCAACTTACAAATTCGACAAACAAATAATACAAAACAAACTTCTGGCAGAACATTTCACAAATGAATATAAATAATACGGCAAGTAATACAAATCTACATCTCTGTTATCGATGTGGGATTTTCACTTACTTCGAGATCCTTTACACGGTCAATAACCCTTGTATTCCTAGACTCCTCCTCCCCAAACCCAGCAACATTACGTACTGGATTCAGGCATGAACCCGGTATACGATGAGACATTTACACCGCTGAGCACGCACGAAGGAACCACAACATAAATCTTTACTTTTCAAACACAGACTCAGAACCCGCACTTTTTCTTCAGCAGGCATCCCACGCGCTGCAGCCGACGCCCAGGGAACCGCTTTTACTTTCGTCCAGATGAAAGATACGCCTAAACATTAAGCAAGTCGGAATGTGGTGGAACTGGGCGCGTTCACAAAGGCAGCACAAGCGCGAGTTTCACGTTTTGCCGCGATCTTCCTTGTGAATCTCATCCAAAGCTGCGAATTCTTAGGGCAGCGAGCAGCGAATCGTCTGCTGCAGCTGGATCATCAAGAGAATACGCGATGAAGCAATCAGAAGCAGACTACGAATGAACAATTGCGAAGCGACGACCGAAAACAAGGCATTCCACACTATGCGCGTAATGGTTAATTGTACAAGAGCGCAACTGCGAAATAGATAATAAATGTAATTTCGTGAATGATTCTCGCAACATACATCAGGTGAAATATTAATAAATAATGCATACCAATTACTTTGATCGATTTCAGTTATTTTCGGCATCTTGAATGAATTTTAAATAATTAACATTATAAGTTGTTTGAAGATTTGAAATGTCTTTTTAACATTCCGCCTTGATGGAAATCATCTTGTTTTTGCAGAAATGTGATCTTCAGTGTTACGTACTTGGAAACTTGAACTTTTCGGGTCATGTTCAATCCTTTTTTGCTACGAAAGTCGCGAGGAAACAAAAAATCATTGCGAATCGTATCCGTGGAAATTCTCTTTCAGATGTGAGTTATGCACATTCAGATCTGTGCAATATTACACTTTGCACAGATGCGAAACGAAAACGGAAACAAAATATTGTACTCATTTATACTGGTGAGCAATACAGGTCCTTATTTGGTAACGTTTGAAAATGTAATTCCTCACTTCGCTTATGTTATGATATATTTTGCAAAACGCTTCTAAACAAACCATTTGAATATAAAAAAATACATAAAAATGCATTATACTTTTAAAAAGAAACTATTCTACTTCCCACAAGACCTGAGTGTTTAGTTTGATCAACAATAACATTTTCGATAATGGGAACTCCATCACTATAAAACGAAGTGAGAGTCCGCCAAACTAAGGAATACGAAATGTAAATATTGTATCAAAATATCAACCATCAAAACATTGCTGGTAAGAAATCTGCCTCGTCCCACGATACTGACGGTTTCCCCAAACACGACACAAAACCGAATAGAAACGCAAACTGAACATGGACATTAAATGTTGGCCAACTTGTTGATACTAATGGTCAGGTTTAATTTGCATTAATAATAATTTAGAGAACAAATCCCCGACAATGGTTTGATAATAATGTTTTTGAACTCGGTAGTTCCAAACTCAATAGTGCGCAACCCTTACAGCGGCACAGAGACAGACAGACCGACGAGCAGCGATATCGTAAGACGTCTACATCACCCACAAGTAAATAAGCAAAATAAGCAACAGCTTACAATTAGCCGTACGTTGCCCAGTTATATCCGAAAATAAACGCCCCCATGTAGAAGCACATCAGGCCGGCGTTCAAATACCAAGGAAACCGAGGAGACTCAAAGGTATTTATAAAAGCGGACGCGGGGCCAAGATGGTGGCGCCTTCTGCTTGTTTTCACTCAAGTCGAAATATTTTTATTTTGATGAGAGAGAAAGACTGTTATTGCGAAAAATGACAGCGTGCCATAATCTTGGTTTACAAAGGCATGAACAAATTTGGAAGTTCGACTCTCATATCATAGGTTACATGCAATCACATACTCTTGTTTTTTCAATCATTTCATGACTGTTCTTAACTAGACATTTTTAAATGATAATTGATGTTTTTTTACATAAAGACAAGCTGAGAAAAGACGAGAATTCCTGGAACAAACTACGTCAAAAACGCATCGACAATCATTGTTCTTACTGAAGTGAACCCAAAAGTTGAAGAGGGGCGTTCCAAGATTTGGGACTTGAGCATCATGCGATTTTCCGGGGGAGGGGGCAGGTGCCTGGCTTCGTCCTCCCCCCTAGCAAGTGTTGATCTGCTGATAACGAGTATTAATTTGCCTCTGTAAGGGATATAATTAATTCATACTTTGGTGTCTAATTAATGTTTTTTCACTCCTCCGAATGTTCCGATCAAGGACATTCGAATCGAAAAGCAACCTTGTGGACTTGGGCTGAAGCAAGTCGCCGTTTCACCCGTCAACGCGTCTGGAGTCGTGAGCCGCGAGCCGTGGCGTGGCGCGCCGTGTCGCGCCGTGCGCTGGCGTGGGCACGCGTTACACGGGCGCGACGCGTGCGTAGGCGGCAGCGCTCACGCACCCGATCCGGCCGACCCGCCCGACCGGCCTCAGCCTCAGCCTCAGCCGCCTCGCCACATATCGATCAAACTCGCGACGTTGGAGCGCGTGCACACACAAGGAAGTCAAGGCACTGCGGCGCGGGCCTGCACTACAGACAACTGCTTCCGAGCGGATCGAATCGCGCTCGCACTGCAATACTGGACCTTTTTGTTTTCATTTCACTGAACACTTCACACGCGTTTGACACCACGTTCTCACACTCACACATACACAGACACGAAACGGACATAAAAGCCGTGCACTTGGTTTTGCAATACGTTGATTTTGATCCACTGACAGGCGGACTAGGGTAAAAAATCGCATGCTCACCTCATAACTACGCAAGTTTATCCAGAACGATCACGGGTACACTCGATGCTAATCCTGGCGAGGATGCGTGGCCGTCACGTGAGGTGTCCCGCTCGCAAGGGTGGGAGGGGGCGGTGGCGGCAGCGACAGCACACGCGCGGAGGGCGAAGGGTGGAGGGCGGAGGGCTGCGGGGAGAGCGACTCGCCACCGCAGGCCGCACAGCTACCCGGCCGCACGCACAACCCAGCGAAGACTGACGGAGGCAGAGAGGGGTGATAGTTTGGTGGCCGGGCTTCCCCCTCCGCCGCCAGTAACACAAAGTGGCCGAAGCCCCCTCACTGGCCTGCTTCCCTCCTCCGGAGCCGCGTGGCTCCCCTCCCTGCATGGCGGCGTCGGCGGCGAGCGTAGCGGAGCCAAGCTCCGCCTGGGCCCCCGCCTCGGCCCTCGCGCCTCTGTCGCTCTTCCTGGCCCTCGCGCTGCTCTCTGCGCGCACCGTGCCGCGCCGCGCCGCGCCGCTCCGCGCCGCTGCTTGCTGCGCATGCGCTGTCGGGCCGCTCCCCTCTCGCCCCGCCGCCGCGGCGGGCGGCCGGGCAGCGCGGAAGCCACGCAGGCACGGCAGGCGCAGCAGGCGGCGACGCGGCCCAGCGCCGGGGTATTTTTCAGAGCTCCCGAGGGGGGGCCGGATTGCGAACCCGGAGAGCAAAGCGTCTTTTGTGCGCGCGAACCCTCTGCCGCAGGGGCGACGCGACGCGACGCGACGAGAGTGGACGGACAAGTCACCGATATCACGAGAGCAGCGGTGGCCAGCAGGCGCCGAAGCTGCTTCATACACACTGCACTATTTGCTCTCGTGATCAGCCTGCGGTGTCCTGTCAAATGGGTCAATCGAGGTTTTTGCATGTTCAATGTTGGTGCACGTAGCACAAGGGCGACATTTCGATCAATTGCAAGTGGAGTTATCGATCTCAATGATTATCAACCATGACGTTGCTGATAATAATACCACGCATTTTAATTTTCGTGGGACGAGATCGGAGTACACAATAATGGATGGTATAGACAACGGAGTACACACAAAATAAAGTGCTTGAAAACATTTCTGGCTAGTTGTGATTCGAAAAAAAGATCCTCCTGGGATTATCAATAAAAACATTGACAAAATTATAAATCACTGCAAAGGCTTGTGACAAAGACTTATGTGCAACTTTTGAGAGTCAACAGGGACAAGCACTCTGCATGTGATCAAACAGATATTTTTTCTTGGTTTCATTACAATGGCGGCTGGACCCCCCCTCCAAAAGGGGGGGTTGCTGGTGCGTCGAATGTGAAAATGTAATTTCCAAAATTCAGAACTCGTTATTCATAATAAAATGTAAGCAACTAGTCTAAATTCGGAAAATTAAGGTTAATAAAAATCTATATTCAAACATAAATTATAAATTATGTTAAATTATATAAAAATAAGTGTAATGCGTACAGCTCATACCGGGTATGCACACCTTCAATGCACTACATGGTTTCGGCTTTGATTTCCAATAGACACTCGAGTTTTTGTGACAGTTCTGCACCGAGACAATTGCGGGTAAAACAATTCATTCAACGCAAAAACGTATTAAGATTCCAAATCTCGGTGATCGCACTCTAGCACTTCACAAGAAGGCCTACTGTTCGATCACGTTTTACACTAGTTCATTCCATGATTTTTCTGTTATTTCTGTTCCTGTTGATGATAATGAAATAAAAATAATATATATCCTAACTTTCACTACTCTAGTATCGTTTGTAATGATGAAAGATCTGTAATTTTTCAGAAATGTACTTAATGTGAACTTTTTAGCACATCCATTACTTTACTTCTTAACTTCTTTACTTCTTATTCATTAATTTGTTTTCAAAATGTTAAGTGTGTTCTGAGTTGAGATGATTTGTTTGTTCTTACTCTTTTACTCTACATTGATTTTGTTTTCATTTCCCTTCATGTCGACCTGTTAGCAGTATTGGATCAAAAAAGTTAAAGTTGCCGCGTAATAGTCGCTGCACCGCACCGCTTACATGTCCACAGAGTGCGACCAAAGTGCCTCACGGAAGAGCGCGAAATATCGGAGGCCGGCCTCACACATGAAACCGAAGCTGGTAATGAGAGGCTGTGAGCTCATCACAGGTTTCACAGACGCTTCCCGTTCAAGCAGGCATGTCAGACCAGCATCCACAAAGCCAACGTTTGTAATGTTACTGCGAACACTTTACTATTAATTTATATTTTTTGGAAATTAAAGTTGATATCGCCGGCCTACATAGCCGAGATCGCTAAGGCTGCAGGGCCGTAGCAGCCCCGGCTCGAAGGATCGCAGGTTCGAATCCGGCTTCGAGCATGGAGTTTGTGTTGTCCCTGCGTGTTCTTCCTACAGTTAAAAAATCAGAGGTCGCTAGATTACGAAGTTATTGAAAAGCAACCTTTATAAAGAATAATTTCAGAAATATTGAAGGGAGTCCGAAATGGAATTGCTCATTTGAAATTATTCAGTATCGTCATAATTTATTAGCCGTCAATGATTTAATAAGTTGTTTAGATTCTGCACTTCGTACAACTTTACTTGAGGCAACCTGCTTTACATATCCTGTGGGATTCCATCCTCTCCCCTGCAGTATCGACATCGTGTCACCGGTCGCATCCAACGGCGACTGACAGGCGGCGGCGCAGGCGACCCCAGCCCTGGCGCACCCTTTCAAATAAATTCCACCCGTCAATAAGAAGCGCCTCCGAAGCAACTTCTAAGACGAGCGGCGAGGGACGGCTGCTCCGCGCCGCTGTGTTGATGTCGCGGCGGAGCCCCAGAAACGCTGTTACTGGGTTAACCAGATACAGATATTCCTGCCCACTCGGGAAGCTGCGAATGCTGAAGAGGGAGCGAGACGACTCGCAGCGCTCGGAACTCCACGAGTCCCTCGTGAATCTAAGATCGAGAATTTCTGCTCCTGCTAGGTGTTATTGTTTAGTATGCATTGGCTTCAAAAGCTCTTTATATTGCACAATGTTCATGACTAAATAGGAATGACTCACTGCAGCTGAAACATGTTAAAAAAGCCTTGCAAGTAGAGTCAGCACTAGTTATGTTATTTCTGCATATCCGTCCACGCAATCCACAGTAAGTTCCTGAAATTGTTGCGGCTGTTAGAATGACCTTGGAACAAGACAACCGATTTGAACGAGGACGAACCGCGAGGTTGGGTTATCTAGCACGATCATAGTGAGGGTCTCTGGGTCTCCGCCATAGAAGCCACACCAAAGCGTAGTGTCCCAAAGAGGATCTGAGTCCTTATGCAGCACATGCTACGTTTTCTGTTGGACTCGTGCTAATGAATCCATATAAATCAAAGTGCTTCTTCAGAGAAGGTTTTGTCTCTAATGTAAGTCTACCACTTGCATTTGGAATCGAAGCTTTGCAAACGGTTAGATCAAGATATACAAGTATCACAGATGAATCATTCTGTTCATTCATTGCTGAAGTGCCATTTTTGGAGGTGGAAATTCATCATGGCTCATAAAGGAAAATGAAAGAAAATTAGCTCAAAATGACATTATATAAATCACTTACGATGTCGTGAGGACAAGTGATAATAAAGGAGGAAAGAAAGAAACTGCTAATTGATAAAAAAGGTATTCTGCATTGTGGCGTAGTGTAATGCGACGACTGGGGCGACATGTCCCGGGCGACAGTTTTAGGGGATGGCAAACTTACATAATAATAATAATAATAATAATAATAATAATAATATATTATAAAAATGTAACCATTTTATATTTTCGTCGCACCTACAATTCGGACCGATTGCCATTGGCAACACCGTCTTTACTGACTAGCAGGGAATCCTCGTATTTTACTTTGTGCTTGGATTGTTTATAAGTAACATTCAGCGAAAATAATTTCTATAATATAAAGAATAGTGAACAATATTGCACAAGATCACTTGCAAATTAGATTAGAATACGGATAAGTCGCTTCAGGGAAGTTCGTGAGTGATTTCACAATTCAAAGAAAGTTTCATCGATGGATCGTCAGTCGGTCATTTCACATTAACTCAACCGTGTATGCGCTTTCCAATCTCATGTAGTGTAATGATTGTTAAATTATTGAACTTGAAAAGTTGAAAAATTGAATTATTCGTGTACGAATACATTCGATTATGTGAATATTAAATATTTTATTTACGTTTTTATTTATGTGATTGTATGCCTTACTATCTGCTACGTTATTCAAGCTTTAATCTATTAAAATATAAAAACCGAACAAGTAAATTTTAGTAGATTATATTTTTGTAATTTATTAGTAATTATTTTGAACTGTTCTACGATACTTCTGTTTACGAATCCAATTCTTACTTTTATTATTCTTATAAAGAATTACTGTAAAAGTTCTTGAGAATTACTTTATATTTTAATATTTTAAACAGAAATACCTACATAAGAGGACGGCAAAATTGTCCTCCACCTCAGGCGGGTGCCACCCAGGCTACACCAATGGCTCTACACAGGATATGATGGAGGATACTTATTTTAAATCAGGCACATGTACGAAATCGCAAGATTCAGGTCACTCGCTGCCTGTCTTCTTATGGGATGCAAGGGATGAACTGTTACTGGAAGACCAATCCATAATAAAGAACTATATGCACTTCTGAAATTCCTTCGGTGCCCTCCTTTTGATGATTACAATGTGTGGCAACGGTGGGTAGACGATACAAAAACTGTTGGAATTAAGATATTAAACAATATTATTAATGCAATTATGCTATGACGTGCAAAGTCACTGTTACAAGGCAAGTGAGAGTTAGCCAACTTCTCTCCTCCTCCCCCCCCCACACACACATACACACAAAAATCAAGCAGCATATACTCAGAGAAGAACGAATTTGATATTCACACCAGTGTATTTCGATTTTCCAACACTTTCTTTGCTCCTTTGCACTTGACACCTGCGGCGTCTCCCGGGCAGCCAAGCAGCTACTGACTTCGAGCGCGAAAGTCTAGGCTCCCACTTTTTGCACAGTTTTTACAACAAAAGGTAACCAATATGTTAAAGATGCCCAACCTGGATCAAAGGACAAAATATATTATTGCAAGCAATCCTGAGCTGACGCACATGTTCAACAAAATTCAGCATATGCATCAAGACACAGGACATTCTGCTGCTGTTCAGGGTGAGTCAGATCAACGTGCATCGGGAGCTAAAAGAAGCAATGCTAAATGAAGAGGCTAAGCAGTCTATAGATGATGTGAATGAGGCGGATGGTGATATTCTCTAAAAAGTGCGTGCAATGACCTTAGAAGTTTGTTCGCTCAGAAATGGCGAAATGATGGAAGAAGAAGACTTAAAGGAAGCAATCCTGTTTTTGATTTTACATTCGTGGGTTCTAAAATGAATGCTGTTTTTAAAGTACGTTATGAGAGAGTTGTCAATAGGCTATATTTGAAAAGAGAATTGATGTTTCACAGTAGAAGTCAATGCTGAATATGATTAATATCCATTTAATTGACTTTGTAGTAAAATGTGATATCTTAAGTCGTGCTGAATGAGTGAAAATTATTAGTGCAAGTAAGAGTCACGTTGTATTATTAGCTAAAGGCGTGTTAAAGTTGCTCTATGCAAAGAAATATTAACAAACTTATGTTGGAAGATCTCAAGAGTCGTTTCAGCATGTTACATTGCTTTTTGGTTGTCGTATTTCACGTATCAACGCATACCAACTCCAGCTTCAACACAACTTTATCCTTAAGAACGTAACGCCTATTCTACCTAATGGTCGTCCATTTAAATGTAGCTAACTACACGAGCAACGAAACCTTACCCTTTAAAAAATAGTGAAATCATCAGTGATTGGTTAACGGTTTGATGAAAAATCAATTAGATTTTTGGAAGATTTCCAGAATTGAGGACAAGCACTAACTCAGCGAAATATTCCTTAACCAAATATGTTTTTAAAACAGCGGAAGAGACGACAAAATTGGTCATAGTGTGTATCAGAAGGCGTGTCCGCCAGTAAAATTACTTAATGAACTTAGAGAAAATAGCATTACAAGCTAGCATGATCTTTTCAGTCCATATTTCAGTCGTCTGTTACACATTTCAAATACTGTGACAAACACGTTATTCAGAATAAAAAAAGGAGACCCAGCTTGTGCGAAAATCGTCGGTTGCCAATTGTTGAGCCAGCACTGATCGGCTGCGGCCGGCCAACGTCCGCTCCATCTGGCAAAGCGATGTCGCCTTGCGTTCGGCATCGGTGTCAGTTGATTGGTCGAGCGCGTTTCTCAGTTGTTCAGCCATAACAAGTCGCTCCCGCAGAGTCTTCGTCTCGACCTTAACGACCCTTCAATTGCGAATATATCGGACGCTTCGTAATGTGGTTATTAACATTACTCCGATGCAGAACAAATAACGAACGCGTTTGAAGTCTCTAATCTGAGGTAGAAGATGTTGAATCGTGTGAGCCTTTATTCGTGTTATCATGTGTCGTTCAATACTTTTTGTAATACTATTTTCATATAGGAAAATTTAATTTAAATAAGAAATATCTTTCCCTTGAATAGAAATAGTTTAGAATATTTCGCTACAATTCATTCGTTTGTGTCGATGTTTATAAAGACTTCAAAAATCACGTGAATAAATGTGACTGCGTAATCGAAAAACACTATTTAGGGATATATTATGATAAAATCTCATTTGACGGTTTTCGAACTATTCCATACCGTCCAAATAATAATTTAAAATGACTTACATTGCAGTAAAACATGTGGCTTGAGAATTAAACTGGGCAGCACCATTTCGCATGAATTCTGGCTTTAGTCCTCCCCTATATTTCACTCTTTGTAAATCGTAAATCAATAACTTCGGAGGGACTTGCTCTAGAGGAAGTTGGGGCAAAAGTTGTTTTTTAACAGAAAAACTAATATTAACATTCCTTGAAACGAAAAAACGGATAATGATTGAATCCAAAAAAAAAAATGTTGTTCCTATATATAGTATATTTCTTATTCAAAAACGTGTAGGCAGAATACGTTTTGAGGATCCTTGATTACGAAAAATCTATTGACGGCCAAAAGTCTGTTCTTCTATGGTGGAGCACATAATATCTAATTCAGTACAAACTGTATTTTCAATCTCCGTCTATGAATTTGAAAATTATTTCAAACAATTGTTTGTAATATTTTTTTATCCATTTAACCTCTGATGTTATCGATTAATAAGTGGTTTTAAATTATTTTTGTTTTCCACTGACTACTTACCACTTTGTAGATTATATTACATTAACATTTGTAGATAACATTACTATTTTAGACTAATACGTATATTTCTGACTTCTGGTTAGGCAGAAGAGTGAGCCTGATGGCCCAAGCCTCGCCATAACAATAAAGGCATATTATTATAGTACTATCAGCAAAGGACGCTGAAAAATTGGTAACGTTTTTGGCGAATTCAAAAATCAATTCAAAAATCGCATAAAATGAACATTGTAAAAGAATAATATTGATGACACAGGTTTTTCCATAAATAAAATATTCTACAAAATTTGATCTTTAAAGATGGCCATGTACAATTAAAAAAACCGAATATTTTTTGCGGAATTTCCGCTTGAAGTTAATGTAATTTATTCAAAAATTCTCAAAAATAATTTTCATTTTTTTCCATTTTTTTACGGACAGAGAGCAAAGGACACATTTTCATTTAACCATTTAAAATTGTGAATATTGCAAAAGTTATAAAAATACAAGAACTTTTGGATGCACCACTAGTTCTTATTAGATGAAAATCACATTTAGAAAGCATAATAAATGCTATTTCCTCGAGTCGTCACTTCTCTTTGAAGTGAAGTTGATATTCATAAGAATAGACATTTCATGGCTTCCATGTACTAATTCAAATTGTGAAAACTTCTCTCGTAAGTTCTGTAAACTTGTAGGTCTTCACAGAAACATTGGAGAGCCAGCCTTCCTTAGTGGGAGGACCAAGAAAGGAAGAAATGGTAGACCAAGGAACAAGAACCGAAGGTCTGGCATTTTAGCAGAAAAATATGCACGAGTTATTTCTTGAAACACGTTCGTGGCATGAATATTCAGTTTTGAGTGAGAGGAGATATTTTGACGAGATATCTTCCATTATCGACTTCAAGGGTTCTAATTAAAAATTTCTATTACACACAATTTGGTGAAAGATTTTTCGGGTTTCCTTTATTTTGGAATATTTACCTTTAGTTGTGTTTAATATTTTTTATTTTCATTGAAACTCGGTGAAGTTTGATACTCGCCCACTTTTCATCTAATATCAACCTATTGTACGTTGAAGAAAAGGGCGCCATCACGGATGGGTGTTCGGACAATCTAACGAGATGGCGAAAGCATGTAAATATTGAGAGATTTATGTGGCCACACATTGTTAGCTAATCTGATTCGTGTCATCCACACACCGGGCAAAGGGCATTGAGTCCTCGCGATTAGGAAGCAATAAGCTATGCCGAGCCGAGCCGGGAGCGCCGCGCACATCAACTGTTTGCTGCTCCATAGCTACACGAGCGGTCAACATCAGAAACGGCGCTATTTTGACACATTGACGTTTCCAAAGCGGCTACATTGGTCGCTCAGCGCCCCCTCTCCTTTCGGCGATCTACTGGCCATCCGCCCTCGCCCTCGCCTTGGCACTCGCCCTCGCCCTCGCCCTGGGCCTCACCCTCGCTCTCGTCCCCGCCACTGCTCTGGCCCTCGCCCTCGCCCTCGCTCTCGCCCTCGCCCTCGCCCTCGCCCTGGCCCTCACCCTCACCCTGGCCCTGGCCCTGGCCCTGGCCCTCACCCTCGCCCTCGTCCCCGCCACCGCTCTGGCCCTCTCCCCGCCCTGGCCCTCGCCCTTGCCCACGCCTTCGCCCTCGCAATCGCCCTCCACCCACCGCCCTACGCCATCCGCCTACTGCCCTGCCCCAGCCCTGCGCCCACCCCAAACGCCCATCGACTTCTGCCCTGCGCTCCGCCCACAGCCCTCCCCCTTCGCTCATCGCCCACGCGCGGGGTGGGCGCGCGCCGCGAAACAAAGCGCGTTTACACGTACGGAACACGGCATCGATCGAATTATCGCTACGGGCGAAACGCCATTTTATGACTCCAACGCGTACTCACTTGCCGCGTAAAAAAGGAGCGGGCATTTCATTTGGACTTTCGACAGTTGTATTCCTGCTGATAAAACGTTTGATAAATTATATAGTTCTATTAAGCAGGCGTCAACGGGTATTATAAATGGGGCGCCGCGCTGTAGAGCGGGTGCCATGTCCGTCGTGTCGGACAATTGACTGCAATGATGCGTCACAACTTGCTCGCATTCACAAAAAAATAAATGATGACCTCATGCATGTATTATGGATACGATTCCTATTCGAGCAGAAAATAATATCCAATATGTCTTTATATCGCCGATTCGCATTCAAAACGTATGACCGCTCCCGCCCCAGAACAAATGTGTGATCCTCGCCGCAGAAAAATGTTGAAATCCTAAAAATAATCGCAAAATGAAGCGCTTCCTCGCTTTTTGATGTAGAAATGACAGCAGTTGGTGCCACCGCGGCGGCTAGCTCAGGATGATCCCGCCCCAGCCCCAGGATGGTCAGGACGATGCCATGGGGAATGAAAAGAGAGGAATTGACGAGAGAAGATGTCCACGACTCATTCTCAGGCGGAAGTGCACCTCGCCGAGCTCCTCTTTTTAAAACTTTAAATTCTGCAGTTTTTAAGAATGAAGTTCTTTCCAGAGATAGGTGATATTTACGAGCAACTTTCATTCAGCTCATGGTGTTATATTGCTTTTTGTAACGTAATAGTGTAGCTCGAAGCATAAATATGAACTTTTACGCAAAATATTAAAACTTTGTTTTCATTTCTACCGTTGTACTAGTCTGTGAAATCTCCATGCAATTCTATTCTTCCGCCACTTCAAACAATGTAGTAGGTACATCACAGTTTTCATTTTATGATTTTCCACGAGTATATCAGAGTAAATAATCGTTTTTTGAGAATTCAAAGCTTGTTCCTTTCTTCAGAACTCTACATCCAATTGCAGAGCAGCAAACAACTGGGGAGTTTATCGGTATTGTTCAGTCAAATTTAAGCTCATTATTGAAATATTCTCAATCAAATGTTAATCTATTTTTCATTTTCAAAATTAACAATTTTATTTTTACATCTAACAAATGTCAAATTTCTACGTACTATTAAAATTGCGATAGTGTACAAAACTTAATTTGTAGAAATGTTCCAGTAGTCTTTTCGCTTTTGACATTGCGTGCAATGTTCTGTAGTCCTTCTAAAAGTAACTCATCGATCATGTCGTCTGAGTGAGCTATGATTTGAAATGAGATTTCCTTCCTTCTCTCAACCTTCGATCAGCCAAAGTCAAAGGAGAACTCTGTTTGCTTCATCGCGTATTCCTTCAGCTGTTTCGCTTTTGTATTCAGTTGATCCGCTCAATTGTCAGATGCATAAGCTGCACTGTATCTCCTTATACTCGCGTGCCCATTCAAAGGTGACTCTACAGCGGAGTATCTACCACTAACGTTGCACCTCTCTATTCCTGCTCCAAATATCAACTTATCACCCGATTTTATGCCGTACCGCTTCTTATTCTGCGTTTTGTTACAAGCTCTAAAGAAGTCATTTTGTTAGAGAATATTGTGACCTGCGAGATACGTTATTTAAAAAATTATGGAAAGCGCGTGCACGAAATATTTGCAACATTCCTATATTTGTAAAGAGATTTATATCTTATTTTCAAGGAAGTATTTTTGATGTATTATCTACAGAATATTTTCATATAATGATATTCTTCTGTAAGTAAAGAATCAGAATCATTACCATAATTTTAAGCATCTAAAATACATCTCGGAAATTACCGTCAAAAAAGACACATAGTGGTGCAAATGATATGCAAACCTGTTCATGGAATTACAACATATTGAATAATACGAAGTTTGTAGATAAACTGAGAAATGTCGGCAAATCCAGACACTTTATTTTCCCTCTAGCTTGCAAAAAATATAGAAACAAGTGTTTTTACTGCATCCCTAAACAATTTGAAGAATTCTAGAGTAACAACACTAACTTTTAATATTCGTGATATAAGAAAGCTAAAACGTTAAAATAGGACGAGATATTTATTTCAACACATTAGAAAACATGTAGTATTTCTGTGTTTTTTCCTTTCCTTTCCAAAAGTCTGTTTGACAATTAAATACGCTTCCGGCGAAAATGCAGTGAATTCTGAGTCTGCTAGATGATGTTCCAACCACTGGATATTTTCCTCCTTGTTTCCATTTGTAACGAGGTATACCAATCTGCCAATTAATTTCAACACGATTGTTATGCCACAGTAGTGTGTATATTGAATCATTGCGCCAGCCACCCCCGCCGCTTTCTTGAATCCAAACAGAGGAAGAACGACCGCGCGAACGCGCAGGACGGCGAATTTACCCAGTGGCATCATTTTACGCCATTAAATACACAATAGTCATAACAAAGCACGGGACTACATGTATACAAACACGCAGCTCCCGCATGAAAACAACCCCACTTATAACACTTTGGCCGCGATATCAATGCCAGCGCTTTGCGGTGAGATAGTACATATTTATTAACGTAGAAATTGCAATTCCCATTATTCGCTTAATGCGTGAGGCCACACCTACGAGCGGAAAGGTGACGAAATAATTCATTTTAAGTACTGTAATTTTATGAAACAAGAGAGAAAACAATATTTGATGATGGCTGTTTGACAACAAAGACTCAAAGACACATAATTTACTGAAATAATACAAATACTATTAAATATTTGAAATACATCTCGCAATATTTACAACCATGACGAAATATTTCGTAATATGTTTTACGAAATAGATACGCAGCAACTTATTTCTCTACTAAAAAATCATGGCCTTATCAAGTTCGAAATACAACGAACCCTGCATCATATGGTCACGGCTGGTTCTTTAGAAAAAATGGCCGTCAGTACAGGTAGCCGCTTCATAGAGGTGATGAGAATATGGCAATTTTATTTGTAGTGAAGTTAGGTATACTTGATTTGAAGCTGATCATGATTTACAGTTACTCCATGAAGAAGCTTCAGAGCATGCAGAAAAATAATTTATTATGTGAATCTAAAATTATCGCCCCTCGATATAAGAAACTCAGTTCTAAGTAATTTGACTTGCATTCAGATGTTCGAAGAAACTGAAACAACAGTTATTCAGCTCTCGGAGTCGCTTCGTGAAGCGTTATAGAGTCGCGGAGGACGCCTCAGCGGGCAAGTGACGAGCTTTTTTTTGGGGGGGGGGGAGGGCGTCAGGAGCTCTGAACCCCAGAGCGCGGGTTCGATCCCGATGGAGGCGCCAGAACATTTGAAGTGCGGAGATCCCACAGGGGCCACGTCGGGCATCTGGCAGATGCTCGGCAAAATTAAATCCCCCCGACAATTAGACGTCCTAACTCGAATATCACGTTTTCCCAACCAGAGAGTTCGGATCTGGCGAAGAGACGCTCTCTGGCTATTACACTAAGAAATATTTTTAATACCGAAATTGAACTATTGTCAACACCAGCAGCTTTTGTATTATTCACATTTTTTAATGATATCTGCTATTTCAGTCTCGGAACTACATAGATTGAATAAAAATGAATTCCAAACTGGAGTTATCAAAATCTATGAGTACATTTGCACCTTGTCAAAATTTATAAACATTTTTGCCTTCTCTTGGAACTAATTCAGAAAAAAAAGTTTCGTCTGGGCTGTCCGGGTTATCGGGCGATGCGTAAACGTTAGCCACCGAGACCGAGTGGCGGCGTATCCTGCATAGCCCTGAAGATACAAACTCTCGCCGCAAAAGTCTACGCAATTTAAAAGAATGTTTTTTAGAACTGCTACATCATCTTGGCGCGATTTATACATTTTCTGAGTGAGTATTATTGCAGCGAATGGCTCAGGGCGTCAGCTGCTGTCACTGCAGTTCCTCTGGCCGCGAGGTCCTACAGTTCGAGCCCCTCCGGTGGCAAAGTTGCAGCTAGGCCCAATTCGGCTGCTGTGTGGACGAGAATTCGAAATGCGCGGCGAACTCCTTCCTCTTGCTTGCACTGTCCTCACCCTTTACTTACACTCTCAAGTTCTACACTATCACATTGGTCGGGTGAGCAGTTGGGAGCTTAGAGCTTGTCGTGGCTGGGTCGGTGCCACGCTGGTGGGAGATACCTGATCGGGGAAAATTCCCGTAAGGCGACGTAAGTCAGCGCGGAATCTCGCCATTCAGCGGGGAAAGCCTACACTACACTTACGAGACTAATTACCTTAGTAGTTGTCGTTTATCAATTCATTACAAAAATTATCTCTAGCTAAAATATCAACGTTACTTTCAAGAAATCTCTATACTTTATATATTTATTATTTAGGGCAATATGTTTTGGATTTTACCCTCTTATTTTTTATAAAAATCGTTTTTAAATTTGCATGATACTATTAATCCATTTGTAACCCAAACCTTCACGGGTTTGTTTCCATTTTTACTTCTAATATTGTTCTATTGGATTCAAATATCGCATTTTCTACCATCTCAAAAAGATTATCCACAGCTAAATTTATTTCACTCCTATAATTTCGTGAACTCTAGTGCTCT
The DNA here is from genome assembly GCA_017312745.1 of Gryllus bimaculatus. Taxonomy (NCBI): domain Eukaryota; kingdom Metazoa; phylum Arthropoda; class Insecta; order Orthoptera; family Gryllidae; genus Gryllus; species Gryllus bimaculatus. The sequence continues at coordinate 3,557,735 of BOPP01000097.1, read as the reverse complement.
ATGTTAATTTTTCTCTGAAGTACTTTATAATTTACAATACTTTTTGTTATCATAAACCAAATGAAGTACTCACTCTTTGCCAGTGAGATCGAAATGACACACCAAAGACATTTTCTCTACTCCCTTACAAAGTTTACCAAACTTTTCTTTTACTCTGGTGGGGATATTAATAAGGGATGTATATCCATAACCGAGCAAAGTATTCAAATATTGATTGGTGTTTGCTTTGTGTTTCAATATATTGATATTTATATGGTCTGTACATTACATGGTTGTTTACCTTCGGTATTTAATTTAAGTAGAGATTAAATCCCTAATAAAATTGTCAGCTGATATTTCATGTGATCTATACAAAGATGGACCAAGAGAAATTACTATGCTTGATGTTAATTCTGTGTATATTGCAGTTAACGAACCGATTTAATACCTTTAATTGTTATTATTATTATTATTATTATTATTATTATTATTATTATTA
>BOPP01000097.1:3515252-3548049 GCA_017312745.1 Gryllus bimaculatus | reverse complement strand
GCGGGGCGAAGGACGCAGCAAGCGCGCGGGAAGAGCAGAAAATGAAACGAGGGAGCGATTTCTCCCGCTGTCGGGAGTAATCAAATGGAAATTTTGTAAATGAAGGGAACGCTGTGTTTTCGATTCACGGCAGAATTATGAACCTGCATTCCAGATGATTGGACGCTATTGACATTAAGGCCGGAAGCGGTCGGCCTCAAACTGGAAAATCTGCCTGAGGGGGGGGGGCGAAGGCTCGTCCCAGCGATGGCGAACCTCTTTCTTTCGCTCGTGGATAACGAGTCGATGAAACGCCAATATCGCTCAAGAGGCAAGACTTAGTATCCAAGCACATGTAGCTGAGTTGACTTTCGCTCATGATTCATTTACTTTTATAGCTGAGAAAATTCTATTAGCAAGCCCCATGAATGGAGAAGAAAGGAACTTTTTATTATTTAAACGATTCGATCAGGAAAATGCATTCACATATATCTTTTCGAAAGCAATTTGAAACGAAACTAAGACCATATCTGCGGTGAGATTAATTTGCCTGTACAATCAACTAGTAGTCTTCAATAATGTCTATGTAGAGAAGCACTTTTACGATATTTGCCACAGCATATATCCTACCCTATAAAATATTAAACACTTATATCTAAGTCCGAATGCTGTACTGTCGCCGTCTATTATTTCAATACTTCATCAACATTCCGTGTTATCGAATGTCAATATTTAAATAAAATACATATACAAGCTTCAAAATTGTATAACTGAATAGACTGAATATTAATTGAAATTTCCATAGACGCAATAGCAACTCGTTGAGCAAATTAATAATGAAAGTGTAACATAGTGCTTTCATAACAAATAATCACTGGTAATTTTGAAGGGAATCTATTTCCTATATATCTCTGTCCTCAGTATTGTTTACGTTATTTATGTCATTACCATACATCTAACATCCTTTAATTAGTCTTAATCGTTATCCATTGCTTTAATGTAATGATACCTCTAGCAGCAATCAACGGTGTCATATTGTCGTGAGTGTAGAAAACCTCGTGGTGATCGACGGCAGCCCATGCTACTTTAAAGGAATCACGGAATGAATATCACTAAATGAATTGAACATGATTTCATTCTTACTGAGGAATGTACCCTTTATGAAAGGAAAACTTACTGATAAGCGAACAATTTCTGAAAGGACAATATGATGTACATTAGAAGTGGACAACATGATAACGCACAGATGACAAAACATGTGCAAGTTGACTTTTCAGCTCCTCACTGCTGGCTGCGGAAGCGGCCAGGGCGGCCTTAGCGGGGTTGGCGTCCGCTAAAGAGACTTGGGGATGGCGTCATTTGCGTGCGGTCCTCGCCCGCGTATCGACCAGCGGCGCCGATGGCCGGTGGCGGCCGGCGGAGGGCATCTTCGGCGGCCGCCTTTTAATTAGCGCTGGAGGCTCGAGGGCGGCGCAGGGCTGCAGCGGAGACACGTCCAATTACCGTAATGCACCTGCACGCGTCGCTGCCCCGGGCCTCAAAGCCCCGAACAAACCCCTGCTGCCATGCTCGGGCCTTCACGGCAGCTTTCAAACCTCTCCAAGTGAGGAACCCCAATGGTCAAACAGAAAATATCTTCTTACAATTTAATTTTTCAAACTCCCCTACTCTCACAATTTTAAACCCTCTCTACCCAAATTATTTAAACTATTGTCCTCAAAACTCATCCGTATTTCAAGATACTCAACACAACAACCCTTTATCAGCATTTACAACAAAACACCTCATCTGAACTATCTGAGCTGAACCAGTTATTGCTTTACTAGTCTACATCTCTTGTACTATTTGTTGCTGCAGTCTCCTTTAATTTCTCTATTTTTCCTGAATTCTGCTTTGAAGGAAGACGCCAACCCCAAGTGGAGGGGATGGAGAAATCGGCACACGCCAGGGAGCCCAAAAGCCTCGGCGCTGACGCAAACACAGCGGCTTCATTCACTCCTGCCCTGGTGAATCTGCTATCTATTCTACTAATTTTCTCATCCCTCAAACATTCGTGGTAACAATACTAAAGTTTCAGTATATAATCGAAAAAGCTAAGGCACCGGAATGAAATAAATGTATTGTTACAATTATTATATTAGTCATCCTGTTGACACTCACGTGTTTCTTTACAGCACTCTCATAAAAATAAACCTCACTTCTTTCATTTTATATGAGAGCCAACTATTTTCATATATCAGTGTAATCAATTTAGTTGAGCTCTTCAAATCGTTGTTGCCCCCAGGGCCCTTGCATCGTACAGTAAACAAATCTGCCTAATGAATCGATCAAACGAGCCGACACGGTCCTCTGAATCGATAAGTACAAGTGCGAAGAGTGAAATACAACTAAACTACTATTTATTTTAAATTGTTCATTTAATTATAGCCACTAGCGGGAATATGTTCAAATATAAAAAAATTAGGGAAATGTAAATATAAAATTAAATTGTAGATAAGTGTTATTAGTTGCAGAGTGCATAAAATTATTAGGGTATTTTTTATACCCTCTTGTTATTGTTAATGCTACATTTTGTATAATTTGTAAATGTGCTTAAATTGTTGTTCTACACGGATAAATTAAGACAACTTAATATTCATCTCTTTAACTAAACAACTCACTGAGATGAAACAGATTGGGAATCTCTCCCTCTCTTTTCCGCCAGTTACTACTCAAGAAGAAGGGGATTTTCACAGATATGTACATTTGCTTAAGACTTTAATAGTCTTAGTCAGTCTTTACGTTCATATACGTTTTAGAGACATCAACAACTACTGCGCGACATACAGCTGCTAGAGGTCATATTAGCTAGACACAAAAATGGAGCAGTACATTGAATTGTATACAGAGGTACATACACAGCGTGTGTTCAGTTAGCGAAACAACCTCTCACCTGCTCGGCATTAATATGTATTCCAGATACAGTAGGGTTATGATAGCTAGTAAAATATGCAATTATAGAAGAATGTGAATAATAATAGCACATTATGAGGTACAAATATCAAGGAAGGTTGAACCATAGATAACCAACATTTACAATAATACATGAAACGATAAATCGACATCTTTGAATTGTGAATGTAACGGTACTTGAAAAGCATTAGTATCAACTATCCGCCATATTCCGTTGTTTGTGTCCACAGCGAATATTGAACCGCGTAATCCGTGCCCGCGCCGTTCTCGGCCGCTGCTCCTGGGCGAGGGGCGGCGGCGGAGGCCTGCCTCAGCGCTGACGGTGAATTAATGGCGCCAACTGCCCTTCGTGCTCGTGTGACCGAATATTTATTCAATGCGGAGAGATCGTAACCGAGGTATCTAAAAACCGAAAGCTTTCTGCGGCAGTGCAGTTTGTCTGAATTGTAAAAATGCATAGGAGAGGGATATACGTTTTTGTCACATTCATACATAAACATTTATTTAAAGTGAAGTTAAGGAGTAAAAATGTCAGGTCTTTTTTCTAATTTTGCTTTCCAGCTACGTAATCGCTTTCCATTGCAACGCTGTACAAACCGGAATAATAAAAAATCTCATTGCCTTAAATACATACATATTGTACATACGAATTGTAAAAGTATCTTCAAGCTATGCAACTAGAGAAACTACCGTAACCTGAGACAACCTTAATGGATCCTTTATTTCAGTTCAGATCAGTTCTACACTTAATTATATACTCAAGTATACTCAATTGGCTCTTATATTTATATAATACATATTTAGACGTTTTTAGCTTATCTTTATAATAGTGTTATCGTATTCTCTTTATTTAAATTTTCTCCATTATTAATTTTATAAGCATAAAAAGGATGAAAAAAAATTAAAAACGGCCACAATTATTTCTAATATAATATTTTCCGGGGTTTATATGGAGCTCTCTTTGAGCCTGTCCGACCACAGATCACACACCGCTGTCGGTCGCTGCAGTGAGCGAAAGCGGGGCCGAATCGCCGGTTGCTTTTCTCCCTCTCACACACTTATCGTGCTGGTTCTCGTCGCTTTCTTTCAGAGGAACTCATCCTCTATTTTTCTCAAGAGTCCGTTTTTATCTATCCCCTAGTATTATTCACGTATGCTCGAACAAAATGAAAGTAAAAGAAATACTGTACTTTCTAAATACCTTATGAAATTTATCTCCTCTGCCAGACTTTGATACCAAATTCTTGATATTTGAATTTTTAAGTGAATAAATGTTTGTATTAATGAAAGACTGCTATTTAAGAAAATAAATAAGAGATGAGTATGCATTGACACGCACGCACGTTAGAATTGAAATACCTAAGACACAAGAAGATAACGTTTGTAAGGGAGGCATCACATAGGCCATTTGTAAGGCCATGTTCGAAGGAAGGAAATTCTGGAAACACAGCAGAGATTGACGAAAAGTTTCAAAGAGTCAGAAGGCCGACAAATCAGAAGCCGTAAACTGTCGGTTTCATTTGGCCTGAATCATCGCACTTTGCGCTCAAGAGCATCCGAGCTTCAAACTTCCTCGTCGAACACGTGAATGTTAAAAGAAGTTAAAAATGCTAACTGTTAAAGGTAAAGAGACGCGTTGTGTGTCGGTTGAGAGGTCCGAGTCGAGGCAGGAACGCGTGGGACCTCGCCAGCCGCCATCCCATGGGGCGCACGTCAGCTTCCTCCCCCCCCCCCCGAGACGCAAGCGCAGCCTGGCGGTCATCCAGCGACTGACCGTCTCCGGCGTTCTCTTGGGACGAGCGAATGGCGCAGGCGGCGGCTGCACCAATGGTCCACGTCATCGTAACTTCATAACCTTGACGCTGTCGCTGCTGCGTCAAAACACATTTGCAAGATATGTACAAATGTAAATTCTGAGAGTAAAAGCAGAAAAGGTGGATACTTTAAAAGAAGAATACAAGAATGAAATCTACAATTGTCACTTGCATGCCTGAAGAATTAAGGTGCATTTTTTCCTTTAAAAATAATTATTTATAAATTAATAAATTAATCATTCCCCTTCTGCCAATACCATCTAAAAGTTAATTTATGTGTGTTGTGTGTGTAATTTAGCCTTTGCTTTGCCTTACATCCCCAACCCAGAGCTACAGCTGACCACATCCGAAGTGCTCTTCCCGGTGCGCAAGATCGCTTGCAAATTCTTTCACTTCCAATTCCACCACGCGACGAGTGACCTGGAGGCCGGGGTCGTCACAGTGCGCAAGGGTCGAGCGGTGGTTCAGAGTTAAGGATGGAAGGGAAACAAGATAGCAAAGAATGTGATTCGTTTTAAAAGAAATATAACGATATTTGCCTCCTCCTTATTCTAAAAAATACAATACATGAGAGCAATCAATGAGAGATGCCCGGAATTTTCCTTCAAATAGTGATAAATACGTTTCCCGCAGTACTTGAATCTAGGAACATCCAATGACACACGCCCCTAACTACGCTTACACTGCACGTTAAATACAATTGCGTCGCCCTGTGGGGAATCCAAACCGGGTGAATATGAGAGGGAGTCGGGCTTGAGCGCGAGGGAGGCGAGGCCGCAGCGACCCGCAACCGCCCCCGCATACTAATGCGCCGCCCTCTGCCTTGAGCAACGGCACCGCAGCAGACGAGAGGCCGGAAGAGGAAATGATGTAGACAAAAACGGTCGGAAAGGAAAAGAGGGAGATAAAAAGAAACACGCGGCCGAGTGAGAGAAGGAATACGAAATGAATGATGAGACTTTGAAGAACTGGTAGCAAGGAGAGATTTGTACGCGAGGACCTTAATAACATCAACATTTCCTATACAAGAGAAGCTCTACTGAATTAATAAGGCTCATTTTTATTCCGCACTTCTTTCTACGACACAACGCCGCTAAAGCTACACGGAGAAAGGAGTAGAAGAGGGGAAATATTCTTTTTGTGCTTTCGAGCAAAAGAAAGCTCAGCGCAGACCTCGAGAAACCGAGTGATGACGGGGTGTATTTCAATTTAACTTCGGCGCGTAATGTCGCCGCTTTCACTCCTAAGCGCGGGCGCGGCTTCTAATTGCGGGCGTGAGCGGGGCGGGGCGGGGCGGGGCATGGAGGGGTTGAGTAGGGCGTGAAGGGACGGGGCGGAGTGGGTGGTGTGAGTCTGCATGTGTGTACCTTTTTGGAAAACACTTTTATTGCCAAGCAGCACATTTACTGATGGACACTCGTTGCGTAGCTATTTAAGATTTCCCAAAATTACCATAACATACGTCCTTTCCATACACACTTTTGTATACTAAAGCGTAAACAAATACAAATTTCGCCTTTTAAATAATGTAACTTTCTTTCTACTCATCATAAACAAATAAATGTATTTCACGACACACTACTTGATAATTGTTTTCGTATGGCGCGAAGTTCATACTCAATGATTGAAGATATGGATTTTTAGTATTTCAATAACATTTAGCCTAATTTGCTTACTCAATACTTGTCAAAAAAGATACGACAAAAATAGTTGAGCAATCTGTAAGTCAAAACTAGCTCTTATGCAAACATTTTCGGAGACATTGGATGTAAATGTGTGGTCCAAATTTTTGAGTTGTTACAATTTATTTAAGATCTATTACCATACGTTAAGAGAATTGAGTTGGCTCTGAAATGTGCTTCCCAACTTTCGCGCGCTTTCCAACTTCCGTCCATTCCCGCTCAGGCAGAGGCCGCCGTGCAGAGAGGGGCGAGTCGTCTGTCTGCCCCGCCCTGGCCGGGCCGCCGCGATCACTTCCCAATTCTTTTCGAGTTAATACGGAATAGGAGCGGGCGGCGGCGCACGCGTTAAATCTCGCCCCGGCGGATCTCTTTACGAGGCGGCTGCGCTCCAGTGCACACGGCCTTATCTGCGCGCCCCCTTTCGGTCGCTGCTCGGGCTGCGACGGCCATAAAGAGGGTGAAAACATTCGGGCGGCGCGGGCCGGGGGCGGGGGAACGGCGCGCGGGGTACGTCGCCTCTCGTCTAGGTGAAGCCTCGTTTTACCCGCGAGCGGAGCGTAAGAAGTTTCGATCGCAGATACAAATCTGCGATTCCGCCGCCCCATTTTCTGGGTGAGCGACGTCGATCGCGATAGAGGCTGCGGGCGCTTGGGCGAAGGCCGCTGGGCGGCGCGGCAAGTGATGGAAGATGGCTACGTACGGGCCCTATCTGCGCGGCGGCCCAAAGGAAGAACTTCTGGAATGGAATAAATAAAATATCCAGAGAGGAAGTAAAGCTGACAAGAAAATATTTAATAGTATGGGAGTTTATTCAGAGGGCGGTAGATGCGCCAACGGGTGAGAATGGGCTGACGGAAGAGCGTACTGCCGTGCGCGCGGTTCACGGCTCGTGCAGCGTGCTGTTCTCGCATTCGCCTGGAAAGGATTGGAGGAACCACGGAAGCCGCTGGTCAGAGCGGATGGACTTCTAATTCCATTCCGGGAAGGGCGACAACGCGGTGATGGGGAATTCGTAGTGTACATTTCTGTCTGCCCGGATTCGCCACTTCAACTTCACAATCACCACTGGTGTTTCCGACTAAAATGGCGATATTTAATAAGCAGATTTTTGTTGTCCCACAAAGCGTCTACATATGAAGAAGAAGTGCTGCTCTGGCAGAACAGTAAACGCACGCCGGGCGCAGGGCGAGGGGTGGGTGAGGGGGCAGTCGGCCTCGCCCTTTGAAGCGCCCCACCCCTCCTCCCCCTTCTCCTTTGCACTCCCCGCGTGCCGCGATGCAATCGCGAAGGAGAGTAAAATATTATCGCCGAGACGGACAATACACGGTATGCACCCCGCCAGCTATCTGGTCCGAATCTTTACAGAGGTTCTCCATCTCCCGTCCGTAAAGGAGAGCCTGGCAAATCACAGCTGCGCACGGAAGGTCTCCGCGATGCCTCGCTGCGTTCGCGCCCCCCCCCCCCGCTTCGCAAAGCCATGCTTCGTTTCCGCCGGGCAGTCGGAGGGCCAATGCGCCGATCCTCAAATCAATTCTATTTTCGCGAAGGTGCATTAAATTATATCAATGTTTTCTTAAAAATAGCCTGTCTAATGAGCTCAAATTTATATAATTGCAAAGTGTTTTTTTAAAATTTCAGATATTAAATAATTATGAAAATTACTTAAGTAAATAAAGTTTCTTGAACAAAAAAATACTTATACAAAGTTACTTGGTTCCATAGAAAACGACTACATCCAATTATATAGCGCCATCTTCCACCAAAAATTTAAAATGTTCCAAAAAATATTCCAAAAGATTACTTTGAAATGCTCTTCCTATGTATAATATATTCTTCAGGATAGTTTTCTAATCATGCTTCTAGCAAATCAGAATTACTTGAAGGATGAACCGGCCACATTGTTTCTTCTTTTCTAGGCCAAATATCGTCAGCTTCTCACAATATAGTGTCTCGTTTATTTCACAAGTAAGCATTTAGTGACACTTTGTTTTATCTTACTAGTACCGTCGTATAACCTATCTGGACAAAAAATACGTACGAGGTCCACAGCGTAAACATGTTAAACCTTAAGCAATGAAAAATGTGTCTCATTTGTAGGCTATAAACACTGTTTACAGCGGGAAGAAAGATATCTGAATCGATGCATCTTTCACGGTAGGGTCTAAATAAATTCTTCAGACGTTTGTGTAATAGATCGGGCCCAATTATTTAGAGTAGGGAAGACGTTGTTATATGTAAATCACAACGCAACAATCTATAAGCAAGGTCCTCTGCTTTCACTAGCGTACACCACCCCTCCTCGGACGGCCACTCATCTATCATTAAAACCGACAAAATTTGTTTCGCTGTTGCCTTTGTATAAACGTTCCATTATTCCTACTACCCACACCCCGTCTCGTACTTCACGGGTCATAAAAATAGGACGTTTCTTTAGAATCGCCTGACACGGTGCACCATATCCCTTTATAACATAGAAATAAACATTTGTTCTTATTTTACACCAGGAATATTCCACATTAACGCCAAGTCGATGTCGTTGTTTCATAAATATACGTTGTATAATTTATTCTGCAGAGAAGAGAAGTACTTTTTAAGTTAATGATTTCTTGTAGAGTCGTTTGTTTCAGCTAAACGTACATACTACAGTATCTCTGCAAACGAAATGAAACTGTGAAAAAAAGTTTCTAAGAAAGAAGTCTGTTAAAAAGTTTCCCGAAAGTTCACTGTTATAAAAGTAAAGAGATAACCTAGGATGGAGAAAGAAGGTTTCGGGGAGGAAAATATTTAAGGAAAAGCTGAAGCAGGAACAGGAAACTAAGAGGGGAGAGAGAGAGGCAAATAATAGAGGGCGAGAAGGCGCCGCGAACTGAGATTCAGTGCTATGGGCTGAACGAGGATACACGTGACAGTGTGGAGGAGGTGCAAAGGTAGGGGACAGCCAAGGAGGGGGAGGGGAGGTAATCAGAAGTTGGAGGACGTGGGGCGCGTGGCGAGGGTTGCATGTGCTGCCCTCAGCGGAAGGGACATCAGTTCTCACGCAGGCCGCGGAGGGCTCCTGCGGCGCTGTCTACATTTCCAGCCCATCCTACCGACCGCGAGCCATCTGAAGCTAGAGCTGATATTCGCGAAATGTGGACTGGAACAATTATCTTCTTAGAGCCTTTTCTTTTTCGTTGACTTGAAATAATGGGACGTTGTATTTTCAGGTGGGCGCTGCTAGCTTTAGACTAAAGTTAGTTGATGATTTTGGAAAATCCAAAAGGGGCTAAAATTCGGGCATTTAGCATTTAATTGGCCTCAAATTAGCCATTAATTTTGGATATGGCTTGGTTGTGTTTGTTTTTTAGGCGATGCTAGCCTTAGATTGCTGAGGTCTTGTCCCATCAGCCACGCTGACTACAGGAGCCGGTCAAGAAATTCGGAACTGATATGGGAAACTTGATCGGTTTGCTTCAATAATAATAGAAACTAGTCACAACATAAAAGCAACTCTTCATTAGTTTCCATCTCTTTGTTTCAACGCTTCACCAACGCGAATGCACATGCACATTTCCTCTTTAGAAATAAATAATGGCAGAGTATTGAACATTATACTCGTACGATCAACTTAGAGTAATCAGTTAAAAACAAGCCAAATTTTTTACAAACCAATACACGATTAATTAATTTCACAAGTAACACACAATTTTACTTAAGAAGAAGGGTATTTTAGTGCTGACATCCCTGAATCTGTACATACGTTATTTTGATGGAAAGTGGCATCGCACTACAAGAGACGCAATACAGATTTTTAAGTAACCTTAGGGGCTCCTGCACACCAGCGTTGCGTTGACGCGCGTCGTAGAATAACAGTGTATCTTATGTGAAACAGCACACGAGCGCTTTGGCCCATCCGCATAAGGTAGTGTTAATCTACGACGCGCGTTACTTATCGCACGTCAACGCAACGCTCGTGTGACTCAGACCTTCTTGTCCCCACCAACGTCCCAGCCCTTAGGCACCAAGGCCGTGGGATCGAAGCCCGCGCACGGCATGCACGTTCGCTCGTGGCTTGGTGGGCACTGCAAGTCTTTCATCCTTCACATCTCTACCCCAATATCCCCCTCCCATAGTCTCTGGCCGGGCAGGTAACTGTGTGAGAAATGAGTGTATTTCGTCTCTGTGTGTAATAGAAAAATAAGTAAACCTACGTTCCGAAATTGCTCCACAGCACTTCAAAACTGACGAGGAAATTCGAGCAGGCCGCGACTTTGACGACACTCGTTCGATGCCATTTTGGTGAAGGAAGGGTAGTTGAACACATTGATGTAAACATTGAAAGTTAATGTAGACATTTTTAAGAGATAGCCTTTAAGACATCTGCAGACACCAGATATTAACAAAATATTGGTAGAAACTTTAACAACGACATTAGTAGCTAGACGTGTAATATATCGATATTCATTTATGCATACATATAATCACAATAACAGAAAAATAAACAAGACTGCTGAAGATAAGGTAAAAAACATCGTTAGCACGTAGAGCAACCGTAGGGTAATATCTCACACGCATCTATCATGCTAGAAGTATTTTTGATCTTAATATTACATTTAAAATTGCATTATTATAATTAAACGTATTGCGTGTTGCATTATTCCTAAATATTATAGTAGTAATATTACAATTATTATAAATTATAATTACATCGAAATTACTACACTTGTGTAAACTATTTCAGAAATTCTGTACATTCTGAGACGTGATTTAATTTTGTGTACTATCTTTTGATATCTAACACTAAATTTGTACAATTAGGCCAATGTGAAATGTTGATCGAAGCATAATAATAATAATAATAATAATAATTTTAAAAATAATATAATTTCTATTATCTACTTTTATTTATAGATGTTTGAAGCAACTGAGTTTTTGATTCTACTTCAAATGTACGTATGGAGAAACAGACCGTGATGATATTTATCTTTCCATGATAAATTTAAGAAAAATTAGACCTCTATCTCTCACACAGTTTAAAAATAGTAGCCCTAACTGCAACTTGAGATTTTCACGAATCATTCATAATCTGCAAGCAGAATCACAACAAGCGCAATGTTGCCAGAATGAACGTACCAAACATGGTGGAAAGATGTATTTAGCCCCAATGATTTTGATGTAGACAGATGCATTTTGTTCACGTGCTGTGACAAATAGTAAATAAATTCAAATCAGAAACATATTGTTTCAGTTACAATTGAAAATACTGTTAAAAGAAATGTGACTTCTGTCTCATTGTGTCCATTAGGAGTAATATCTTTTCTAAGAAACTTTAACGGACAGTTCAAACCATTTATCTGCTGTACCTATCTCAAAATGATGTAACATAAATGAGATCAGTTACTGCAAAAATTTCATTAATACAATTTTTACTTTAGTAGATTGTTCTATAAAAATATGTTTGCTGAATTTGCGCGGAATAAAAGTAATTTTGAAAATATGATTTTCTAAAAAACGATCACAATTGTTTCTTCTCCCTTCTAAAGTTGAAGAAAATTAATTAAATTATTTTCTAGAGTGTAATAATGTATATTTGCATCATCCCTTATCGATTAATAAGAAGGCATACGTCAGATTATCACCTTTCATTTAATGTCTCATAGTTACTATAATATACGTCTGTCGTCAGTACTTGTGTTTCTGAATTAAACTATTGAGAATCAATGTTCATATTAATTTAATTTCCCACTAGACAACAAGTTATATGCAAGTAATGAAAATCAATAATTTTGCATTAGGTAACTATTTTGTTGATTAGTAACCTGATTTTGTTTTCTCTTGCAAGTCTGTGATCAGCTGTATTATAAATCTTTTATGTTAAATAAAATAGGTTAAAACTGAGTATTTAAAGATTTTGATATACTCAGCCCAAAACAATTGTTTATCGAACAAAATCAAACTTGCAAGACAGACTTTTTAATGCCACGGAGGAATATTTGGCTAAACGAATCCATAATACGATAGAAATGTTTTAAGTCGTTGATTTCGATAACACAAAAAGTTCAATATTGTGGTGTACGAGGTTTTCTTTGGAGTACAATGAAATAATATAATAAATAATTGCTATTTGAATTTATTTCTGGATGAACGTGTATCATTACTAAATAAACTTCTAATTGATATGCGATCCCCGCCAAAAGCTCTCTCCAATCGATACCTGAGCTCTCTTCCCATCCAGTCTCACTTCTTTTCTCCGAAGGTTCAATTAAATGGAAGGCAAAATGAGAGCGGCTTCGCGATCTTTTCAAGACGCAGACGAGTTTTCACGGAGCTCATCCAATAGTCCAGCCACACAGCCTCCAATTCATCTATCTTCGAATCCAATGATCGTGAGTTATGCCGACAACAGATGAACCGCATTTCTAATACAGAACAAAAGCGCCAGCCTCGCGCAGAAGCCCTCCGATTTCAATATCCAGCTTCCCACGTGGCAATCAAGAAGTGGGGGGCGAACGCCTGCTTCGTCGCGTTGAATTCCAGAACATCTGCGAACTTTCACCTTTTGACCCCCTTTTATTATTATTTTTCTATGTACATCGGTGCTGGATGACTCGCAAGAAGGAGCCTCGTGGTAAGCGTGGAAGAAATCTTGAATCTTGAATATCGTTGGAGACATTCGTCAGCGACATAACGTAATTACGTAACTTTTTATTTCCTGGTGGCACACGCTACCATCGTTTTTAGATGAATTCTTATTTGTAAACCCCAGAACTTTGGAGGTTACGAGATAGAATGAATTTTGGGACGTCAGCTTTAGACCTTTGAGAAAGGGCCTAAAAGCATTCTTCTGCGCGTAAGTCTTGCTTGATATGCGACAGCCCTCCGCCACAATCGCTCAACCTTCCCGCATCAATTTCATCCACTCCCTGGCGCCTCTGAACATTTGACCTTCTGGTGGCTCGAGGTAACCTCAGCTCAGAAACGCAACCGCACGTGTTGTTCGAGATACCCTGCTAAGAGGGGAAGGAATCGTTCTAATTACTTTACTGCGTCAACAAAAGTCGTTTACGACGTCCTTTACACGTAAGGAACTCATAGAAGATGTTATATGGGCAGCGAGATCTCTTTTATTACGTAGATGTTACGGCAGTAAATGGCCCTTCGGAATAAACTAATTTTACAGCAATAATTGTATCTCTTCAAGTAAAGGATTCTTCCCCATGAATACCTTTATTCCGTTAAAAATGAAAGATCAGGAACCACGTCACATTCTTGCAGAGATGTAAATACACAGATTTAAAACCTACAATTCTAAAATATTTAACACACTACATGTTTGTTCTAGAAAATGACTTCTATTTAGCAGATTGAAAAGTAAATACCGAAATGATTTCTATTTAAATATCAGACATTAGAATATTGGAAGGATGAAATGTCAGAATATCAAAAGAAATATTATACATTAAGAACTTTATTAATTTAGACATGTTCCTGCTTAAAAATAGTTTATATATCGTTGAAGTAGACTTTATATTATCTAAATATTTCTTCAATACCTCAGATTTAATCCCTATCATTCCATTTGCAGATATTTTCTAATTCTTCTTCTCAATAATGCTTCGATTTTACAAGATAAAGTATTGATTGTGCAAATTATCCTTCTTTTAAAGTATCTGAAAGAAAGTATTGTTATTACTCAAAATCGACGCAGACCGGAACCGATGAGGTATTCAACATTAATTTTTACAAAACTCTGCCCTTATGTCGAGTTAACGCTACCAAATCATGTCATCCAAAGCAAATGACGCCAACAGACGATTAGCTTTTGTACGTCCCACGATATCAATCGCTAGTCTTCTTTAAAAATCCATTCCTTTTGAACACAAATCTATTCTTCTCCCGATAATAACTTACGCGTGCCCAATATGGATTTCAACTGCCCCAAGTAGGTTAAATAAATTACAAATCTTTCAAAACAAAATCTTAAGAATAACAGTAAATGACTCCTGGTTTGTCGGCAATAAGACACTCCACAACACCCATGCAATAGAACAAAATACTTACTTTATTACGAAACTGGCAAATAATTTCTACAATAATAATTTAGATCACGCACAAGGAGCAGTCACTTACAAAATTGGAACTGGTTAACTCCAATTCACCGCCTAAGAAACAGATTTCCATTTCAAATTTTTCTTCAATATCTCTCTGACATTAGATAAGGATAGAATATTTCTTACATTTACCTGCCTCACCTACTGTGTTCTCTGTACCGTTGTCATCGCCCTCTAACGATTTCTTCTAGAATTATGCTGTCAATAACCTTGGCAAAAGGTTTCAGTTAACAAGAACACTATTAGGGAGATGTCAACAGGTTATCCCTTGACACTTCGCTGGTACAAAACTACTCGGCCAATCGACTGAAGAGCCTCGCGGCTGAAAGTTGCAGTCATTAAAGAACAAACTTCAATAAAAAACGCTACTAAACAGAGAGAAGCGGCTCTCCTAACGGCCGGCGGTTGTTAAGAATTTTACTGTTCGCTCTGCGTTGAGAGCAAGCGAGACAAATGCGTTGTAGCTAGATGGCGTATGAGTATTTCTATGCCAAAAATTATTTCTTTTTTATATTATTTTTATAACATGTATATGTGGGATTACAAAATATATTGATTGGCACACAGCATGTATCACGACAAACAGACTTTTTTGGTTATAATTCTTGACTAACACCTCAGTTTAAAATTCCATCGCGTACGTTACTTACTCTATGTGTCTAATGACATTTCTAACTTTAACGTCTGTTTGATAAATAAGAAAAAATATTCCAAACCACAATTAAACAGAAATATTCGTAATTGTGGAGACTTTAAAGAAATGTATATGTTTACACCATACTTCCGTCAGAGTAATTCATAAATTTAAAATGATTGAAACTTTTTACAACATTACCATA
Organism: Gryllus bimaculatus; assembly: GCA_017312745.1. NCBI lineage: Eukaryota > Metazoa > Arthropoda > Insecta > Orthoptera > Gryllidae > Gryllus > Gryllus bimaculatus. Next base: position 3,532,693 of record BOPP01000097.1, on the reverse strand, counting down.
TTTCAACGTATTCCTGTTTAAAGTGTAAAGTGAGGTTACAGAGTGTTTTGAGAATTAAGAACTAAAATACGAAGTAGAAAGTGGATTTTTAAATTCAATTTGTAACTAAGAGGACGCTAATGCGCGAGCTCTTAGAACGAATTTTATTACATAGTAGTTTAGGACAAAAAAATGCTTATTATTCTATAAGACTAGATTGTAATGTTTATGAAAATAAAATAACAATATTCCTGTTACATTGATTCTTACAATAGTTCAACTCTTTTCGACTGTGGTTTGGTGTGTTCGTCTGGAGCAGCCGTCAATTAGTAGGAAAAGGAATCCCAGGTTCACTAGCGGTCGGCTCGATTGCTCTTCGTTTCCAGCCAGCGGCGCTTTGAGTTGCCACGAAGTTATAAGAAATTGTCTATTCATCAAGAACTATCTATTTTAAATATCTAAAGATATTTTTCTCGGGATATATTACACACGATTTATATACAATATATCAAAATGTTAGATTTAATAGAATTGAAACCAAACTCAATGAGACAATAAAACTTCTAAACGAGCCCTTCCTTCAGAGGCTTAGGGCAGTCGAATCCCATGTCTTACACAACCCACCCCCATTTGCCGTCAGGGGCACTTGCATTCGCTGCGCGTGAGCGTTGCACCGAAGCGCGTGCACCGCCGCGGCCCCGGCCTACCAACCCAATCGATGCGCCCATCACCGCCTGTCCAAATTAGGAACCTCATTAGCAACGCGCACGAAAGCTCGTGATTAAAAGGGTCCGCGTCTATGTTTAGAAACTGCCGCTCAGACCGAAGGGGTGGGATTTTCGGAAGAGAGCAATTCGGAAGTGGACGGCGGGTGGCGGGCGGCGAGCGGCGGGTTGCTTCTTGGCGAGGCCCGCGAAGATCGTTTCATTTCCCCGAAAGAGCGACGGGCGTTCGCAAAAGGCGCGTGCGCTCACTGCGGGAGAGAACGGGCTCAAAGAGGCGCTCCCCACACACGCCAGCGTATTGACATCTGCTCGTAATCCAATGCCATACTCGCTTTCATTACCCGACCCGCGAACGCTGCCTCCAATCAATAAGCTCTTAACAAAATGAGACGGATGTGAATAATCGTAAACCAGAACAGAAAGCAGACTTCGTTTGTCTGCACGTTCCAAGCCTAAAAAGACTCCTTCACGAGATGCCCCAATTTCATCAACTCACTTTTCACAAACTACCTCGCAGACGAAAAGTTTCGTTAAGTGGGTTTCCTGCGTGCCTTGATGCGTGTTTGTTGGAACCGACGGAAATGGATGTTGCGAAGGAAATTTCAGCGGCGAACAGAAGTTAAAGAAATCTTTCTTTTCCCGAGAAACTTCTTACTTTCCCAATTTGCATGTAATACTTCTCTTTCTCCCGTGTTTTGATTACCATGGCAGTCACCATGTCTGATCGTTTTTGAATAAGACATGAATATCGAAAAGGTTTCCCTGCTTAAATACAGATTCGATTTCGATCAAATCATTGAATTTATTAATAAATAATATTGAATTATTCACATATTTAGAATTACAATTTCAGACATTCTCTGATATTTTGTTGTCGTCACAATGTTCTTGTCGTCAACCCAAAAATAAGTTACTCGTCTGCATTGTATTGACTAGATCGTGTAAATTTAAAGCGCATGCATTAAGTGTCGTTTAAGAGGAAATCACTCACATAATGTATTTGTCATTTAATATTTTTGGCTATTTCATAAGTTTTTTGAACGAGACATTAAAGTAAGCTGAGGAAAACATTCAAGTTACATACATGGAGATGCAATAAGAAAACCTTGAATATTTTATGAAGTAAAATTTGATTCGGAAAATAGTGACGAGTAAGTTTATGATTATAACAAGAAAACAGATAAAAATATTCCATGAAATGACCCGATTTATTGTTAACTCTTATTTTCAGGAACCTAACCTGCCGGTATGTGGTTTTTATTTTTTGTAAGTACTAAGAGACATAATCCAATTCGGTGAATGATAAATTACCAGGAATGTGTCGTAAGCAGATGACCAATTGTAAGGCGATCAGCGCGCGACTGCTTGCCCAACCCCGAGAAAGCGAAGTGCTCGGCGAATGTGCCCAGTGTGTAAGACCCCAGCGGTCGCTCGGTACATGCCGAATGTGATGAGCCGCCTCAACCCAGAGCGTGTTCGCGCACCCGGGCTACTCGGGATTGTCGCTCTCCGCTCGCCGAATGTGTGGAGCCACCTTGAGAGTGCGCGCGTGCCTTCGCGGCCTCGGCGCACTAAGTGGCCCACACGTCACTGGCGCCTCAGACGACGCCGACGGCGGCCCTCCCCTCCACACCTCATAACCATCCCCTCCTCTCCCTCCCGCCCGGATTCCGGGCTGGCGTTCATTTATTCCCTGAAAGCGGCAGTGGAGGCCCCTCAGCAAATTCTCTCATGCGCACGTTGGAGGCGGAGGAAGCAGCTGGCGCAGAGAGACGGGGAAGGGTATCAGGAGAGCGAGGAGCTGGCCCAGACACCCAAGGCACCACTACTCACTGACGAAATGGCTGCAATGCAAATCTGGTCAAGTAACCAAACACAAGCCACACGAAAGACTGAATAATTGATTAGTGGTTACGGGGGCGCCAACCGCTAAGGTCATTCGTTCCGTAAGCGTAGAGCGTGTTTCCATCGCGGGAGATGTCGGTTATCATCCCCGCTGGCTGGCGAGATCCGGCGACGACCCACGCGCCTTGGAGGGCGACCAAGGACTTGGAAAGAATTGGAGGATGCAAAAGCGCTGGTATGTAACGCTTCATTTCTATTTGCAATTATCTTCTATACACGTGAGCGATAGTATAGAAGTAGCTGTATGTACTCATACTAAAGTGATATTAGTAGTTTTTCAAGCAATTTTGGGTAAAAAAGGATAAATACGTAAAAAACATTTTCTCAAAAAATACTTCAAATTTTTCTTTAAACTTTTAGTGTGCATAAGAAAACTGAATAACACGACATTGAGCTCAATTTTGATTAAAATTTTTGGTTTGTTATAAATTCAAATTCAAATTCAATTTTTTTGGCAACTTTCTTCTCATGTAAATACAGTTGAAATTCGTGCATTCTAGTTCTCAACTTATAACTTTACAATCATTTCCTAGTTTACATCTTTACATCCGTGTATTTTACATCTTTAGAACTCTTTCCATTAATCTTATTTTCCTCATATTAGCTTTCACTGCCCTTTTATTGTTTCATCTCTCTCCCCTGTTCTGGCTAGAGAACCTCTCCCCTCCATCCAATTTGACCTGCTTCACTCTTTCTAAATTATCTCTCCTGACCTTCTCATACACTCTTCCATTACATTCTCTATACATCTTCCTCCCCCTCATTTATCCTACATTTTCTGTTCTCCAGCCTGTCCAGTACTGTCTTCAGGAAACTTCATTATTGTACCTAAACTCCTCAGTCCTTATTCGTCTACTTTCCTTTACTGGAATATCTTAGTCCACTCCAAACTCTTATTTATTTACATATTCTGTTATAATTTTTGTAAACATATCTTACCGTTGTAGCCCCCTTTCTTTTTCTCTTAAATTTTTTTCTTCACATCCTATCCTCCCTCTCCTATCTCTTTTAACTATGTCAACATTGTTAAATGCAGCTTACGAATCAATGCCCCCCAAATATGTTCCTCACCGTTTTCTTTGATGGTCCTCTTCACTTTAAAATTTCAGACAGATGTTGTTCCTTAGTCCTTTACTTTTCCTTAAGCCTGTCTGATTCTTCTTAATGAATCATTTTATATATAATTCTTCATCGAACCTACATTTCATTACCTTTGCATTAATTGTGTATAAGCAAGACATCAATCTGATTCCTCTGAAGCTGTCGGTTGCACCCTCTTTCCCCTTCTTAAATCCCAGCAGTATTCGGCCCTCTTCTCTGAAAGACCCTCATCTTGCCGTATCTTATTTTTCAACATCTATCCCCCTTCCACCCCAAAAATCCATATCTCATTACCTATTTGCCAATTCCTCCCGCTTTACCCCTTTCTAATTTCTTCACCACATTTCTTATCTCCTCTACCGCGAAATTCTCCATCTCATCCCCCCTTCATACTTCTTTTTTGAGTCTCCTCTCGTTCTCTCCGGCTAATAAACCCTCGCAATAGTTATCCAATCATCTGCCATTATCCATGGCTACATCTTATCAGTTCCCCTTTTTCTGTTTATCGCACTTCATAATTGTGTTTCATTTTTAACTTCCTCTGCCTCATTCATCAATCTGTCATTTCTCTGATTTCTTTTATTTTTTCATAGACTTCTATACATCTATCTATCCCACATCTCCATTTCTCATGTATCGCACTTAACTCTCTTTTCTCATCTCTACATTCCATATCTTACCATTTCTGCCTTTTCTTATACTTTACCTTAGCATCTCCTCAATTCTTCCTTCCACCCTTTTCCCTTTGATTTTATTTTTATAACACTCCACTCTTTTCTTGCACCAGCACACTCTCCAGATTACTTCTTCTTTTACTGTCTAATCTCTTGTACCTCCCATTTCCATTTCAAAATAATCGGATAATAATCTGAGTCTATATCATCTCCAACTTTGAAACTCGATATTCCATATCAACCTCCTTTTCCTGTAATTACAACATCTATTACTGTACCCTGACTTATACCTCCAATAAAAGAATATTCTTCCTCCCAATTTCCTTCCTTAAAGCTATTAACGACCACCCACCCCTCTTCATTTATTGCTCCCAATAAAAGTTTACCATTTTTGTTAACTACCAAGTTCTTAGATTTCCAAACCCCATCCTCCAGCTTCCTATCACTCAATATTCCCCCGTTCCTCACCCTTGCATTGAAACCAATCCATAGATAATATTCGCCTCCTCACCCTCTCCATATATTCCTGCCCCACTCTCATGCCCAAGTCACCCTGTGCATCCATTGTGTAGACGCTTGATATCTTCTTCAATTTCATCTTACTCTCTGGAATTCCTTCAACCCCTCTCCTCCCTTTCAACTTCCACATTCTTTTTTCACCTCTGTTACTATACGATATTTTGCTCTTTATACTTTAGCCTTCCTTCTCGCAAGCTGGAGCTTCTAACTGTATCAACTATCTTATCTTTTGTATCATACCTTCTTTCCTTTTCCTTTCAAACAAGTCTCCACTAGGCCTACAAAATCCAACTTCCCCATTTCTCCCCAAAATCCTTGATCTTGTTTTTGAGCCCTGTCACATTTCGAAAGCCCATTTTGATACCTGAATTCAGCCCCCACGTCTCCTTTATTCTTGAAACCTTTTCTACCCTCTTATCTCGGTGCACATTCTCCTCCTTCTCATCTCATTTTTAAATTCATTTATTGTTCACCACCTTCGTTCTGTATTCTTTTTATCTGTTCCAACTGCTTACCCCAAATCCACCTACTGCTATTGATCCATATACTATATTGTTTACGAAATACCTTGTTCCTGCTTTTTTTACTTCCATTACTTTCTCCCTTATTTTTCAACTACACCTCCTAACACCAATTGTAGGATCATTCTCCATCCATGTCTTGTAACTTGAGTTTACGTGCATGAAGAAAATATTGTCTCTTTTGGGTCCTTCTTCCTACTTTAACTGTGATATATCGTTATCTCCAACCACATTCACTTACTTAACTTTTCATCTCATAACTCTAATTTCCTTTTCAACCAACTGTCGACTGTTTCTACGTCTCTCACTTTATTTATCCCTTGAATGACATTCGCCCCTCTTCCCCTTCTCATCTATTCTCCTTCCTCTGATTTTCTCATCCTGTCTGCATTTTCCTCCATTTTGTAATGAATTACACCATTGCATTTTTTTAAATATTCCTCAAGTCCTTCAAAAACTTTTCTCACGTCATATTCATTTAGGTGTATTTGATCATTTAATGCATTTCCAAGTTTAAGCACTTCAAAAAAGTTTCTCGTAATTTCGAACGTTTTTGTGTTTAATTAAGCTCAAACTTATGGATTTTCAGAAATGTTCAAAACATAATTCCAAAAACGGCTTCCATTCTTGATTCAAAATTACCGTTTGAAAAGAGATGTTGCTTTTCTACGATATTCTTAAAGTATCATTACAATTAAACTATTCGAGATCACCGCGAGCTACCAAAATCCGGATTAATCCGTCCAAAAAATGCCAAATACATACATACACACATACACGTAACCATTGGATACATCAACCAACAGTCCATCAAGCTCGCATCAGACAACTTCATGAAGACATAAAAATCACATTCAAATATATTAAAGGACATAATGATATCATAACTAGATCTGATGAACGATCAGTTTCACTGGATATTAGTATTGCTGATTACACCCAGAAAGGAGACTCTGCTGAGTGATGAAGACACGTACACAGAAGTAGCTGGGAATTCTATCAACAAACTGATCAATGATTTGAAAAACATCGTTTTAGGTGAGGGATAGAGGTAGCATTTCTCAGGTTAATTAAAAAAAACTAAATTGTAACTTTGGAGTCAATGCTTTATGCAAAATTGGAACTTCATATAGGCTGATCATCTCTACCATGAACACACCATTATGTAAAATGTCTAAAGTTCTATTTTCAGTACTAAATCATGGACTTTTCGAAAATGATTACTGAGTGAAGAATTAAAAAAATATACGTAAAATCAAAACCAAACACATTCCTGATTATCTGAGCACGGGTTTTGTAGATGTACTTTCACTATTTACTACCCTCACTTACTTACTTACTGGCTCATAAGAATTAGTCATTAATAGTATTAATAATAGGTGGAGACTTATTTCCCACATTTTAGATTTCCATACAAGGAATTTATCATTATTATTTACCTTGTACTACATTGAACGTTTTTCACATTTAGTTGTGTTTTATACAGACAAGGGGAAGGGTGCCCCTTTGGGAGCTATTTTGTTGCCTATCTTTGTAGAATTCATCATGAGGCATCTAGAAACCACTTGCATTGAAAAACTATTTCAATCTGCTATTTTACTCTCGATAAAGTGATGATATATTTTGTATTATTCCTTCCAATCCAATAGATTATAGAGTTAATATTTCTAATGATTAGCATAAAAAGTATATTTTGCCTTTGAAATAGAAAATAATAAACAGCTGAACTTCCATGAGATATATTTACCCCTATACATTGTTAGACATAATCAAGAAATCAATTTCAACTGGTACAAAAAATACATACTCGGGCAGAATTTTCGATTTTATTTCTACCCACCCCTCGCAATATAAAATAACTATGATACATAAGTTTACCAGCGAATACATTATACTTTCTCATTCCATGTTTCACAATGAAAATTTACATGTAAAGGTATTCCCACAATTCAGTTATATTCATAACATTTAAATGTAGTTTTTTGCCTTCCATATTTCTAATATTATTTTGTTTATCATTATGTTTACATCAAGATATCTGGTGCGTCCGTTTCCCATATTCCTCTTTGCGAAATTTAATATAATTTTTGTTCATTTATACTGGCACATCCATGTGCCTGTGATCATGTCTTACTCTACTGCCGTCCCTCCTACATTCTGTATTCTGCTCGTACCACATATTTTTACACGATTAGTTACTTATGAGGTATGCACTTTTTCATTACTACTTTCATATTGGTTTGATAATTTGACGTACATTTAGATTTCTAACTTTAATTATAGATTATCTTTAACATTATTGAAGAAGGTTGCGAACTTCTAAGACTGCAACGTAGTAATCTTTAATACGTCCTCAATGTGTTAATCCTTAAATTTTGTAGTTAAAGTGGTTGATTATTTTGAGTTTGCTAATATTATATACATACATTAATTATGTGTTAAGTAAAACACACTGACTATATATTATATGTTGTTACATTTTATATTTACTTACAAGTTCTTCACAATTATACAAAAAACTAACTGATGTTAGTGAATCATCAGACAAGATCCGTGGCCGTTTTTCGTAGTTCGAAATGAAAATAATAAACTTCCAGCCATCGGATTCTTTTGATTTTTGCAAGAGAACGCCTCGAAGGAGTGCATGCCTTTGGGGTGGGTGGGGGGTGGGGGGTCTGGCGGAGGTGACAGGTTGAGAGGCCACGTACGTCGCGCAGGCGCCCCTCGCCTATGCAGCGATCAATTTGTATTAATACCGGCGCGAGGCGGGCGGTCGCGATTTTATAAATAGATAATGCAGCAATTACACCCTTTGAACGAGGTCGCGCGCGCCTCGCGGCGCAGCAAGTGCGTGCAAGTGGGTCGCGTCCCCACCCCCGCCCTACCCCCGCAGCCTTCAAGCGCGCGGGCGTCGCTGCACCTCCGCAGATTACTTTCAGCCCCCCGCACCAGGGCGCGCCCCCACGGCGTATTTTTCATCTTGTTATCTATATTTCACCCCCCGAGAGCCGTGGCCTGCAGCAACGTTGACTAAGACGCGAGGGTAAACATTTTCTCGGGGGAAAACTTTCGTTCGTAGTTTTTTTCTTTTCAAAACCTAGGCGGAGAATGCAAAGAGGATGGTACTCGGGAATTTTAAATACCTGGAATATACAAGGTCTCGGGAGAGGACGTATTAATTACATACTTGAGATCTAATTTTCGCAGTTTGAAAGAAGGGGGCGCTTAAGATCAAGAGAAGAAAAGTCATTTTGCTTCCTCCCTCTCAAGCACGTTGCAGCCTGGAAATTGACGTTGTTTCGAACGCTCTTAACTTTAAGGTTTCTCCTGCGAAATTTTCATTCTGCGACGCGATTACAAAGGACATTAATCACACCTTTCTGTTCATAGTCATCATCACAATCATCCTCCTCCCCCTTATCATCATCACATAAACAAACTACAGAGTTGCCTAAACAGTCACACGTTGCATAGTTTTGTTGATGATTACAAAATATGTTTAGAAAATAAATTACTGTGTCGAGATTTTACCGAATGGACAAAATACTTATGTTCCAAGGGTAAACATAATTGTTTTGGTACGACTTCAATAAACATTTTCATTTAAGGAACTTATTGTTGATTTTACCAATGTACGTTCTAAAATCTAAGTGTTTATTTCAGAGCAAATAAAAAGTGTGAATTGCATTAGTGTTCTTCGACCATTTGACCAACAATTAGAGCTTGTCATTAGTACCTGATTACAAGCATATTATGATTATTTTATGATTATTATAATACATTATATTTTACTTTTTATGTAAATAACAGATACGTGTCTGAAATTCATCGGCTTGCTAATTAATAAGCATTATGCAATAATTATATTTGGTGGAAGTTTCAATAGTTTAACCTGTAAGTTATGGTGTTCGGACAAATCGCACGCGCGCTCGGGGAAGAAGTTCGAGAAGCTGATCGTAGTTTTTGAAGAAACGTGTTCCTAATCTTTTCAGAACTGCTACAATCCCCTTCTCCTGACTTCTGCATTGATTGATAAATATGTATTGATATGATAAATATGTATTGATATGAAATTGTTGACGTTACTTCAACTCACGTCATGGGGTGCCTTACCATACGACGTTAATGGATCTTGAAAACAAAACCCAAGAAAAATAATTTATTATAAATTTACAAAGAATATTACACATTTTGAGCAAACAATTTTAATGTTAATGAACATAAATAATAAATTAGTATGCAAATTCGTGTAAGATAATAATATCTAAAATAGATAAAAATTGTAAATAAAGGTAAGCACACTAAACTACAATTCTATTTACTTGAGTGTATATTATAAAATGTCTGCATCTGCATAGTATCTGTAAGCGCTTTTCGAAAGATTTCCACCTACAAGCAGCGGTTCCTTTTTAACTTGAGAACATGCTACTGCAATGCGTCTACGCTTATCTTCCGCTGTAGTTGGAGCCTCTTGGTACAACGGGATTTTAAGAACAGCCCGGTGTCAAGTGTCGGCGGGGAAAGTGCGGGCCAGCAACCATTACCACAACGCCCGGAAACTCCTTGTTCGTAAAGTTAGTCGACACGTTTGAGTAGAGAGCACGCCAACCATAATGCTGCAACCATCACACTGATATTTTTATGCAATTTGACATTTTATAAAAGAGTTAGTAAAATTGTCGTCAAAACGTTTCGCCATCGTGATCCATTTAAAGCATTTTTGTGAGATAATTGTCCTATAATTTCATCACACACTATTCCACACCGTACATTCTCTCTCCGTTAAAGCGGATAGTCTACGCGCCGAAACTAGAATGGATTCTACACTGCTCAGTAATGCATTTCTCTTTTAAAAAAATAGCATAGCCATGATTAGTTAACGTTGCTTCAACAGTAAATAATTAAATAATTCACGTTCAAAAAACACTCCCTCAACTGACCCAGAGCAAATCAAGAAAACACCACGCGCTTTTCGAAATCTAGATCTCATAGATCTTGATGTAGACAAACGTATCACCGGAGGAATTTGTGGTTGAGAAAATGCGAATAACATTAGCTTACACCATCTTTGGCAAAATGCTGGTGTGGATGAAGTGCAAGTGCGAATAAAATTTGCAAGGCACCCTCAGCAAGGGATCTCCATATTGTAGCAGCTCGGAGGGAGGCATATTCGGGAGCGCAAAATATCTGCCTCCCGCAGCCTCGGGAGGACCTTCTCGATATCCGCGCGGGCCCCGTGCCCCGGGCCCCGGGCCCCATGCGCCGGACGCCGCCAAAGGGCCCTGGTTTCGGCAACCGCCGGCGCGGAGGGGCGAGGGCGCCGAAATGGATAGACCGGTGGCGCGTCTTTGCCCGCCCAAAATCTTATTTCTGCTCTCGCCCTCCATCGGCGCCCGCGGCGGATATGAGGGCGACGCCTCCAACCTCTTTTACTTCCGCACGATCCACTCTTCAATCAGGGACGGAATCAATATCGTCGACGGCCCCCGCGGGCCCTGGGGAAAGGTTAGCGAGGCATCCGTCGCCCTTCGCAGCGACGCCGCCGCTGCCTGACTGGGCGGCCGCGCCCCTCAAGATGATGAACGTTATCCATCTCGCCGCCTCCCGCCCCGCACGCCCCCCGCCTCGCCCGGGACCAATGCTCTGGCGCCGCCCACAGCGCATTCACTAGCATATCTCAGGCCGCGGGGCTTCACCCGCACCTCCTCGGTTGCGACAAGATTTTCGTTTATACTTCTGTAGGCCTTAGCCTCCCGCAGGGAGCGCGCCCCTTCGGCTCCAGGCGTAGCGCGACACCGCAACGCGCGCGTTCTGGCGAGCGGTGCAGGCGCGTTCGCTCTCGCGGGTTTGCCCGCAGATAGCCTTTGGTGGGTCGATATCCATGTTCGTCACAACCCTGTCGGATTATCGCTGGCTGTTACATGTACTTACGAAATATATACTGCTATGTCCGTAATTATTTCTATACTGGAAATGAAAGAGGCCTTAAAAATACTAAAGATTTCCTGTCTTAATTGTGAATATCCTCCTAGGGAATCAGAAGTTAATTCGGAACTTTTCTCATTGCCGGCGAATGTTATAATTTACTTCCTAACGACCGCAGTAAAGCACTCTGTTGAATCTACTACTGGTTGATGCAAGATTTCAAAGGTATGACAGTTCTCCACTTCAGTAGGAAAACTGATTCGCTGGGGGGGGGGCGTCAATCAAAGACGTACGCCGGGTCGCGGCAGGCATCGCCGTGTTCCGTCCTCTGCGGTGAGTCCGCGGCGCGGAGGTGGCTGGGATGGCGGGTGGCGCGGATGGGGGGCGGAGGGGGCCAAAGTGGGCCGGGGTGGCGGCAAAGGCGCTGGCTGAGTGGTGCTGGAGGCGGTGTGGCGGGAGGGCGGGTTGCAGCGGAGCGGAGGGGCAAAGTGGGACGGCGTGGGTGCGGAGAAGGCGGGAGGGCTGCAAGGCGCGGCTGATGGGTTGCTTGGGTAGTGGGGTGGCGGTGTGGCGGGTGGCAGGGTGGGGGGTGGCGGGGTGGTGTGTGCGGGTGGGTGGGGTGGGGGGGTGGCGGGTGGTCGGGGTGGGTCGGGGTGGGCGGGGGGCGGGGGGCGAGTGGCGGGTGGGGCGGCGAGGCGGCGCTGGCTGAGTGGGCGGCGCCGGATCAGTCGTGGCGCATTGGATTTCCATTACGAAGCGGCGCGCGCGCTTGACCGAGGAGCTCAGGGCTGAATGCGGCTTCGTAGGAGCGTTCGGGGCGCGTGTGCAGGTTCCCTCAAAAGTTACGGCTTCAGCGTCAAATGCTTCAGTTCATGCGTTCATGAACTTCATGGGACGGGAGCTAAATGGCATAGATGCGATGTATAATATTGTAGATAACACTATATTTACAAGGCCTAAAATAAACACCATAAATTTAAATTTTAATATGATATATTGAGGATCTTCTATTATCAGATGTTCAAGAAATGTGACATTGGACATATTAAAAAGCAGAAGATGTGAAAACTGAAAAAAAACCTGGCAATTCAATAAATCATTCCATCTCTAGAACTCTGAATTCTTATATTGAGATGATAGAAAATATCAAGAATACTTTTATTATAACACAACAACAATATTATATTAGGTAACAAGTAATGATAAGTAAGCAAAATAAATAATAGCACTTGTGAACTACAGCAACATAAATATTACAACAATTTTCGATACAACTTATTAATACAGTCTGATATCTATTTCCCCACACGCACACACAAGTTAAGGAGCAATATTCCTCCCTGATCGATGATGCTATCGCCCATCTTAAGGAAGAAAATGAATTTAAGGGTGGTAATACATTTAACTTAGATCTAACAAATACATTTCCTTTCTTTTAGAAAGTTTTGATCGCTGAATCAAAACTGGAAGGTCACTTCAATGTAATCAAAAGAAGCTTGTGTTTAATCATACTTGCTTTTGTGAATAATATTTAGCAAATAATATAACATTTAAAATTATTCATATTTGTTTCATTTCTAGAAGTAAGAAATTACTCCTGATCCTGGCTATCAAAATACTTGCAGATATGCACGGCAGGCGCTTCGTTTGAACTGGATTGGACCTTTTCAAGTTTGCCAGCCGAAGTGTTTGGTAGAGCAGAAATTGCAATATTATAACATTACACCACAGTTTCCAATAATGCCAAAAAGTGTATGCTGTTGTATGTCTAGTTTAGAAAGGCACCTTCAATACTATATCTTTCCATTTCAATTGTACAATCGAATTAAATATTTCAACCAAATAAACACACTGCACACTTCATGGTCCCTCAGTGCCAAGCGAATCATTAGAAGGAATTTGAAGAATACAATAGAGGTTCTTATGAATATTATCACCGGATAGGTGGTTTAGGGCAACTGATGTCAGTGTAGTGCTTCTGATCATGAGGTAGTAGGGTTCGACTCCAGAGCAGTATTCTCGACACTAGCTCCATAGCCAGGTGGAATTCAGTCGCTGTCTGGAGGAGAATTCTAGAAGCCGGCTGCTCTGGTCGGTAGTTTACCGTGGTTTCTCCGATCAACACGAGGCGAATGCTGAAACAGTACCCTAACACACTGCGCGATCTTCCTTCGTTCCTCCTTGTCTATCCTTGCACGTAACTACGCTGTAAGACACGTTGGGAGACCCTTAGAGATTGTCCCGGCTGGAGAGGTGACCCCGTAATGGGAGATACCTGGTTGCGAAAAAGCCGACATCGGATCCTGGTCTCCCCCTCCAGGAGGGAAACATCACTGCCACTTCGCGAGAAAAAACAACATGCCCTACACTTACGGAACTGATGACCAAAGCCGATGACGTGTTCGGAAACAGGAAATAATTGATCAATCCTTGACAGTCTTTCACCCAACTGGCCCAATTATTATTCGAAAATCTCTAACAATCAATCAAGAAATCAAATAATAAGAAATTTGCCGTGTGTGTTACATTCCATAAACTTTTCTGTAGCATTTTCCACTCAATAGAATTGTGTATCTCATTGCAATCTCCAGAACTATTTCTCTTCTGGTTGGAAATCGGACATTATAAAGTCGATAGAAAAACTGAACAAACCCTTCGAATTACTTGATCAATAAGTCTCTCACAAACTTGCGCGAAACTTCGAAGTCAATAGAAAAAATTACCGTTCAACAACTCAGCTCACCTTATAGAAAACAATCAATGCCCAGCCCCTTTCCACCAATTTGGCTTCCGCTCAAAACACACATCATTTCTACAGTTACTGAGACAGTAGCAATGCCATTGAACGTATGAATTTTTTAGTTACATCCGTCCTATACTTCACCGAAACTTCATAATTTTGTCAATTTACTCAAATTATTGTCGGCCATTTAGTAAATTATTCCATTCCAGTAGTTGTTTATAAAATGGAATTAACCCTTTTCGGTAAGGAGTAGATTGTTCGTGTGTGCAACCCGTTCCTAAACATGAAGCCAAAGCAATCTCTGTAAAGGAGAGTCTACTCCCCCCTGCGTAGGTCTCATGGACAGCCGCAAAGCGATACTCGTGCGCGTCGGCGCAGGTGCCCGCGTCGGCGGCGGCGGTGGCGCATCTTTTTGTCGTTACTCTAATCACTTTCTGATGTGACATTAACCGCCCCCCGAGTGCCGGGGCGCCCCTGCCGTGCTCTGGCCGCCCGCGCCGCTCCGCGCACCCTGCGCGTTCCTCAACGACACTGTCATCGAACAGCAGGCTCGTACACGCGATTGCCACTTCGCATCCCAAATATCCACCGCATCCACTGATCGGGAGGTCGGTGGCCAGTCGGTTAACGCATCGGACTCTTGAACCCGAGTTCGCGACTTCAAGTCCGATCAATGTCGCGAATTTTTCAGGACGAAAATATCTTTCGTATGCCTGACTTTGGAGGGGAAGTCAAGTCGGCAGCACCATGTAGTGTATTTACCACATGGAGAATCATCAAGCTTAGAAGACGCCTCAGAGTAAAATTCAAATCGCCTGCTTCGTCGTCTGAGTAATGTCTCCTTTCTCTGCTAGAAAGGAGCGCAGTGAAATTCGTGTGGCCAGCCGCAAACCTGAGCCTGGTGACCGGCGCCTCCCACGCAAAATAAAGCATCAGTGAATTGAATTTGAATTGAAGTGAATTGGGGTTATAATATTAGATATTTATTATTTTTTTAAATTTTAGCAGTCAGGGTATAATATAGCGAATTATATACCGAAAATCATCTTGTTTCCGTTCCCTCAGTTGATAGTATGCCACGTTTTCATTATATTTTCATTTAATACTATATTTAAAAAACATTTTTCTTGAAAGCATTCTGAGACATATACACATATTACACATCACTCGTGTCAACGATTGTGATAGTTCAGTCCACACATACGTTTCCTTTAATATGAATCTCCACTCCACGCAGCACTGACAACACTGTCTCTGGACGTTCGCAACGAATAGAGACCCTGGCGATGGCGGCAAGGCCGTGGGAAGCCGGCTCTCCAAATAATAAATTACGTTGACGACATCAACAGCACCTCAACAGTTCCCCTCAATAACCTCACCGAGCCGACACTTTTAAGACCTGATGCATCACGGCTCCTACACAGTCGCCGAGTCCCGGGTTTACTCAAACAAATGAAAAAAAATGCTCCGTTTTTTTTGGCTGTAGATTTCTACAAACTTTAGTTTTGTATTAAATTTTACTTGGGTGTGGGCAGTTGTGGCCGTATGAAAGTGTCAAAAGGATTCAGCACTTGAAAGTATGCTGTAGCATACCCCCCAACATCTACGAAAATTCCATTTTTTTCTAGAAACCTAGAATAAAATAGAATAAAATAAAAATATTAAAATCGGTTTTTCTGATCACACACGGCTCAGGAATACGTGTGCTCCGTGCTTATGAGGCTGCAAAGTACAATAGCTGCCGTCATTTGTTTCGACACAATATATCTGTTTTTGATCTGAGATGCAGACACTTCGACTGGATACGAAACTTTCGAATGGACATGACTATAAAAGTAATGTTTATAGAAATCTACAGCGACGTAAATTGAATATATTTCAAATTGCCAACGTGATGCTGGTCATTTGCTCGTAAACTGAAACAGCACCTAAGTGTCACTTAAACGTAAAGACTTTTGCAATCAAGAACCCTCAAGAGCTAAAAAAATATTGTCTAGAAAGCATTTCCAAGAAAATATTTTAATTGAATTACTGTGTATTATAAGAAAATATTTTAATTGAATGACTGTGCGTGTCGTATCATTCCTCCATTATAATGAAATAATAATATGAATAATAATGCAGGCCGCCTCGCTCGGCCGTCACTCGAGCGTCGCTTGTTAAGACAATGGACGCGCGCAGATGCTTCGTGATGAATAGTTGAGGAAACGTCAGGTGATGGCGTTGAGCCAATGAGGGATCTCCGCGCC
Source organism: Gryllus bimaculatus (assembly GCA_017312745.1). Lineage (NCBI taxonomy): Eukaryota > Metazoa > Arthropoda > Insecta > Orthoptera > Gryllidae > Gryllus > Gryllus bimaculatus. Next base: position 3,516,352 of record BOPP01000097.1, on the reverse strand, counting down.
TCCTATCTGCTCGGCGTAAATTATTTGTCCGCTTCCTAGACAGCTGCCGTTTGTTACGTCGCTGATAACACCCGCGAGTGCAACTATACACTATTTACGTACCCGTGATGAACGGGACCATTAGCGGGGGCCTAGTGGAAAAATAGTGGTGCGTAGCACAGAAATGCGTGTGGCTGAGTAATGAGGCCGTGAAATCGTATCTGGCGTAATATTTTCAACGTCAAGTACTTTCACTTTTTATCTGACACATCATTTAGTATCACACTCTGGGTTTCAAATATAGGTTAATGCGCAATCCACATAATACGCATTCTATTCTGTCACTTTTGCGCCGATTTTATGACGACGACGAACAGATAAATTCAGGGTCAGAATTACCTACAGGCAAAGTAAATAATTGGTTAGGGTCCCCTATCCTTGGAAGGCCACGCGTTACGAATAAAAATAAAAACATATTTAATAAATATCATATATTATGTTTGTACCTGAAAGATACGTTTGTACCTTCAAATAATAAAATAAATACATTTTTATTTGTATTAGTACAAAACTTGTTTTCTACAATTATTGTTTTTTCAGAAAAGGTGAAGGACTTTTTTCCACTATGACCATGCTTCAGAGCTCCTCAGTTCCGAAATCCGTTTCTGGCTACATTGATACTGACTTTTTCCTCAATCTGATATTTAAATTCATGCTATAACATTCTCCACTGAGAAAAATTGCATGTGAAAAGTGCTTCGCTTATCAATGGCTTAATAGTGCAAAAGAGCTTGCCCGTAGATAGGTCTTCAGGCGATAGTGCTTTGGCGGAGTCGACTCGATGGATGGCAGGTTCGAATCTCCCCTCGGACAAGGATGTTTACTTTGTGTTGTGTCGTGATGGAGCTCTCCCAACGCACACGCATCGTCTTCCTATCCTCGTTCTTCCATTCCTTGCCAGCGGGGAGGGGTGGCAGATATTAAGCATCACTGAAGGCCGATGTCACTTGATCAAACTCTAATATTCTTATTCTGTTTCAATTACTAGTAATATTAACTTATTAATAATATAATAACTTATTAATAATATAATAACTTATTAATAATATAATAACTTATTA
>BOPP01000097.1:3458433-3514923 GCA_017312745.1 Gryllus bimaculatus | reverse complement strand
AATAATAATAATAATAAGAAGAAGAAGAAGAAGAAGAAGAAGAAGAAGAAGAAGAGGAAGAAGAAGAAATATGGAAAAAATAGTCACAATAACTTTTCACTATATTTTAAGTTTCAAACAAAAAATTAGAAAATTTGTCATAGAAGTGGGGAAGAGGCTCTCAAGAGAGTTCATAGAGCATTTTTCGAATGGTTCAACTTGTACGTAATTTCTATTAATCATAATAATAATCAAAGTTTTAATAGAATTCTCATTGTGGTATATTTTCTTTTTGCTAGTAAAATATGACATACGTAAATAAAAAAAGCGTTCAATGGGCAATGAAGCTGCAAAGACAGAGATATGGAAGCTGTAGGAGTCTGTAGAATGGGCGGCCAATTATTCCCCTTGCAAACGGCGCGAAACGTGCCGCCCCCGGAAAACGAGGGCCTCTCCACAGGGCTGGCGGCGGAGGCCGAAGGAGGCCGAAGGAGGCCGAAGGAGGCCAGCTCCGTCAAATGTCAAGGCGCCCGGCGCAACGCGCTCTTGCAAACTTCAGTTTAAAACAGTTCTTCAGGAGGCAAAAATGTTCTTCTTATTATTTGGTTGTTATTTGCGTGCGACCATTCTCTTCAAAAGATCAACGCATGTTTTTAAAAGGTGCAGGCTACGAAGATCAGTGTTTTTATATTTTAAAATATACTCAAACATCTCAGTTGAAAATATTACAAATTATATAGAAAGTACATAAGTAGTACACTATAAAATAAATATCATTTTTAGGTGAATTGTAGTTCGTAAAAATTTCATTAATGACTTCAAGCGATTAGCTAAGCAATGTTTACTGGTCTAGAATGTAAGCTGCACAAGAAGACAAATGGACTTATTCAGATAAGGTAATTTTCATCCTGTTGTTAACATGTTTTGAGATAATTGAACTCGTGTTAACACGTACACGTGGAAAGTTTTCTCTGGGACAAATAAAATATTTTCGCCCATTTTGTGCCTGAGTGACTTTTTACCAGTTTTTGTGACATCTCTAGTGACAGTGTGTTTAGTACTGTTGGCATGAGTGAGAGAGGTTCTGCATTAAGGCCCTGATTGTGTTTGCATTCTTTTTCAGTTGGGTTACCGCATTCACTCTCACCCTTCTGATTCCGCAACCTGGTTCGAGACGACAAAAATGAAATGAGAACGGCCTCGCCATTGTGAGAGCAGGCGTCAGAGAAGTGTAATCAGGCGTTTAGCGGCAGATGGCACAGGGAGATGGACGCGAATAAAAGAAACATTTTATAAACGACCCCCCAGTTCCTACAGCTCCGTCACTTTGACTTCGCCATCGCGCGACGTCTCGTCTCCACGCAAACGATTTATTTTGGGAGCCTCCCCTTTGCATTCCATGTTTAATGGTGTCGCTCCACTTGTCCTCTGAGAGGTCCCGGCGCCGACACGTCCACTTCCGACCCTGGGCCCGCTCGCCTCTCTCCACCTGACCCACACGCGAGCCTTGCTTCGTGCACGGATGCATTTCACGGGATGGAGGTACAGGTAGAGGTGGTGGTAGAGGGGGAGGTGGAGGTATAGGGGGTAGAGTAGATGTGGAGATGGAAGTGGAGCAGTTAACGATTTGAATTTTTTATCGATGAAAAGAAATTGCGTTCATAAAAAAATGCACAGGTTCCATTTTCCGTAAACTATATGTATTTTTGAAAATTAATACTGCAAAATTGACAATATAGATTTTTCTACTAATTAAATATGTCTTCAAAATTAGATCTGTAACTTGAAATCATTAAAAAATTTTGGAAATATGAGTTTTTACGTTATTGTGAATTTAATGATGAAAAAGTTTAAATGTTGTACGACCCTCCTTTACGCCTTTAATATCGAAGCTATTTAAATTCTCTCTGTGTAATATATTTCTCTACCTTACATCGTTAAATCATTTTATGTACAATTTTTTTAGAAATACTGGTAGTTTTCGTTTGAGATAACATTTTCTGACACGTCAATGTGAACAAAGAACAGTTCTATTGTCAACAACAAAAAGAAACATTCTTTCTCGGGTAGAGCAATGTACGCTTACAAATACTGCATAAGTCCCATTATCATTGAAACCTGTGAACTTTTAAAAATTGTCAATTTTAATCGACCGATCTTCTCTAAAATATTCTCTAAAATAAAATATCAATTTCTTGTGACTTGTGCTACAAGAGTACTTACTGTCATGCATTTTGCATCACACCCATCTACAAACTTGATTTGGATGGTTAATGAAAGTGCATGGGATATTCTTGCACTCCCACAACTGTTATGAAACGCCAAAATCCTGAGTTGAAAACATATGAGCGATGCCCACCCAAAACGTGATAAATTATTAAACTTAATTCACCACTATAGCACCTTGTTTGTAAACTGAAATATGAAACGGTGCTTAATTGCTCCCACGCTGTATTGTGCCATTATTGTTATTTTATTCCTTCCTACTTCCAATGGGAAATTTCATTTACAGGAACCAACTCCATAAAAACATTGGCAACATTTCATTTTTAAATGTAAATCGCGCGTGTCAATCGCCTCAAAACATTGTTGACGCAACGCCGGAGTGGAAGCGGAGCGCATGTGATGACGTTGAAGAGGTAAGAGAAAGTAGTGCAATCCCGTCGTGGCCGACGCGAGAATGGTACGTGGACGAGTTGACAATATATCTATCAGAAAGGCGATCGAGCTACCGTGCGTTCGTGCAACGCTCCCTTTTTGATCGGGGTGTTTCATTGTTGCCTACGAGAGAAGATACTTGCAAGACAGAATAGCGGGAGTGTTGGGATGTCAAGGTGCGGCGAGAGGAAGATGGGCGACGTAAAGTGTGAGTGGGAGACGTAATAGGAAGGAATGGAACAGTGACGTGAACGCTTCGTGAGCGTGGGGGCAGTGGGGGTGGCTGTGGGCGGTGGGTGGCGTGGGCGGTGGGTAGTGGCGTGGCGGGGGGTCGGCGTGGGTGGTGGGGAGCTGCGGTGGAGGCGGGGCGCGCGGGGGCCCAAGAGCAGAGTTGGCGCGGGCGTTTTGATGTTTTCGAAGCGCAGTTATAGCTGCGTAAAGGTGCGACGGAGAACGGTCGGCTGCAGTGCGGGGCGACCAGGGAGGGGGAGGGCGGGGCACGTGTCATGTGCGCATGCAGCGCCACACAGCGCGGGAGAGCGACGTGTATCTGCAAGTTAGAAGGATAATCTAGTGAATCGGAAAATTATTGAGCCTCATACTTCCACATGGCAATTTCTCAATGTAGTACTACCTGTCCAATAACGTATTCTGTAATAGTGACCTCCTCGAAATAATCAATAGTTATTTCGACAACTTCTTAAGTGGGTGCACCTTTTTGTTTCAATACCACTACACACTTTTATATTTTCGATAAATTTTAATTTTCACTTGTTATTAATGAATTGTTGAAGCGTTTCAAAAGTTATCACTCTCACCCATTATCGTCATCAGAAATTTATGAACAGGTTGTCGTCGCCTCCGCAGTAAAATTAAGCATTAGGTGGAAATGAATTAAATATACCTCCTCCGAGCAATCTTAACTAAACATTTATCGGTGAGTTCTATTCATGATTCTCTTTTATTATCTTCAAAATATATTAGCGTTTAAAATTAATTTTTCATCTCCTGAATTTGAAGATAAATAAGATTTAATTTCTAATCAATTCATATAAAATAGTTGCGACATAGATCAATTTCCTCTCTACATCTCCATCATTTAAATAAAGAATAATTATAAGCGTATCATTACGAGTGATAAATAACAGCCTCAAAGGCCTAAGAAGAGATTGTTCGGGAGGAATGTAGAATAATTATTGAAAAGAAAAAAATACTTAACACTTCCGATAGAAGTTACTTCTAGGCCTGTCCGGGTGACGTGTACAAGCCTACGTGGTACTTTCGATAGAAGTGTTGAAGTAAATAGGTGTAGAAAATATCTATATCGGCAGAAGAGATCTATTACTTTCGGTTGAAGAAAAACATTTTGTTTTAAAAACAAAAAACAACAACTTTTAAAAACCACTAGGAGAAATGTGTGCTCGCACGGCGTTCGCTGTTACAACCTCTAACGCATACTGTTATGGTGCTGTGAAGGGGAGGGCACGGCTTCTATTCTGCACCGTGCTTCGGCAAAGCGACGCGGGGCCACCCGCCCCGACCATTATAATTCGGGCTGCTGGCTGCGGGGGGGGGGGGCAGAGGCGGCGAGGCGAGGCGGCGGGCAGCGTTAGCAGGCCGAAAGCAAGCGTGTCCCGTTCGAGTCACTGATTGTCTCCGCGTCACGTGAGTCATAATCAAAGCTAAGGGCGCTTCGTTTGCACGGGGCGAGCGGGCGGGGCGCGAGAGGCGCGGGGCGCCAGCGCCCTCGCGCACCACGCAGGCTCCCGCGGTGCTCCGCGCAAGTTTTGCATCTTCTCGCCGACGCGCCGGCGGTCGCTCAAATATTGAAGATGCGCGATGGGTGCGCCGGTGATTCGCGGCGGGAGCAGCAGACGGCACGCGGAGTCAGAAGGCGCGACCTCCAGCAGCGGCCCGTGCATGTTTGCGGGCGACAGGTGTGTGTGTGTGCCTACGTGCGTTTGGTGCTCGGTAACTTGACAAGACAGGCGGAGCTTTAAATCAAACAACCGGAATGTGCGTCGATTGCGATGTGTGTAGACAGCTGAAACTAACATGTTTTCTCCCGCGTTGGTGGTGGCACTCACTGCTGCGGTGCATTTAAAAAGGAATGGAGAAGTTCTAAAACTAATGTCTGTTTGGGCCACCAGGATGGAAACCTCTCAAATATTGAAGCTAGCGCTGGCGGTCTGGCGCTTAAAAGGGGAGCTTTTCGATAGTTCACCTAGAGGGTGTACACGAGTTTACTCCTCATCAAAGGTGTGATGCATAACTTGTGTCATAAACCAATTGGTTAGTTAAAATTTTCGATTTCATTTTAAATCGGGGAAACATGTTTGGATATGGCAATCGCTTTTACTGAAATCACAACCTTTGATGTTAAATATTATACTTTTTTCTATGCCTTTGTATCCAAGCTGATACCGCTGGACCGTTGCTGGAAGTCCTGATGGAAGGAATTACGTCCCGATGGGTCGCCTATTCGACCGTACACTAGACCAAGAACACATTTGCGGGCTCCTCTAATCTGGCGGTTTTCAGTAGAACGCGAGGCCCTCTGCCGCTAACATATACATGAGGGGACGAGGGTCACACAACGATGCCAAAGGCGGACTCGAACCCGCAATTGACTGTTTGGTAAATACTCTTGTCCATCAAGGCGAGCTGTTAAAATTATACATTTTTTGAAAGCTTAAAACGAAAGGTTTTCTTACATTCTCATTCACTGTAACATACTCAAAAAGAAAAACTGGCCAATCTTTTGAGGAAACTTCATAGAATATTATTTGAAGACATTGTACTTATAAAAGCGATATTGGTATAAGGAATGTCCACAAAATATAAAATATTTGACATCATCGCCTCTTTCAAAAACGTACTTTTTGAAACAAACAACACATAAAAGAGTTCATATAAAAACTTGACCCATTTTAGGTTATACTATTCTGCCCATTAGCACAAACGTACACCAACATAAAAAAAAAAATAAAAAAAAAAAACACTTGGAGCCGTTTTCGTGAAAAACTGCATTTGAACGTTTCTGAAACTCGAATTCCAAGTGGAAGCTAACTTCCACAGGAAAACTTTTGATTTTTCGAGAAAACTGTTTTGTGCACTCACTGAGAGGACGCTCTCTGTTAGCGTTCTGCGTGGCTGACCCCACCCCCCTCCGTGCGTGCTTGGGCGAGGGCTGTGCTGGGCGGGACGGACGTTGCTGGGCGGGGGCGTGCTGGGGCGGAGGCGTTCCTGGCGGGGGCGTGCTGGCGAGCGGCGTAATTGGGCGGCGGCGACGTGCTGGGCGGGACCGTGCTGAGGCCAGGGGGTGGTGGCAGGGGGCCGTTGCCTGGGCGGGGGGGCGCGCTGAGCGGTGGGTGTGTTTTTTCAGACGGCGCTGCGCGGCGCTTTCCATCTTCCGCCGAGCAGCCCCGGGAAGCAGCAGCGGGGGGGGGGGCGGGGCGGAGAAGCGGCCGTCAGGATTTTCCTGTGTGTTTGATCTTGGCTGCTAATTCGGCTGGGCGATTTATTACGCTCATTTGTCTGGTGCCGGCGCATCGATGTGGCCAATTTCTCTTCGTTCTCCGGGTCGCAGGTGGCAGCTTTATTCCTTGACGCGGCCAGAGAGCGCCCCTGGCGGGAGCGCACGCACCACCCCCTCCCCACCCGAGGCGTCTTTAGAGCACATTTTGCGGCCAATAATAATTGGCTTGCTGAAGTACGGGATTCGCATAGATGATTTACGGAGAAATTCGAAAATCTTGGTGAAATTATACAACATTAAATTGAAAAAACTACACCAAACCAAAATCATGACTTTAGAGTCTATTATAATATTGTGCATCGAACTCTTCATACTGTATTTTAAGTTTCACAAAAATAATTTCATTAAACAACATACTCGTTACTACATACAGACAGTTGTGTCTCACACTACTTGTCTTGTACTCAAGATTTATGTTAAACCAGTTTTTCATTATATTGAAGGGAAATAATCATATACTACATTTTCACTACGATTTTGCATAGGAGTTTCATAGTAATTTGCTATCGGAAAGACTTTCCATTCATTTATCTTGTTACATACTGTTTATTGTTCCTATAACATATGCTGAAATCCCAAATCCAGGATAATTTGCTTAATTCGGCCCGGTAACAGCGTTCACTAGAAAAGTTTAAAATTTCCGCTGCGCTTAAAATAATTTACAAAATAGTGTGCAATTTAAAAACATGCCACAAAATTAGAAAATACTTACTCATGGGTCTCGGTTGCAAAAACAATATTAACCATTTTATATTCCTCTATTTTTTTAAATTCACAATGAAATGACACATTACCGATGAAATTTGTTTCCATGTTTGTAATAAAAACATTTATTAATTGTTTATTTACTAAGCAGTAAACAACGAAGGTTTTTATTGCGCAGGGGATTTAAAACGGAAGGACATGGGATGCGCTTCGAATTCCCATTCCCGCTCAAGAGCGGCGCGCTGAAGGCCTAATCGCGAGATGCGCAGGCGATTGCCTCTGGGCAGCCGCCGCCCAGCGAGAAGAGCTGCGAATGCGCGCGATTTTGGAGCCAGCAAAGTAAAAAGTCTGCACTGCGGGGGCCGGCGCGCGGCGCTGGGGCAGGGGGTGCGGCGGGGGCAATCTTAAAAACATTGGCGCACGCGGCCTGTGGTGGCCGGACCGGATGGGAAAGGGGGACGAATTGGGCACTGAACGGCTGAGACGCGAGGGCCCGGGTGCAAAGGGGGTGGCGGGTGGGCAGAGATGAGGTGACTTTGCCCCGACGTAGGATGGTGAATGGAGGTAATGAAGGTGGCGGGGTGATAGGTGCAAGATGGTGTTCGCTGTAGTGGAGGAGTGTGCTTGGCCAGTGGACCATTTGTGGGAGGGTGGTGGCGTAGTTTTGGAGAAAGCGGTGAAGCGACAGGCAAAAATTAATACAGTATTTTTACCTTAATCAGATAATCTGATTTTTTTCTATTTATCATCATAAAATGTTGATCAGACTCCATTCACAAATGTTATGAAAACGTATGTATATTTGTTTAGTCTTTATTTCGCTCAAAATGATTTAGCATGACAATTGAACTACTGAGAAATGTTACATTGTATTTAGTGGAAATTTTACGCCTCTGGTAACATACAAAATGGGAATAATCATATGAGGTATCAAAATAAATATTTTTGTTTTCCTTATCCGCTTCATATTCGCGAGCTTGATTCTTTGTGGAAAACTACTTCTGTATGCAATACACTAGCGGCGAAACGTGGACATCGTTTATTTCTTTGCTTTGTGTCGAAACACAATCTGTTTTATTGTGTTTGAAGGAGAAAATGGACAACCTTCCGATGAAAAAAAATAATGCTGTATTTTGAAAGAGTGCAAAGAAACAATGAAAATAGCTTGAAACAAAGATTTCTGAAAGGTGATGAGATATATTTCACATTGTACAGTAATTTCTGGTCGGGAGTCTCACAGGCATTCTTCTAGATAACATCTCTTCCTCTGGAAAACGAACTAACTTTTATTAATTGACAGAGATTTATTTAAATTACACTGTTACCATTTCAAACCCCAATGGTTATTTACGTAAAAGTATAACAGGGTCATAATTTGGGGGTATGAAGAACATTGTTTCACACTATAGGTGTCAGTGGTCGTCAGAATTGACTTTCCCCGGTGTATTAGTTTCACATTGAGACTTTTATCGCTTTCTTGAAGTAGGCAATGCGCGCGCGTTGGATTAAAAAGGTCGCACCGCAGATGCCCTGCACTAGAAAACGACGGCGGAGGAGAGAGCCACGGCAATGGAGCAGCACTGATGGCACGTAATGCGCTTATCGGCCATCATCTCACATAGATACACCTGCCACTTTGGAAGCATCTTCGTAATTCTAGAATTTTCCGTAGCATTTTCGACATTTGACAATGAAGAACAGCAAAATATGTTTGTGCAATAGGCTACCCAGTTTGAATGTTAATGTTGTACAACGTAATACTTAAAGGCCTAGTCCGATATTAGTTGAGAATGAAGTACCGCCTCTACACGCAGGGTGGCCGAGCGCGCGCCGAGGGTGAACGACCGATCGGCAGACGCGCAAAGTGGGTGTCTGAGCGCGGGTGATGGCCGCCTCCCGCCCCAAGGGGTTGGGGTGAAGGGGCGGGACGAGCGAAGCCGCAAGCAGCGCCACCGAGCGGGAGCGCGCGCGGACGCGGCTGTGAACGCGGAAATGACCTGCGGCTGCCCTGTAGTCTCCCGAGACGAGTTGTGCTACATAGGAAGCGATGACAGCAACCACGTTGTGGCGGATGGGAACGATAACATGATGTAACTTACTTTTTCTACTCTCGTATTAAATGTCGGCTTCCACGTCCTGCTACGCGTGAGTGAAGTTAGTCTTCTCTAAAAACATATGAAAAACGTTTTGTCAAATGCGAGTAAATAGTGGTTTATGTTACAAGGGCGCGAAGCAGGTGATTCACGCACGAGATGAGATCGTCACCCGAGCGTAACGACCCGAGTGCGGAAATTACCTCGCGCCCGTGTTGCGAATACTATTTTTTTAACAAGTCGTGAGCGAAACGCAATGCTTCAAGTAAAGAAATATAAATTTTATTTTACCTTCCTAGTACAAAAGTAAATGGAATATAGTGTCATATCACTATTGTTTGTAAATAATTAACAAAGACGTTGTCTAAACAAAAGACAATTTCTAATCATTACAGATGTTTCGCACACGCATCGCGATGTTCGCACTCTGTGAAAAAATTAGCTGTTTCAAACCCGGAAAATAAGCACGAAAAACTGCGTTTCGCGCACGGCGTGTTACAAATACATTTTTTTACAGTGTCATCATAGTGCAGCAAACACTTTTACGCACAGGAAATAGGTTACAAGAGTAGTTAAAAATTAAAGCTAAAATTTACAACAAAACGACTTTAATTGTGATAAAACTTGTAATTATTCAGAATAAATATACATTATTAAGTAGGAAAATAGTTGCGATGCCGTCAAGTCATTCATGTAACTTTTGACAGAACTGCTGGATTTTAAAAAAAAGTCTTAAAATAATATTATTCCTATGCATCGCACAGATGTAGCAGTAAAAACATCGATTTTATGTTAATTTCATTATCTCATTGTGTTTGGAAGGTTTCTCCTCGTGTGCAGCCAGAGGCGACGCGTGTGAACAGAGCAGATCTCGCGAGCAGCCGAGCCACAGTGAGTCAAAACGATTCTCCGGGAGTTAATCTCGGTAATGGAGAAGGGTTGAGGCCGTCCTTTTGCCGGCCGCTGCCGTGCAGCGAGCCAGGCGCTTGATCGACTTTTGGCGTGTTTCTGGGCGCAGGCGGCGACATGCAGCGTCATTTTGTGCTTATCACTGTGATGATTCCACGAAATACACTCATGGAGAAGCCATCTTTCCGCTAATACGCCTTGCTCTTTCATTCAATGTTTCTCTCTGCACACATCCAATGCATACACAAGTAAAATTATCAATGTCGATTTCTGAGAAATTTAAATTAAGACAAGAAGTTGGTTTCAAGACTCGTGACAAAAAATGATAATATTCAAGAGTTGAAAACGTTTTCGCCTTACCGATGTCCGCCCTTTCGTAAACACATAACTGCCATCTGAGGTAACTACAGACTACGCAGATCAAAATTTTCTGTTTGCCTCCATTCATCGCAGCAATGATAAAAACCTGTTTTCCATTGCCTTAAAACACGAAATCCCAACAATCATCTAGGAAAACTCAGTATTCTTAAAGTGTGAAAACTCAGTATTCTCACTTACACACGCTCAATAGTTCGTTCCTCATTTGTGAAGGGTAACTTGCTGGTTTGCGCTCAAAAGAAATGATTCGTGAAGTTCTGAAAACACCCAATACTCGCGGATGATCATAAGGAACAAGAGAGTTCGCTTCGCAAGCAGATCCACTGCGATATGTCGTAATATCCTGGGGCGTTGATGACGAGCCTAATGGGAAATTGTCTTTTTTAGTAGGATCTTGGATTTTTACTTGCAATTTAACGTTCACTTGACAAGAATGGGTGCAAAACTTCTTCATAGCTCATTTGCGGATGTCGAAAAAGTTTTCAAATCTCGGGGGGTCATTCGAAGTTTTTTTTAACATTAATTGGTACAGATAATCAATACATGTTGGAATAATCAGATACCAACTCGCGTGATCACGATGCTTAATAATCATTTCAGATTCATAAGATAAAAATACAGCCTTGGAATGGAAAAATCCCAAATCCACAGGGAAAGTTATTAAATCTCCTGGAAGATCATCATATTGATAAATCTGCACCTTTGAATTGGCTAATAAGCGGGTATTTATATTGAGGGGATATGTAATGGGTATCTAAGATGGGGCTTCGAGGACAAAAACATTCCAAAAAGTGTATTGAAGATGAATGTGGAAAACAAATGCAAAGAATATGATGTAATATAACAAATCCCTTGAACAAATAATCAATTATCAGGCAATGCCTATCTAGAAACATAACCAACCTGCGAAACTGATATTTTGCAACGAAAAACTTGCTGTCAAACAAAGGCTGCTTGATACTCCTACTGCATATTGCGGATGTAGCCCAGCCCCGGTAAGGGAGCACTTGATGTACACGGATAGATTTGTTAACAGTCACAGACAAAACGGAGGATTATAACAGACTTGATATCACTCTCATTGATAAAACCAATAATAACCTATAACTGATATTGTACTTCCTCTGATGAAATAACGTCAGAGAAACTGAATTAGAGAAGATCAGGGAGTATGATGAGATCGAACACTACTCATATTTTGAAAATCTTGTACATTATCTAGAATTGATATGTTATTTTTAATATTACAGAAAAGTAAAACTTATCCTACATAAATGATTTTTGTAAAATTTGGAGATGATCTCGAGAAAATGTCATTTGAGCGTTTCAGAAAATATACAATTTCGATTTCATTTTCACAGAAAAGTTTTGAGTTTTCTAGAAACTTCATAAAATATTAATAGAAGCACATTGTTGACAAATGGAATAATGTGTAGAAAATGCCCATAGTGTATATGCCAATGACGTGGGGGATTTAAAGAAAATCTTCTGTAATTTTTGAAACATCGAAAGAACACATTAAAATGGATCATGTAATAGTGTATATATCAGTGTATATATCACTATCAGAAACAAAAAGGTCTAAAGAAAAAATTGGATTCGTTTTTTTTAGAAAATATTTGATTTTCGGTTTCAAATTCAAGGGGCCGCTAAAGCAGTTAGATCAATTGGCGAATATCAATTTTAGAGAAAATTCTGCATAAGGTTTAGCTGCTAGCATTGTTCAGTCAGAGGAACACAGGGGCGGACAGAAACCGTAAACCAATCTTTCGGTATCAACGACCCACAAAACTTGCGTTCTGGCTACCCAACGTATTAGAGAAAACAATTTACTACAAATATAAGAAATATACTTATCCAATTTTTTGTATCAGGGATCTACAAAACATTTTCTGCCAAAAAATCGCCGGTTTTCGCTGTAGCATTATCTAATAATAATAACATTATCTAATCTCTATACTAGTTGTAGAGTAAAACAGTAAAAAACAAAAAAAATGGACACTCTCATATATTTAGACCAACTACATTATTACTGAATGTTTTAATATTATTATAATATATTAATTAGATTATTTAAGAGTCGTCTCCGAAAAACTTATTGGTTCATTTGTCAAACGATTTGATAGTAATCGATTGAATCAGTTGATGGCAACGTACCGTTGCCCATCACTAAAGACGACAACATCAATGACCCCTGTAGTAACTTTTCTTCTACGGTCATTGCGTTCAAAACCGCTCTACGAAATACCGTAACACAAAAACGGATAGCAAGCTGGCCTTCAACCTACTGGTTCGGATGTTCAGAACTCAGATTTATCTCAGAGAAATGTTGTATAAAAAGAGGTGCGAGGTAACTTGAATAGAGGCTTATCCGCTCCCTCTCTCCCAGGTATATTTCATTAATCGCGTCCACCATCGTTATCTAGCACGATCTGAGACTGGAATAGAGCAAGAGCGAATGAGAAATAGATAAGGCTTGCTCCGTCGCCCGACAGAGGCCGTGCGTGCGCGAGTGCGTGCGTGCGATCACGTGAGCAGCGGCACATTACCTTGCGGGCGCTTCCGGGCGAGCGGCCGGCGCGGGGGCGGCGGGGGCGGCAGAGCGGCGCGGCGGCGAAGGCGAGGGCGCGGCGCAAATCTGTCGGAGACAAAAACAAAAGCAGCTGTGACTCGTGGACGGCCAGGGAGGCGCACATGCCAAAGAGAGGAAAAGGAAAGAGAAAGTGAAATTCGAAGAGCTAAACAGAGAAACTGTAAATACGAAGTATATCTTGAAAATTCAGGTAATGCAAGAAAATTGGATATGCGCCATTTTTATAAGAGACATTTGCTTTATCTAAAAAAAATCAAAATTCATTCTTTGTTTTTATCTATTTAGTACCCGTCGGATTTTCATAAAGATATATTTATTAATAAAATGTTCCTTTCTTTTGACTCATTAGAATGAAATTTCTGTTACGACGCGGATGACAACCCAGCCTCAGCACAGCTAAAGCCTTAGCTTTAGAGATATTCCAAAGGATATCGCTTCCTCTTTATCACAACACCGACAACATGCATGAATGAGAAACAGAAGTATTATGCACGTTGCAAAACATAACCCTCTTCCAAACTGGAGTTTTGTACTTTTTTTTTTGCAATTAAAATTATTTCGAAATAAATATGTAATTGCCCTCATTCATAACCTTTGTTTCTTTTCTAGTACAATTATGTGATCGAATGAAACTATGTAATACATGTAACACACACTGCGAAAAATCATTATTTCCGTACTCCCGCAATAAACCCCCACCTGCCTTCGCTCTATGCTTTGCTACCCTTCTCGTCACTTAAGTTGCCCCGAAAACCATAAAACCTTTCACATAAAAGGACCGTTCGAGGTCGCTACCGCCCGCCCCCCCTCCCCAACCCCCTCCCCTATCGCTTTCCCATAGCCCGATGGATCTATTTACCCGGCCACTAATGCCCAACGTCCTTGAACAACCGCCCCTCTCCCCGGCACTCTCTTTCCGCCATAGCCCCCATTGCTCTATTTGTCCAGTGCACCAATCACCAAACTTCTGGAACACAGGCCACCGCAGCACAAAAGCTGCCCGCCATGGAAACATTCTTCGACCCCGAGTCCCTCTTAAACGTCATCATCCACCAGTGACATTTTACCACTTCCAGAAATGCCACGTTCGCGGAAAGCTTGCACTTCGGAGAGTGGCTTTCGACGACATTCACGTGCACATGACAGCTAGCGAATCCCACAACGCAAGGACGAGGTCGCATCGGGAGATGGATCCAGAGCGACAGGTCGACGAAACGAGAGCTGAAAAGAGACAGACGCACAGATGGGAAGACGGGCACGGGGGGAGCGGGGAGCCGTCTCACCAAATTTCGTCAACTTCATTTAGAACATTTCGCGCAACAATATATAAAAGATAACTGTATTTCGTGCGCTAGGGAGTCACGAAAGACTATATAAGACAGGATAGACTGCAATAAATTCAGGTCCTTCCTTAATAAGGCCCTTACGGATTAAGTTGAGGCCTGCGTTTATTCACCAGTGAATTGTGAAGTGCAGTTGCATTAGTAATATTTTACTGCCGCCTGCGTTGGCGTAGTGAGGTGTGCTTAGTGTGTATGTTTGCGTCCAACATATCGCCCAAGCCGAGAGGGGCGCTATCAGAGTCCGACCCCCCAACCTGACTCCTGGCTCCTGTCTCTTCGGCTGCAGAGCACGCGAACTGTCAAAACCCGCTCGCGTTGAACCAGTCGCCAGACCGTCCGACGTCACCGCCAATTGTCCCGAGAACACCAGCCTCCCCGCCGAATTCACCTGCCGGCGCTCATCAAGGCAACCTGCAACTGGAACTGGAAGCTATGAGCTGTCAGCTACCATCATAAGAATAGACAGAATCGCAGTTCTACCAGGAGCCAGATTTTATCAGCCAGTATCATATTCAAGGTCATGGAAGAAAGGTGTTCTACTAACTAAAATAAGAAGAATTAACTCATTAATTTAGGCGAATTAAAAGACAGACAAGAAGGGGGGACATAACAAATTAAATTAAATAATCTGTACGCCAGTTGGTTTAATTTTGTTAAACCAACGTGTTATGTAAGTCATCCAAAAAACAAAAGCATCTGCTCGTCTGACCCAGAGTGGCCGCATCCTTTGCATTTGTCGCTGGGCGAGATCTACCCAGAACGGCGTAACCTCAGAACGGCCATCACTCGCGAGGTATCAGATCACGTGGTGTCTGCTCGCTCAAGCCCGAGCGAGCTGCCTGGGCCCCACCCTGGCATCGGCTGGCCCATAAATTTACGGAGGGTCCTCTCAGAGCTTTATTAGATTATTAGATGTACATTCATAATAATAGACAATGTTATCTATTTGTTTAAAAGTCATAAAGTTTTATAATGAAAAATAGTGCTTAAAATATTGTTCATTCGGCATGTAAAAAATAAAATTATTAGAAAATACTCTAGGAGTGCTTTCAAGTAAAATGTATCTCAACCCTTTCGGAATATTTTTCTTAAAGCCTTAAAAACAAAAGTGTATTTTTTGGGCTGAACGGATATTCGCTCAACAAGCATATTTCATTACCCAAATCCATACTCGCAAATCATATAACAAATGAATAAGCCCACTTCGGTTATAGAAATACATCCCGTTCATGTTATGTAACAACAGGCTCACGTAAGCAAACAATAACATGAATCAGGCAATATCCACTGAGGGAGATACTCCAAATATACTGAATGACGATGGTCTAAACATTCAAAACAAAGCTTCATAAGCACGTGAAGCTACTAAGTAAAAATGTTTATGAAAACCAAATCCTGCGCACAGTACGTTGACTAGAATACCAGTCGCGTAACGCTATCGAACAGCTACGTACCAAGAATAGAAATTCAATTTCCCAAATCATATTTGCCACTGTTTCTATTTATTAATCCAAATCTCTAAGTGTGTATGTATATCCATTAATTGTTCATTAATTATTATCATAATCAAACTCCTTCCCCTCGGTTTTGTTCACTGTAAAATCTTTTTAACAATCTGAAAGTTTATCTTAAAGTTTAATTTTACTGTTGTCTCCTCGTGTGCGCAATATACTTAGTGCAATGTACTCACTGCAAATTTTTTTACAAACTAATGCAAATTTTTAAATTTTATGTACGGTTAGAGCAACTTGCGTTCAAAATAATTTACAATTACAATGCGCTCACGAGGATTTTTTTCTGTATTCGTTGGGAAACAAGTTGAATCAAAATATAATATATTATAACGTTAAGTAGCATAATATTTTGGAAAAAGTGGAGCGGTTAAGTAGATACACGATGTTCAGAGTAGGATGATCTAAACAATCTAGAAACATTTAAAACGACAACACGAAACAATAACCCGTTTTTAGAATCAGGACCACCCAAACACCTGACATAACGACTTCCGTCATGTCAGGTATCACTAAAATGAAAAAAGAAGTGCTTTTGGGGACTTGATTATTTGTTTTACGTACGCTAACTCCACCAAAATCAGTCATGCCACACCCACGCGTTTGTCCTTGAAAAACGCTCGACCCCCGGCGCGGGAAGAAGTGCTCCGCACACATCTCCAGAGAGCTTACTCGCGATTGGAGGGGACCCCAGCAACACCACTCGCACGCGTTGAGGCGCCCACTTGGCAGTGCGTTGGCTTCGAGGGATCGATGTGGCTGTGTGGCGCTGACACGCGGGGTCAGTGGGTCGGGCGGTGGCCATGGGCGGGGGCGGCGCTCGTCCAGGGGGACGGGGGTTGGGGTGGAGCGGGGCGGAGGCTGGGAGCGGCGCGAGGGTGGTGGGACAGGGCGGGGGCAAGGCGGAGAAGGGAGGCGAGGGGCGTGGTCAGGGGGGTTGGGAAAGGCGGTGGACGAACAGAGGCCGCCTCACGCAGGACGGTCGCACCGGGAGGAGGAGGGAGGCGCTGAAAGTAGAAAGTCGCCGGAAGAAGGGGAGGGGACAGATCGGGCGGACAGGCAGAAGTTTGTGAAGAGGAGACGTGAGACACAAAGGAGAACCACGTGCGTAATACGTCGCGAAAGAACGAAATTCAACGGCAGAATTGTGGAAATCTGAAGAACATGGTGCTGCTGGCTGCGTACGTCGGCTGCGATGTCGGAGGCGTGAGAAAGATGTCTGTGGGGACACGAGTAATGGCTGGAAGAGTGAGGTCCAAATATCACAACTACCATGAATCTCTGCAAAGGGCTAATATATATTTCGGACGTTTGACAGCTCCATCCGTGCTTGCGAGTCGCCTGTTTAAGCGGAAGCCGAAGAGTCCTTGGGTGTTTTTTCCGCCAGAGTTTGAGCGCGCGCCTGGGCCGCCTTCGTCGACGGCCTTTGCTGGAGTGAGGGCACGCCGCTGTCTGCGCTGCGGAGGCTCAGGACACGTATACGCGCACAGCCTGGCAGGGAATGGGCCAACAACCACGTCCCCAGGAAGACCAGGAGTTTCATTCAAAACAGATCACTCGCCATCATCAGGCTCAAGACGTTTGATTCCCCAGAAATGTAAAATTAAGTTTGTAGACGTGACGCGTCTCTGAAACGCATGTGAGCCTTTTAACTTATTTATCTAGTGGAGTAGAACAATGGATAGATATGTAGTAAAGACGAAGGAATGGAGGAGAGACAGGCGGAATGTGGATCTCAGTTGTACCGAATTGTCATTGTTGATCATCGTGACCAGTATTCACCTGGGCCCCAGGCGGCGGTGATTGCGCAGGCGGGGCGGGGACTGAGCTGGCGGGGCGGGGAGTGCGTTGAAAGGGCGGGGAGTGCGTTGGAAGGGCGGGGAGAGTGCTCGAAGGCGCAGGTACGCCGGGCGGCGTTCGCGATAAGCCGCGCGCCGCAAAGTGCCTGGCTGCGCCGCGTCGCCTCGCGTCGCGTCGCGTTTGCCTTTTATCCCCTCCCCCTCCCCCTGCGGAGGGGTGCGGCAGGCACTTCGCGCCGCGCCTCCCTCCGCCCCAACTCCTCCGCCCCCGCGCCGCTCGCACCTGCACGCACGAACGTTAAGGAAGATATCCTCCTATTCAAGTCGCGACAACAAACAGTGTTGCATTAAGTTATACAAAATAGAACAAGCAATAACAAAAGATCGGCTTACGTAGTTCAGGGCCACAATTGATGTCACTGCAGTGCCTTTGACCGGAGCTCTCGGGGTTCCACTCCCGACGTTGGCAGTATTTTCGACTCTACTTTCAATGCTAAGCCCAATTCAGCCGCTGGCTGAAGAAGAAGTCTTCAGGTCACTCAGCATTTTCACGCAGCATCAGCTTGATTGCAGAAAAGCCTTAAAAAGGTCTTGTTCCACAGCCCTTGGCTCGCGTTTGCTACTGGAGAGATCTTTCTAAATCGCGAGATGAATATAATGAGACGGGTGACTTAGCACGAACGTGTATAGTCAATCGCCAATTCCACATTGATTAGGATTGGAACCCTGCCGAAGTTCTCAGATGAATTCATCCTCACTCGCTTCGATTAAAGTATTTAAATATCACTTGCGTATTCTTCTTGCTTTAATGTTTAAATTATATAATTCTGGATTGGAGAATGATAGTTGTGGAATAAATTCTGGAGAATAATAATTGTGGAGTAGAACAATTTGACAGTTCAGTAAGTCCTTTAAAGTAAGTTTGCCTTCAGTAAGCCCTTTAAACTGCTTAAACATAGATACTCACACGTACACCTCAGTTGAGAAGTATGTCTCGTGCGATGGTAAATCTCTGCTACCTGTTTCATTTTTCACACCAGTGACAGCCTACAATCGGAGCAAGCACGGAACGCGGTTTCTTCATGTACAGGCCCCTTAAGATACTTTTGATGAACTTGGTGTTTGTGTGTGTGTATGTGTGTGTGCTGTGTGCATGTGTGTTGGTGTGTGTGGTGAGAGAGAGAGAGAGAGAGATAGAGAAGGACAGACAGACAGACCAGACAAGAGCTCTATTTTTATGTTGTAATTTTTTATTTGACATATTCGTGTTTCGATTGACTTAGGGTTATTACTCTCATATACTGTGATGAATGTATAAGATGTAATATTCATATACGAAAATGGTAAACCAAATATCACTATGCTTTATGAATACAATAAAGAGTGATGTTATTGCATCATGTGTGTATAACTGAAGCGTATTTGGGAATGTAAAGGTGCTTGTACAATGAACTCGCAATTCCTCTATACACCGCTGTCGATGCAAGTGCGCAGACGGTCCTATCAAATGCCGGCTTCTGTCAGAAGCTCATCCGACGTTGTGTATTTCGACGGATGATATTTGCAAGACTCGGATTGTCGCTCTGTGATGAAGATTCGACGAGCGAGTGGTCAACGGAGCTGGACAAAGCAACGAGCTTTAATCCCGCTCGCATAACTTCATGCGTAGTACGCTTGAGGTTTTTTAATAAGGCTTGGCACGCAGAGGAACAAATTGCTCGGATCTAATTGGCCCAATTCCAGCGCCGCCAGTGCGGTTGGGAGGTGGGGGGTCGGGGGGTGGGGGCGGGGCGGCCGTTTGTTACGGCCGCGCAGGCACAATGCTGCGCTGCAGCCCGGATATTGAGGACAATAATTACGGCGTTAACGCAAATAGGGCTTGGCGCTGCGGCGCGGGGGTCCGAGCGAGAGTGAAACGGTTGCAACGGCGGGGAAACAAGGCGCACTAGCAACGAGTCCCTACATTAAACGCACTGCGGAGAGGAGAAGAGGAGGGCGCGGGAAGGGATAGAGTAAGTGGGCATTTTGCAAATTGAAAATGACTCGGAAACGACAGAACTGCATTTACAAAGCGAAGGTCTTTTTTTCACACTATATATGATCTACAGAATAATAAGTACATTATATTATTGGAATTGTCATAGATTTATCTTTTTTTTGGACAGAATGTAATGAGATACACCAAAGCTCTTCACTGATGTTTCTTGCGATTTTGCTCACGTAAGCTGTTACCAATTAAGGGAAAAGGCAATGCCAAGAAAGCCGAGGAGCCTGGTTGCCCATCTTTTTGCGCAAGACATAACGTAGACATACCTAAATGCTCGTTCGAAAATGAAATGACTAAGAAAAAACGACGCCGTGCCGTGCCGACGCATTCGGTGCCCTCAGATTCAAGTGGGGGAGTTACGGGCGCCATTTGACGTTCATCTTGCATTGAGGGTCGAGTGGGGGTCGAGTGGGGATCGTGGGGTCGAGTGGGATGAAGTAGGGTCGAGTGGGGCGAGAGGGGTCGAAGAGGATGTCGAGGGGGCCGAGTGGAGGCGAGTGAGCGAGTGGGGGCGAGTGGGGGCGAGTGGGGGAGAGTGGAAGAGAGTGGGAAAGAGCGGGAGGGACAGGATCAGGTGCGCAATGGGCGCTGGGTTGGATTGGGGCAAAGCCGACAGTCGGCGCTGCTGTCGCCCGCGAGTCGAGTGACAAGAGGTGCAATCTCCCTGGGACGGCAGTGAGCTCGCAGGTTACGGCGTATGGCAGGGCGTCTGTTTTTCTGTCTCCGGAGGGGGGAAGGGAATTCCCTGCCTCCCTCTCAGATGCTACAATGCATTAGCTTCGCTTTGTCAGCGCACTTCGAAAAGTCCAAACATACCCGCTTCTAACCTGTTCTTCAGTTCCTACTGACATCTCTAATCGGATCATCAACTGTTTATTACTTACTGTAGTGGTGGGCACATAGTTTTAATATCACTGTATGAAATATCACCTATGTATTACTTACTGAATTCAAGCGAGCGAATAACCCACAATGCGTTATGTGGGACGTGTGTTCATTCATTTCCTGTTCCGACAACGATTTTATCAATCAACGTTCTGTATTTTTGCATTTTCATCATAAAGAGAACATTAAGCGATTTAATTATTGAAGATAGAAAGGTGTGTGAAGTCACTTTGTGGTGACTCTACATGCAAACAAACAACAAACAAATCTATAACTTAAGTCCACTGCATTAAAGCAATTAGTCCTTCTGTATTTAGGCGGTTATTTAAATCTGTCATTATCTGATGATTTTGATGTTGGTCTCGTATTTTCAGTTGTCTCGAGTGTCTTCTTTTTATAGTATTAAAATACACTTAAAATATATTTTCTAAGGTTGGATAACGATCATTGAAGCTTTGAAAATATCACACGTGTAACATCTTTACATGCAATCTCCCATCATATGAATGGATGAAAATCACAGCTGTATGAGTGATATTTTATGAATTCTGACCAAACGTGTTTATTTTAGGCTATTTTCAGTGGCAATGTATTTTCGTGGTTAATTGAATAATTGAAACATTATATTTTTTATGAAGAAACAAAGCATTACGACGTTGCAGTGTTGTTGATTTAAACACATTTCTCAGAATTTACAAAATGTCACTTAGACCGTCTGGTTTTCACCCATTCATATGTTCAAAAAAAAGTGATCATGTATAACTCCCTTCATGACCTAGAAATTTGTTTACTCTGAGCCACTGTTTATTTCCAGTACTCGTGATTGTTCTCGGAACACACGCACTCTACGGGTCCTACGGGCTATACTATTTCCGAGAGAGTATTCGACAGATCTCACTCTCAATTGATTCTAATCGAACTACAGCGCTACTATAGTGGGCTCTGACAACTGCGCTGAAAGCAGTGGCTGTAAACGAACAAACAGCATAAATCAGTTATGCGCAGCCGAACTAGCGCTAAAGCGAATGCTTGATCATTACCGTAGTGAGTTCACGCAGCCCCGGATTCATGCCAGAACGGAGTCAATGCAAATGTTAGCACAGTAACAACAAGACTGTAATCAAGATTCGGTAGTGAAATATTTCTTTATTCCAGTGTTTCAATTATTTTTCAAAGTACGATAGTTTTATATCAATATGTGGATAAATGTGAATTTTTTACTGAAATAGTGTTTCCGGAAGAGTTTTCTTTAAGTAATTTTCGAGTATGAACGCTTATAATTGGGTATATTCGGGCACACTTCCAGAAACAATCAAAAAGCACTGATAACTAAGAAGCAGCATAGCACACAAAGGTAGGTACATTCCTCATTTTCGGTTCTTGAACTGTCGGAGGTTCCAAAGTGCCAATTTAAGAAAACAGCTTGCCACAACGGCCCCAATCCACAAACATTTCGTTTTAATCAAAGCCTTCCTCATTCGAGGTGTTTGTGTTGGCTGCGCAATAGGCGTGTTTGCGAGGGAGGGAAGGGCGGCTATGTTGATGTTGGACGCGAGGCAGACGCGCGCTGACATGCGACTGTCAGGATTCGAGGTCCTCGGCGGCGCCACTGCCAGAGAGGGAGAGAGAGGGAGGGAGGGAGGGAGATGGAGTAAGAGAGAGAGAGAGAGGGGGGAGTTGTGCTCTTAGAGGAAATTTGGAATTTTCTCTTAAACGCATAGCATGTCACACACTGGCATCAAACACGCCCGGAAACTCTACAGAGCTGGTATCATTTTCAACCTTTCGTTTATCCCCATATTAATTTTAATAACTGTCCTCACGTAATCTTGCGAATTACAGCTCATTTCCAATACTTGTGCAATGAATTGAACATCACTTGTACAACTTTACTAATCATGCTTCAATTGCTGAAAAGGAAACAAATCCACAGGGTCATTTTAATAATTCTGAGTGCGGACTTTTTTTAAACTTCTTCTTAGATAAATGATTTGCATTTCTCTGGCATGACACATAGTTCCACCTGGACACACAACATTTTTTTCTTATTTATATGTATTTTCAGTGAATATTGTAAATATTGTTATTGTCGAAGTACGTATTCAATCTCTGTACTGTACGCATACGTGGAAAGAAAGGAACCTTCTCTATTTAAAACAAGCGAGAGAGATTCCCTTGCACATTTCCTCTCTTGAATAGCAAATCGTTTTAATCAGGGGGTTTCGCGAAGTTTTCCTTCGCCACGCACAGTAAATAGTCCATTAATTGATTTCTGTCTCCCAGATCTGAGAAACTCTTCCTCCCAAATGAAGTGTGAGCCGTCAAATCGAAGTTGATCCCTGAGGAGTTTCCTCGGGAGTTTAATGCAGAGCGCCGTCGCGGGCGGGGGCGGGGCGGGGCGGGGGGCGGGGCGGCGGGGCGGCGGGAGGGCTACAGATCCCCGGCGCCTAAAGATCCACCCGGCCAGGCGGAGTGAAGAGTCCGTGTAGCATTCGCCAAATCCGGCCATTTTTTCTCTGGCGGGCGGGGCGGGCGGGGCGAGGCGGGGCGGATGAGTGGCGCAGCGAGCGGAACGGCACGGTGCAAGGCGCGGGGGGGGCGGGCGGCGTCGGCGCCGGAGGCGGCTCCTCTGGAAGTGGGCGCGGGCCTGAGTGGTCGGAGTGGCGACGTTACAAAAGGGGGGCATCGACTGGGGTGGAAAGGAATTGAAACACGGAGTGAGCAGGGGCAGGGACGTGTGGTCTCCGATGTGGAGGGTGGGGGGAGGAGGGAAAACGGTTCTGGAGTGAGAAGTAGGGGAAGGACGAGAGTGTGTGCTTAAGAGGAACGTCAGGCTGCAGTGATGGAAGAAACGTGCAGGTGAATTTGAAGACCAACTGACGCGTCAGAGTCGCACGCGTGACATTGGAGAAGCAAGACTGAACCAGGGAGGGCACCAATTATGGAAGGAAAGTACGAAGAGAGGGAGTACTGGGAGATGGTGCCACGACAGCACATACTTTCTTGAACTTTTTCAAATTTTTCACTTTTCTAAAATTCAGACAATTTAACGAAAATGAGACCTGAGCCTTTCTTTCTTCTTTACGAGGAAAAAAGTTACAGAAAAATAGAACTGTTTTTGTTAAAATATATATTTTTATTATTTCCATTAACTTCAAGCAGCATTTACATAAAAACTACGCGTTTTTAAAAAAAAATATTACGTGAGCATTTATAAAGATCTGGTTTTTTCGAATAGATTTTATTTCAGACAAAAATCTTAGTCTTCAACAGTGTGCTTTTGGAATGTTAACATTTTGCAATTAACGAAAAAAATGTTGAAACAAAGAAATGTAATTGACACATTTTACATAAAATTATGCGAAAACTTCTCATATTTGCAAGAAACTATAATACACTTTTACCAAGAAATGTTTTTAAAGACAAAGTCCGATTAAGGAAATAAATGTTATTGTTTAATGTTGTAGGTGTAGAAAACGTTAAAAAGTCAAAATTTAGCAGTTTTCAAAAAAGCAGGTATTTTAACGAAAACGAGACGTGCGCCATTGTTTTAAGCGTCATTTATGCTACTCGACGACAAACTTTAATTTTAAAAAAAATTGAAACATTTTTGAGAAAATTTTGAAAACGTTGTTGCGACATCATGTTAAGTATTCTCAAAATCAAGATATCCTTTTCAAATTTGCAGGACCTCCAGTTCGTTCGGAGAACATTAATTTTGGAGAAAATCATCTCAATGGTTTAGGCGCTATGTTGACCACAGACGGAAAGACATACAGACGGACGTAGACAGTGAGGTTTTACCGTCAAGCAATGTTCCGGATGACAAAACATGGATTCTGACTACACAATGTGTTAGAAGAACTAATATACCACGTAAGGGGAAACGAAGCTTCGAAAATAAGCTCTTAAGACAATTTTAAGCATATTGTGTTTATTAAACCACTTGGATATTCTGAATGGCTGAGACGTAATAAGTATTCAAAAGTTAGTAGAAAAATACTTTATATGCAAAAATTTGCGATACAGAAGATTATAAACACTCCAGAAATATGTACATTGTTTATTATTTACAAAAGAAATGAATATATTATTTGTTTAGAAAGAAAAATTAGGAGTATAAAAAAGCACCCAATGTACATTTCGACTTCTTTTTTATTTCTTGGTTAATTTTTCTTGTGAACAAATATATTCATTTCTTTTATTTATAATAAACAACTTACATGTTTCTGAAATGTTCATATGTTTCAGCAATACAAATGTTTGCTTAGAAAGCATTTTTTCGAACTACATTTTGAGTGCTTATTGGGGCTCTACCACTCGTAATATCAATGTAGTTTATTAAACACAATATGCTTAAAAAGGAAAGAATTTTCGACGTTTTGACGTTTCCTCGCTGGACATCCAGAATAGGGTAAAGATTGGTCAACTCCTTCCGTTACCAGTGCATTTTTATTATGTATCATAAACACGGTCAAAAGACATTCATAAGGATCCACACCATATTGAAAGTCACAAAACTCCTGGAATACACGAATTATTATTAGCATACTTTTAGAATGTACGAGTTTCTTTTACCTTAAATAGCCCCATAAATCTTCTCAAACACAATATTTTTTAAAACAAACAGGCTCTACCATTTTTCTTCAAATTAAAAATGGAATCGGTTGGTTTATATTTTCCCAAGCTACTTGAATATTGTAGAGAAATTATTATAATTCTCCTTCAAAAAACGACAAATGTTGATCAGAAAATATCACATTTTGGGGCCTGATACCGCAGATTTTGATGAGGCGATTTTCTTCACAAATGATATTTCTTTATCGAACGTGTGAAAGGGAAACGAATATTTTGATTTTTGGGACTATTTTTTTTTCAAAACTGTAACAACTGCGAACCATCTCTCTTCGTCATTTTGAATTGTGCAGTATGCTCAATGGCGAACCACCACAAGAATACGAGAACAGGCGGCAGAGGAGGGAGGGGGAAGGGGTGTGGCGCGCACCGGCGCTCTGTTTGCAGCGCGCGCTCCCGAGCCGTCGCGCAGCCGACCGACTCTGCGGACGGGATGCGATCGTCGCGTTTAAACATCGGTCAAAGAACGCCCAGTTTTGTAACATTGATGTTGTGTGATCGATGTTTTTTTCTTTTGCGATGTTTTGTTCTCAATGAAAAATTCCCATGATCACAATACTGTATAAATTAAAATATGAAATAATAACTGATATTAACATGGTTACTTCATGTGTTCGAACCAAAGGAACACTATTTGTACTACCCTACTCGACCAAAGTCTCTCGCCCGAGATGATCACCATGATGTTGTATTTTCTCTTTCTTCATATTCATTTCGCACATTGAGATTTAGTCAACAAATACGCTGTGGACGTAGGGCCTGCCCCTTCTTCTCGTACCCTTTATTCGATGAATTGATAAACACGAAAACTGTCGAATTAAATTTTAATGCTCACGAATTTAATGTTCGAGGCTACTAAATCAGTCTAAAAACATCGACGGTTTTGAGTCGATGTATTTTTAACATCGATGTTTTAATTTGGAACATCCAGGTTGGCTAGCATCAGTGTTTTGTTATCGATGTCGCATCACCAGTCCTAAGGATTGAGGAAGCTACGCGGGCTATGCACCACGTTTGCTTCCAATTTGGGACTGGCACACGAAATTCTGAACAAATCGCTGCTTACGAGGTATCGCTGAGCCGACAAACAACCGTAAATATATTTAGGAAGCTATGAAACGATACCACTTATCACGTACGTTGATATCAACGTAATGTGACGAAACTTTCAGTCGTAAAACAAATCAGGTGAAAAAAAATATATCGGTAATATCGTCTCATTACCGATATAAGAGAAGTATACCTTAAACAAATGATAAATGTAAATGTGACTATTAGTGTATCTTGGATCTCATTATTTTCTTATCATAATCGAAATTTATCCCGCCTGTGGTTGCTATATACTGAAAAGTCACTTCTGTTAATCTCAAAATCGTTGCAAACCACAATTCTACTCCTCCCCTTCCGTACGTACTTAACGTACCGCTATTTGGCACATGCACCATTTTAGTATAATTCACTTCCAACTAATTACTCATAATCAGATTTACTACAGCAGAGATATTTTGAAGTGGTTACTAGAATGAAGGATATTCTAGTTCCCAATTCGCGGAAGCATTTTGCCAGTCCTTTCTCTCTGATTACTAATGAAAGCAATTAGTACCTATGGTCTAACTCTCCATCCTCCTCTACACCTCCGTACCTGAGCGGCTCCAGCAAATTCTTCTTCAAGATGCCGCGCGCAAAACACGGACTGTCATGCTTCTTTTTCCGAGTGAAATAGCTATTTTCTTCGTTCTGACTCATAATCTGCAAAATATGACGAAACGTGCGCGAAAATGAACGCACGACGTGTAAAAAATAGCACACGTAAGAAGTGAGAAAGGTGATCGCGCATTTGTAATCTCATTTACTTTTTCAGGTTGTCTTAGGACGAAGACGGGAAAGAAGCAACGTAGGCATAGCAAGTCTCCTAAGGGTGGGTTCTTCCCATTCCGTTCTGCCTCTCCGTGTGTGTCTGTGTGTGTGTGTGTGTGTGTGTGTGAGAGAGAGAGAGAGGCATGGAGAGAGTGAGAAAGTGTGAGAGAAAGTGAGTGAGAGAGTGAGTGTGTGTGAGAGTGTACGAGAGAGTGAGTGTGTGAGAGTGTGTAAGAGAGTGTGTGTGTGTGTGTGAGGGAGGCAGGGAGAGAGTGAGTGAGTGAGTGAGAAAGTGTGAGAGAATGTGAGTGAGAGATGTAGTGTGTGTGAGAGAGTAAGAGAGATTGAATGCGTGAGTGTGTGTGTGTGTGAGAGAGAGAGGGAGAGAGAGAGGGGCATGGAGAGAGTGAGTGAGAAAGTGTGAGAGAAAGTGAGTGAGAGAGTGAGTGTGTGTGTGTGAGAGAGAGAGAGGGGGGAGGGAGAGTCAGACAGACAGAGGAGCGCAGCCGCGCGCCGGGAATCCGGTCGGGCGCCGCGGACGCGCCTCCCCGGAGTTTCTGACACAAATTAAACCTCTATGAGATTGGAGATAAAACGACTTCGACTCTAATTAAGTTTTCAATTAATCAAAGTCAACAACGCCGCGCTGCGTCGCGACGCCCCGCGCCCCCTGGCGCCCCCGCGCCGCGTCGCGCAGCCAGCCCAGCCTCGCGCGTTCGGCGACACGCACCTGCGGGCGGGGGCGGCTCGGGGTGTCCATGCATGCCACTGCACCACTCTGACCAGGAGGCCCTACTTCATAGCCTTGTAGGTCGAATTCAGAGGAGGAGAATTCTAGCGGCCGGCTGCTCGGATCGGTAGTTTTCTCAGATCAACACCAGGCGAATGCCGGAGCAGTAACACAGTGTCCTCTTGCTTCTCCAATCCTCACCCCTTACTGCCCCGCTGGTGGGTGATACCTGGTTGGGGGAAAAGCCGAAACCGACGGTAGGTCCGAATCACCAATCAATCAATACGTGCAGATTGCTTCTCCCGCTTCTCGTGCCCCACTCCATCGCCACTATCAGCTCCTCATCCAATCACCACTGAGCACCCGCTAATGGCCTCTCGCATTCGCCACAGTCGCCCACTTGCTTACTTTCTCCAGCATTCCCTGAAAATCCTGTTGCTACTTTAGCTGTCGGTAATCGGCTACCCACTTTGCTTCTCACATTATTTCTATTTTTATCTGCCAAAGATGGGTTTGTTTGGGTGTGACAGCATCTATCAATCACCCTTCACACCTTTAAGTGGGTATATTTTATACTGTATCTCTATGATTTCTGTAGTATAGGTTCTCTTCCGGCCCTCACACTCAATCAGTTTCATGACATGAGATGATAAAACAATGAATTTCACAAAAATGTTTCGAACTTTCCTTTCACATTACAAGTATACCACACGTCTTTCTAACAGTATTCAGTAAACAGGCATCGTAGGCATTTTTGGCTAATATTGGACACGAGCTTGCCTTTGCCTGGTAGGGCAAGTGCTGCACCGCGGGCGAGCGCTGGGCGAGTGCGTGCGCCGCTTCGCTTTGCCGCGGACGCGTGCGTGCGGAGTCGTCGGTCGCGGACACGAAAATTAACGGAGCGTCATTTGAATAACAAACACATTCATCGCGGAAATTCCTTAGCTCAGCCCGATTTATATCCCCAACTTTACATGATAATAACGATCTTCACCCTAATGCTGTATATTTTTAGCCAATCCACAGCTAGAGAACAAAAAGAAAGAGAGAAAATATACAAACAAAAATCCAAACACACACTCGCTTTTCAGAATAAACGCCGTTTCGAAGCCTTTAAACGTCTTGTGGTAAAATATGTAAATCGTTCGCGGTTTCAGGGAGTTAATCTGCGACTGCATCTCTGTCTAGAATCGATTCTACCGCGCGTCCTGTAGGCCGAAGTTTCAACCTTCCCTTCAACCCCACACAACCGTTTCGAAACACTAATTACGACATTAACAAGCAATTTTGTCGGCAATATATTCCACAAAATATGCAATTAGTATTAGCTTTTAGTGCGAGAGATGTTGGAAACTCACTAATTAGAATGTTTTTGTAACGCATTAAATGAATTACATCACACAACTATTTCGCCCCTTTAGTTTATTCAGTTTTGTTCACAGAAGTCTCAATCGATCAATCAATCAATCAATTACGTCCTTTCCCTTTGAATACATTTTGTGAAGTTCGAGAAATGCAATTTTCCACTTCGATTTCTTGTGGATTTTCATGAAGCATTAAAACGAGTGACACTGAAAACAGCACCGATTTCTTGTGATTAAAATTTCCTTCCCCCTCCGAACAACGCCTGCTACCTTCCCGCTTCGCCAGAAGAGGGCGCTGGGAGGCCGCGTCGCCCCGCGGGGAATGCGAGGGAGGGAGCGTGCGAGCGTGCGAGCGTGCACGCGCGTGCGTGCCGGGCCCTCGGGCTGACCTCATTCCGAACGCGCCATTTGAATATGCGGGGCCGCCTTCCGCGGAATATGGAACAAAAGTGGCGAGGGGCGCGAGAGTTATTCACGCTCCGTGTAATTCATCGGCGACGATTTTAAGGTTTACGCGCCGGGCGGTGTCGCTGCCGCAGCGAGGTCCAGAGGCGCCGGCAAATTTCAAGTTTTTGTTACGTTTTCGTAACAACGTTCTAAGCCCTTTGCTGGCGTCCAATGGTCCAGTGGAGTAAACCTTCTTTAACGTCGTCGGTCGTAGTCAGTCAGTCAGACTTTTATCCTTTCAGCCAGGGGCTACGCGCCGTTAGAACCAGGGGGTTCCCAGACGGTCACCCACCCAAGAAACCGCGGTGTCTCGAATTACTAAGCATCCGTGACTTCACGGAGTGTAGTTAAGCCATTCAACGCCGGTTTCATTCTTGGAACTGCGCTGTTGCGTAGGAGTAAAGTGAATGGGTGCAAAGAACAGGACAATCCGATTTCGAGGGCACAGGGGCAATATACGTCGTTTAACTTAGGACATAAGGTAACTGATGAGTGGAGTAGGTCTACTGTATGAACTGACAGGTAGTCATGGTCGTGTAAAGTAGGTTATCAGTGGAGAAACAGGAAAGGGGTTGATGAATAAAGGAGATGCAGATCAATTTCTGACGATGTGTGAAAATGAATGTCTATAATTGTTTATAATTATGGTTTCTTTGAATATGGGTAATTAATTAATGTACATGAATACAAAGATGCGTGCAAGATTATTAAAAAGAAAAGTAACTAAATACTTTTATATCATCCGTAACACTCGATTTTAAATGTTGAAAAATACGTCCGCTGTTTGAGGAATTGATCGTAGATTTTTGTTAATAGACACCTTAAGAGAAGTTAGGAAATTAATTTACAGGCCTTAAAATCCTGAAAATGTACAAATGGTAGGTCGTGAGTTATCTGCAAAGCCTGCAAAAACTAAAGCTAATCCTAAAGTTAGAATAACAATTTTGTAAATTATGAAACAAAAAAATTACATTACTCGTCGTGCGAACTCAAAACTTGTACGTTCTAGAACATATATTTTTAGAATACACATTTTTACAACATAATCATCAAAATAACACCTATTCGACCTTCTTTTGCTTTTTTGAAGATATAGTTCTTCTTGGTACACATTTCTGCGCTACAGGAATTGTCAGCAGCGAGCAGAATCTTGAAATGCGCGTAAAAATTAAATTGCCTCTTTGTAATTCTATTTAATACACACCCATGATTTTATGATTCTCTGTTTTTTTAATAAACAATATTAGTTTTTTTTCTCACGCACAGATCCGGGCCTGTATGGTATAACGTGTATTTCACATTGTGGCCCTACAATATTATTTTGAACAATGACGTTGAAAGATTGGAACACTTGACGGCGTATCTGCACCCCACCTCAATCGCAGGACAGAAAGCCTTATGTCGTCGACTGCGTCCGAACGCTTGCCACACTCGCGTTCCGTCAGCGGCATCGGGACTCCACTTCGCTCGTGTTGGGCGGCTGTTTCTCTGTCGGCGTCCATCCACGTTCCTTCCCTGTCAGCATTCTATTGACTTCACATAAAATATGATAAAGGGAATAATAGCTTCGTTGCTCCATGAAAATGACAGAAGATCGCCCTCGCTCTCCCTCCGCTTTCCCGCCTCCAATTCTTTCGCACTGCGGCGCGCGTGCGTCGCCCGGTGCGTGCGTGCGGCGCGTAATTACCACCAGGGGTGCGGAAAATTGTGTTTGGAGACGCGCCTGGCCCCGGGCCGAATATAAAGTACTTCATTTTGCGCCGCTAGTTGGATGCGAAGATTCCATTCCGGGCAAGCGGCGCAGAGCCGGGGAGCGGGAGCGGGGCGGGAGCGGGCGGGAGCTCCATCCACATCACGTTATGTCTACAGTGGGAGGAGTTTTCAGCGATTCATTTCCTGTCGGATTTGGAATGCGATCGAAAATCTGTGAGTACACAACGCAGGCAAGCAAACCAAGCATCACTCTCGTTGACAGAATTTTAGCCAAGTGTATAACATACCGATGCCCTACGATTAATGTTACACTGTCCATATGCTTTATTATCATCCTAAGCACAGATTTCAATCAGTCAAAACGACAAGAGAACTGCCTAGTTGTGCTTCAACTCTATTATTTTCTTCTCGGGAGTAAAACATTCTGATCGTTTGATACACAAAATATTGACACTGAAATCATCAAGGTACTATAAAAATATTATATACTATAAATTCAAGTAGTAATGTCATTCATTCTTGATGGTAAATTAAATTCATTCTTGATGGTTGTCTTTTTTTAAATAATAAGACTTTATCTTGAAAAAGAAAAGCTGTACTACAGTACTGGAGTATTTTGGTTCTCGAAGATGATGAGTCCGTCTGCTAATGAATTGAACGCAGCATGTGTCACAAATAAAACGAAATACAGTATTTTTTCCATTGAAAGTTTTGTGACCTTCAACAAACAGTAAAAAAATAAAAGTTAATTCTAAAATTTATTTATTGTAAAGTAACTAGGTTTTAAAATCAATCGATACTTTAATTGTATCTTATTCTTAAAAAGTCAATTGTGTAATGATGCTTTCCAGTTATATTAAAGGAGGGTCTTCTATTTATATATCTGCAGCATATGCCAAATAATCCTCTTCCAAATATTTTAATGCAAAAATCAGAATCATTCCGAGAAATAATCTTTTCACATGTGCAGTAACTGGTGCACGGAAACGCTTCTCGGCGTGTCCAGCCGACGCTAGTCTGAGCGCTCCGCGTTGCGCGCCACCGTTGTTCCGAAGGGGGCGGGCGGTCGGCGGCCCGCGGCGCGTGGGCGGCGCCAGGGCGAGCCCGTGCCTCCGACGCCGCCGCGTGTATCGAGCGCCCGCGCGCACCTGCCCGAACCGAGCGGCGCTCCCGGGGGGGGGGGGGGAGGCGCGTAATTCGCCTGGGAGCCACCGAGCCGCCGCTATCGGCTACAGCTGTCCTGTGTTCGAAGCGCGCGCACAATGCGCGGTTCCCTCTCAATGCCCGCCCAATAGAGTCCGCCTCAGCCGCCACACAACACTCCAGCCCGCCGCCCCTAACGCATCCACCACGGCCGCGCGAACCGCTCACAGCGCTGCTCACGAGACCCGCCCTCCCCATTCGCGCCAAAACTCGTCCTCCATCACCGCCGGCCTGTCGCTCTGTCTCATTGCTCGCCGCCCTCATCCCATTGCCATCCGGCCTAACTCGCAGCGCGTTGCACCTAGAACAGACCGCTCCAGGCCGTTCTTTTCATGTATTCTCTTGAAACGGAGACACGTCACACTGACCTATGTAATCACAAAGGTTCTAGCGAATGAAACATCGCCAAATTAGCGGTGTTACAGCAAACTCGGAATTTCTATATTTTTATTGCTTATAAAACTGATCATTACATTTTAACACGCATATTTTGCGCATTCAAACTTTACGAAGTGCACCAAATGCTACTCCGCAAACTGTATGAAGCACAGAAGTATTCAATTCCTAACAAGATATTTCATAACGTAAGTTGAACATTTGCTGCATTTATCTCCAAAAAAATATCAAATCTCAACATTTAACCAAGAAATTAGTTCAGTTTTCCTTATTGCAATACTGTCATTGAAGGTTTGGTTTTCACGATAAAACTTGATCATAAGGAAATAAGATGTATCGTAACAATATGAAGCGAGGCACGCCGGTGGATGTCCGCCGCACAGGCTCGCTCACGGCATCAATTGATGTCCGATGATGCAATCGGGCACCAAACCTCGCAAGGCGACGGGCGGATCGACGCCATCCAGCGGGGAAATATCTCCGCCCCCTCCCGCGATAGAAACACGCACTACATTTACAGGACTAATGACCTAAGCAGTTGACGCGCCCGGAATCACTAACCAATTGACGTCCGTTGCCTGGAGAGGAGCACAGAACGCATCGACTCCGCAGCTGCCATCCATCGGGCACCCAACGAACAGGCAAAGAGATAGGGGAAGGGATAGAAGCAAAACCAAAAGTAATTCGAATTCGGTTAAAGGCAGTACAAACTAGATATTCGCTTTTGTCTTCTCGAAGCTTATTGTGAAACTGTCTCCTCGCAGAATTGTCCACGACTATCTTTGCTGGAGCTGTCGTCTTGTAATGAACTTCGTGAACTAGTACTTCATCCATAGATCTCCATATCCGATAGGGAGTGATATAGTATATTAGTGCGTATTTATTCGCCCGTGTCAAATCGATCGCAGCTTCTCGTCAATGTTACATGTGAGACATATCATGAAGTATTCTTTTCGTACTCGTAATCATAAAGACGCGCGTAATCACAGGACGAATCCCCAAACAAATCTGCCCCCCGCATTTGGAGAAGTGAGTCGTGGAACGACAGACACGTCGCTGAACTGCAAGAATCGACGTAGAACTTCAAGATTCGGCGACGAGAATAAAAGTTCGATGTAGGGCTTCAAGGTTTAAAGGTGGGGTTGTGGAACCTTTTTTAATCAAATGCTAACACCACTTAACCGCTTCGAATAACCTCCAGTTCTATTATAAAGCTGGCTCTCACCTTAGGAAAAAAATGAATCACTGTCAACAAATTTACGTCGCGTCGGCACCGTAATAACTACAAGAATTCACTGGAACACCTGAGCTGGAATTGAGTTGCAGTGTCGTATGACTATCGGGAAAGTGCTGGTTAATTCTATCTGCGCGAAGCATTATGGAAGGTCATCCGCTGGAGTGATTGTTTGGGGGAAAACTAAAGCCCGCAGTGTTTAGAGTAGCCGCACTGTTGGCCCATTTGCGCGGGGAGTAGGTTTTGTCATTCATTTTTGATGCGATCATTTCCAGGAATAAATTTAATTAGTTCTACATAATGTACTCTGGACCCACATGTTTTACAGCTGATGAGAGATTAGGGAAACAATGATTCGTAACTGCATAATTAGTTAGCGTGTCAACAAAGAGAGTTTATGGTGTAGGTAATTCGTGAAAGCTCCAGTATTGCCTTCGAAATGTTTTCAGTAATAAAATCAAACATTTGCGAGCTCTTATACACAGCAAAACTTACTTAGTAATCCAAATCGTGAGAATAATCGAAATTCGAATAAACTTCTCTGGTTCCTTCGGACTTTTTCACTTTTGTCAGTGATGAAAATGAACAATAGCGAAGAAGAAGTAGCGTTCGACGGCTACTGACGAAAAACCAACAGAAATAACTGTTTTGTAAACCCAATAATTTCAAAGAGTATTTTATCTTCCAACTCCTATTGCTTTTGACCGTTACATAATCCACTGGGGCTTTAGGATAAGTAAAATACTGTTGTTTTCAATATATTTGTTTAGATTAAATCAAGCATTGAAGGTCGGTGCATTTTTACTGTTCTTGAAGCAACGCTTCAGAAGCCTTGTCTTCAGTAAAAACTCACGTGGGTAAGCGGATCACACAACTTACGTTTTCAGGCCTATTTTATGGGACAATTCTGAATTAAAGTTGCACATGGATTTACATTCTTGTATTTAAAAACGTACATATCTCATCGCGAATACTATATCCACTTTTTGTTGTAATTTGCATGTTTTGCACAGTCATGACATTTATAAACATGTCTACAGCTTCACACTCACAGCCTGTTAATAATTGCAAAAACATTATGGTCCAACAATCATTAATTTGCCGATCCAGTGGCCGAGATCACTAAGGCAGAAGTGCCGTAGCGATCTCGGACCGAAGGATCGCGGGTTCGAGTCCAGCCTCGGGCATGGTTGTGTTGTGTTCGTCCTTTCACCCCCTATTATTATCATCATCATTTCGGGAAAGGCAACTGGAAACCACCCTGAATAATTCATCAACCCAAGAAAACCCGCTATGGGTCACCTAACTGCCGTATATGGTAGATAGGACCAAAAAAATCATTAATTTAAAGCAAAAATTGCGTACTTTGAGTGGAAAGGACCAATTTCTTAAAGAAAACCTGTAGTGCTTTACAAATATAGATAATGTCCTATCCCTTTATTTTCATTTAACACACATTTCATAGTTGGTGTGTATTTTCACTGAGTCATATTTCGACACATTTCGACATATATTTTGACAGTTATCATCCCATGAAAAGTTGAATAAATTTTGTGGTTAGATATAAGGTCACGTAGTCGGTGGCACGGATCGCAACATATTTTCATGTGGTCTTACCTTTAGCGTGAACGCAGAGGAAAACCTTGGTATTTTTTATTTGGCTGCAAAGAGCGAAGTATCTCTGTCTCAGTAATAGTACATACAATTATTATTCGTAATAAGAAATGTAGAACTGAGCCTCGTCTTGCAGGTAAGAAGGCGCTTGAATCGCCATGCAACTGCAACGTGATTGGCGGAGGCGTGACCCGAGGCGCCCGGCCGGCGCCACCGCAGCTGAGAATACTGCCAGGCGCTTGGCACCGCTCCCTGGCCCAACGAGCGAGCTGCAGCGAGCGTCCCGGGGCACGCGAGGAGGCCAGGTTGCTGGAGAGGGCCAGCCAGGCGCCTTCCGCTCCCTCGCCCACACAACGCTGCACCGACATCTCATCCGCGCCGGCGCTGTGTGTGTGCCCGCTACCGCCTTCCTCCCGCCATGACTAGCCACCCGTGACTACGGCAGTCGCCGCTGCCCGCGCTTCGTGAATCTTGCTTCTTCGCCCTCAGCCACATGCCGATTCGCACATCCCTTGAACCCCCCCTCCCCACGTTAGCAACACCTTTCTTATCTCTCCAGACCATTTGTCCTGTACTTCGCGTCACTGGAAATAAAAGCCCATCTATTATCTGACTTTCATGAGAAAATATACGCAGCATTCGTGTTATTGATCAATATGACATTCTGTATTTGACTTAATATTTGTTTTTCTTTTTTACAGATATCCACCATTTGTTATATAATTTCATCTTTACCTATCACAAGTTGATGTACCAGAAACTGAGAAGTCAGTTTAACACTAACAATAAGTATTGTTGTTTCCAGGTTAACTAGGTTAATTTTATATTTATTGATGATTACTGACACTGACCAGAACCTACGTTGCTTCATAAGTTAAATTCGTTTGAAACGTATGTGAGTTTTTAACATAGTGATTATCGGTGACAAACATTCATTCAATCACCAATTACGACATTCCTAGTAACTACATTTCAACGAGAAGTAGAGAGGACAATTCACGAAAATTATCACCATCCACTTGGCTCAACGCTCGCCCGACGACGGCTTCGGTCCGTTACACTCGAGTTCCCACCGCCCCCACCGCCCCCGCCCGCCACGTGCGCGCGCCGCCCGCCCCACACATAAAATGTCCGCACTTCGCGCCGTGAAATTCGCGGGTTAAGTGGCCACAGCCCTCCGGGGCAGCCGGAGAACATATCCTCCTCTCCTCCCTCTGCCCCATTCTCCAAATGAGCTGCAGGTGGATTTCCAACTATCTCGTCCACGCGCCAAAGTTCCCTCCGATAAAAGCGAGCGCGCGCTGCACAGAGGCGTAAAATGTCTCTATGAAGAGGGCTCGCGGTGAGGTATTCTTTTCTACTGGCCGCAGCACCCACGCTTCTATTGGCTGTTTGCTGAACGCTGTCACCAACTCTTTCAACAATGGGAAAACAAAGGAGCGCCGCCGAAAGCCATCGCACGCCGTGCTCCAAGCGCGAAAATTTAACCTCTGCTAAATATTTCGTTTCTTTGTTCTCAAGCGACGCGGCGCTACAGTCATACAGTACGTCATGTCACCAAATAGCTTCGCTGCAAGTGAAACATGGAAATACGAGGCCAGCGTTTTTGAAGATGAAAATGTTCAACTCTCAATAGCACGTCCCTAAACAGGACTTGATTTTTGAACTAAAAAACACTTTGTTTACGCTTTCATAAAAATTTGTTTGACGTTACAAGTGAAATGAATGACTTTTCACGAAAAAACGTCCTCTCTCAATGATATATTCAAATTATAAAGGTATCTTTTTGCAAGAAAAAACATGGCAAAAGATAACAATGTATACTTCACCCAAGAATTAAAACCGCGATATTTCTGAAAACGCAATTTTCTTTACTTAATTTAATTTTATGAAAATTGAAACACCTATTTTCACAACAAAATAAATTCATATATTTTAATTTTTTTGTATACGCTCGAATGTATGGAGTAATATACGTAGTGTAGCGAAATTAATATTGAGGTTCTCTGAAAGCTGTTTTTTCTCAAAATGTCCGTTCATGTGTACGTTCATCAATGTACTACAATAGTATCTCTTCGT
The DNA here is from genome assembly GCA_017312745.1 of Gryllus bimaculatus. Classification (NCBI taxonomy): domain Eukaryota; kingdom Metazoa; phylum Arthropoda; class Insecta; order Orthoptera; family Gryllidae; genus Gryllus; species Gryllus bimaculatus. Next base: position 3,477,213 of record BOPP01000097.1, on the reverse strand, counting down.
AGACCCCGGCAAATGTGAATTCTGTCTACACAACGTGTAACAAGAAGCTAACTCTATAGCTTATAATATATATATATATATATATATATATATATATATATATATATATAATATATATATATATATATCCACTTTCCAGAAGGCGAAGAAGTAAAAATTAAATACATTTCCCATTCAAAAAAACTTTCCTGTTGGCTTAAGAATGAGTTATAAATATGCAGAACTCAATAAAGCAAGAAACAACCAACGGACCACGAAAGAACCAATTGGAGATGACCAGTTGGAAAACAAGCAAAGGCAGTCGAGCAGCCTGTTGAGTAGTTTGAGTGGTTGAAGCGATTCGCGCAGGGCAGACGAATGCGCCGCGCGCGCCGCCCCCGGGGCCGCAGCGCGGGCGCCGCAGCCGTGTGGCGGGCGGGCGGGGCGGGGGGCGACGCTAATGAGGTGGGGTCGCCGCGGCGCGGAGGGCGTCTCGTAGCGAGATAGGGCACAGGAGCCTTCTTAATGATCGTCAGCTGGAATGGAGGGGAAGGCTGTGTTGGGGCGCATCAAGTTTCTTACTCCCCCTCCCCCCACCGCCCGACTCTCTCCTGCTTTCCCTGCCCCGCCCTGCTCCTCCGCCTTATTAAAAATGTCTCATCCGAGATAGCGCCCCAAACAGCGTAGACGAGGACGCTGGGCACTCCTCGTAGACCTTTCTTAGAGAAAGCTGTAACAGCAATCACAAAGAACCTGTCTACACAGGAACACATGGAACTTGACTTCATTGGGTCAATGTACTTTTTTCTCTTCAAACTCCACCCTGTTTTGTCCTGTTTTCAATTAGATTTGATCGAGAACGTCATCACATCTTACAACCAGGACAGCCCTCTTCAGCTGAATTTCAGAAACAAGAACTTCAAGCTGACATTCCGTAGACGAGTTTAAAAAACATTACCTGCTCTTGAAGAGATTGTGCTGTGTTAAAAGATGTGAATATTCCTGCAATCTATCTTCTTTTAGTTTGTCCCTTCAAGTCACGAACGGCTTGGTCGGCACGACTTCCTTCATATACCTCTTCATTCCTTCGCTCCTTATCATTTCCTCTGCTTCTCATAAACTATTATGAGCTCAGTGTTTGTTTACTTTCACATAATGCTCACCTTCCACTTGTCTCTTCAGTCCTGCTCCCTGCATTGTGTATATGGACGTAAAGTAAATAAATAAATAATTTTATGCCTCAATTTAGATTATACTTCTAGCTTTCTACAAATATGCAGAGCGACGCAAAATGGAGAGAAAGTTAATAAAAATTTGGACGTGTATACTGAAGACATAACGGTATACATTAGCCACAAATGCATAACTAAAAGTAAGTTAAGTATTATCTCTACTCGAACTATGAGTGACCGCAAAGGTAAACAAGCTGAGGAGCTCTTGATCTAACAACTTGTTTCAGTGCGGTTATGTTGGGGCGCTGTCGTGGATACGGTTGATGGAGGGATAACCTTCGTCATGGTGTCTGATCTGGAGAGCGCTCAAAGCTCCCTTGGCGGAGAATCCTTGCGACGGGGTTTTAAATTTAACGGCATCAGAGAGCGCCCTGTATTATCCTGGGGGAAGCCGTTTTCTATTTGAAGCCGACGCAGCACTAATTGACGCACGTGCGACGAAACCCGAGTCGTCACACTCGCTCCCTTGGGGCGCCTCCGACGGGGGTCGCATGGGGGGAGAAGGTTCCCTGCGCCCGCCCCCCGCCCCCCGCCCCCCGCGCGGGCTCCACTCGAGCGCAAACGCACGGCTGCTTCTTCCGCAGGCTAAGAAGTTGACGTTGCGCAAACATCAATTACCCCCACAGCGCCGGGAAATATGCAATAGACCCCTATAGACACAATCGAGGCTTTCTCAAATCAATGCTGAACCACTCCCAGAGGCGTCATCTTTGTCTTCAACCAAAGTTTTGCATCACGAATATGACCGACTGGAATGAGCAAATTTACAGAAGTAACTTTATTCGCCCAACCCTCAGTATTTAAGGCAGAATACACATGACTATGTTTCGCGAGTGTGCCTCAGTTATCGACATCTTATACTATTATGTGATTTGAGAGAAAACTGGATTAAAATTATGAAAAGTTTGCATTACTATTGATTAATATATGAGAATAACATTGAAAAGAAAAACAGATACATAAGAGGCTCAAAATATATTTTGAATTATTTTGAAAATATTTAATACAATTCACCGAAACATCATCAACTAGTTAAGAGGTGGATATGGCCAGACGGTTTAAAATATAGGTGAACTCTGAAGAGAAAATCATTAATAAAAGTGAAAATACACGACCGTTCCTGCAGAGAGAAATATTTCACATTAAAAATAGTGATGAAGTCTGGCCAGCGTTAATTACTTATCTACTTAATTATTTAAAGAACTTGTGCAAATAATGTATAAATATGTAGAACAAAGACCAAACAAAAAAACAACAACTGAAAATTGCTTTGACTTACGCAATTATTTCGAGCACGTTTCTTTTAAATTGCAAATCAGATAACATCAATTGGGTAACTAATATTTCGCATTCTATTATGCAATTCGTGAAAATTAAAATTTATAGAATATAACATTTTGAATTGTAAACGCGGTGAATCCAGATTATTGGTAAATTAATAAGGCTTCACTGTATTCTACATTGACTAATTAGCTTCGTGCTTTTATTGAAAAGTAAAACATTTCCGATCACAAACTAGTGTGTGTACAGAGAGGTGCAGTACTGGTTACATTGATGTAAATATATTATTGTAAATGAAAAAGGTTTTAATAAAGTTGTGAAATAGTTTTTAAATGATTTCTGTATAATAATATTCAATTTAAAAAAAAATCAATAGGTTATTGTAAAGATAAGCTTGACTAAAGTTTAGCAGGAGAACGTAAAATATATTCGTTCTACAAAAGTAAATTTATTTCCTTCAAGCTAGCGATATTTTGCTTGAAGTATAAGTGTGTGTGTGTGTGTGTGTGTGTGTGTGTGAGTGTGTGTGTGTGTGTGTGAGAGAGAGAGAGAGAGAGAGAGGGGGGGTGCGTGAGAGAGCAAAATAGAGTGGGAGTGAGCGCGAAAGGGAGGGAGAGAGTGAGAGATAGAGGGATATGTGGAAATAGATTTAGATTGACGCATTTTTGTTGTGGGTAAATGTTTCCAGTGAAGTTTAATACATTTGTCATTTTTAATAACGTCACTGTTTATTTATGACACCAACTGAACGTGGTAATGTAATAAATAAACACTACAGGTACTTCAAATTAAATTAAAATTATGCAGTCACATGTGATAGAAGATCTTGACTTTTTTCACGCTGTTATCGTAGTTGTATTTCTTTTGAATTAGGTATATATATAGAAAAAACTCGCGTGTCTAAAGGGCCTCCAATTCGAGCCTCCAATGCACTTTGAATGAAATGGTAGGTTGAGAAGCAGCGCTTTGTATTCCGAGCCAGAGGGCTTCGTACAACCCGGCGAGCCGCCCGCACGCAAGAGCATTATCCTCATAGGCTTGCGGCTGAAACACATCCCCGCCTCACGAGAACAAACCATCCCTCAATTCACATACGCGCCGTAGATCACGAGTGTCCATAAAACCTCATTGCGCCAGCCACGTCACGTAGGTCGAGTGCTCGCGTGTGACCGCGGCGCTGGGAAGCAGTGCTGCCAACGTCTTCCACGGGGAAGGCCGTCTCTCCGCCACGAGGGTCCGGCCCGGAGGGAGCGCGGACCGGCCGCAAATTCCGCGAAGGCAGCCAAAAACGAAGCCACAGAGAAAAACAGAAAGAAAGGACGGGAAAGGCCAAACGCCGCATATTCTCTCTTTTTCTTGTGGGCGAAAGAAGATACATGGCATCGGGGGCCACGAAATCCCTTGCAACGAGGACATGCAGGGGGAAGAGGTGATCGTCTCGATGGCGGAAAAGGACTCCCGCTACACGCACAAAACAGTGATAAAAACTCGCCTTCTTACAAGCGCTACCGCTCAGAGTCTGTTTTCTCTGATAGCAGCAATCGAATCGTACTACCCTCGTACGATCTGTCGGTGTTCGCTCCTTTGCTGAACGCATCTGCACCAGGCTGCTCGCTCGAGTCACATTGGCCCTTACAACCTTACGGGTGAGAAGCCTCGTGACATGTATTGAGTTATGAATATTCTTCAAATTTTTAGAAACATGTTCTTTGTCTACTCTCGAAAAAGAAACTTTGCCCACGTGTAATCAATGTTATGTTGGCAGCCATCTCAGGGATTTTTCATGATTCCTTTGCAGGGATTTGCGTTCGACTGATTATCAGCGGTCGCTCGATGGTCCGCCACTGAAGCCCAGTCTCGCTCGTTCCTTCCCCAGCGCCTAACTCACTCGAGCTTTATTGCAGCAAGAGTATCGGAGGAGCGTGTAGCAGTCTAGCGGCAGAGGGAGCTCTGAACGTTGATTTAAACGAGCTTAAGCACACAGGAAGCTCATTTCAATTATTAGAAACAGGTGCCATTAAAATTGTACACTTTGTCATTATGACACACCTTATAGGCAAAGATAGACAAGCAGTCCCAAGAATTCTACAAATCTAGGCTTCGAAAGCTATCAGTGGATCGCACAAAAATTGAAAAATACTTTAGAAAAAGTACCTACAATAACCACTACGCTTACAAAGCAAAAGGATAACAGGTGCTTAATGATAAAGAAAAAATGGAACTGTAACAAAAAAAAACGTCTTATTGTACTCATTTGAGATCATCCGGACTCGAGTAAACCCAGCACGGACACAGGGCGTCGAAGTATTTACAGGCCGGTATTTCACAGGTAAATTAAAAAATAGAGATTAACAGTCACATGTTATACGAAATTTTAAATGGATATGTATCAGACTAATCTTTCTGGTAATTAAAACAATGTTGAGTGTGATTGGAAGCTACTAGCTAAAATGTATAAAAACATACGTCCACAATTGAAGTTGCCCAGGCAAATAAAAATTCATTTGACAGAGATACGTATGACGAAAATAAGCAATACACAAAATCACGGTAACCAACATTTCTTGTGGTAGTTGTGATAGAAGACTCAAAGACAGAGAATGTCATTTCAACGATTCTTACATTGCGTCAACAAAACAGAAGCTAGAAGACGCCGACCAGAATCATGCAATGCTGTAATTGCGACGATTTCGGGCATACTAAAAGCAATTGCCCACATTACAGTATAAATACAGTGTTTTGTTTCATTTTCATCAAAAACAGTATAAACTAAACGCAACTTATGAGGGAGAAGTATAAGCTACGTTCTTTTCTTTGAGCTCCAGAATCTTCACCGTCCTTTTACTATACGTAATTGAATGATGAATCAAAGTACCTACAAAGTGAGGTTATCTAATCTCAAAACTAGACATTTTTGCTCCCTAGTTATAGAAAACATGCACTAGTAAATAAACTGCGTGTTTGTTTTTATAGTAATGCTAACAATGTATGAACCCGCATCCCTGACTTGAATCCTGCCAAAACTAGTAAAACGAAAACTCAACAAAATGTACCTCTAATGAAGATACACTTATATCTAGGAGCAGAACAAAAGGCCATCACAGCATTTGTTCAATGAGTCAGGCAACTTGGGCTACCCTAGTTGATTTTCTCTCTACCGCCATACAACGATTTACCATTGCAGATGAATACTGCACTTTAGATTTCTACGCACACATTTTCTTTTATTGTCTTTCGACTTCATTTCTCTGGTACATCTACGACAAATGCCTCCTTCACTGATAGTGTTGTTATACCACGCTCTTCGCAAATACATTCACACTTCCAATACATTCACACAATCCAATTTCAGTGCAGCTCCTAGACTTCCACCCTCACATCCGTACTCGTGTCCCTGGCTCTGTTTCGCATTTCCACTCGATGTGTCTGAAATATCCTCGCGTGGCGCGCTCTCTGCGCCCGCTGCGACATTTCAATGCTGGCGCTCGCCGTAGACTTGGTCGGCCAAAGTAATTGCCGGCCTGCGAGCAGGGATTGGCGCGGCGCTCGCGCTCGGGTTGGAAGCCGAGTCGCCAGATGCCATAGGCTGGCGGGACAAGCAAATGAAATCTTCCGGCAAGTAATCACAGGATTCTAAGTTGGACCCAGATGTTTATGACATTGTTTTTGTTTTATTTCCATGGAACATATTAGTTAAGCCTGTCTTAATACAATTACTAAATTTAAGCAACTTTCACATATCATATGCAGTCATATTTTGACTTTTTTAAAACCTTTTTATCATTTTTCGTTAATTTTTCATACCATGGTCATAGTTTTCCATGAATTTTTGTATTTTTCGTCATATTTTTATATTTTGGATTTCATTTCCGCATAATGGCTTGCAGTCGTCTCAAAGAGATGTTTCACATCTTCTAATAGTTATTTAATTTCTTACAATATTTATTTTATCTAATTGTAGTGTCTTTTCAATAACTATACATGTAGGTGAATAAGGAGGATAAGTATATAGAAGGGCAAAATGAATCCGTAGAAAGCACCCGATGCGAAGGAAGTGTTAGTTTAGTTTTGTTAAGGTTTGTGGAATGGTCAAACGCTTCTAAAAATAACTCGAGCAGAACTGTCTTCACGTGGCGCCTATGGAGAAGGGGTGAATAAACTAGATTTTAAAAGTATATTTTCAATATAAATGTTATTTAAACAGCAAAAAGATTTTGAAGATTTCGAAAATGCAACCAAAAGTTTTGAAGTCATAAATATAGACATATTTTTATAGTTTTTAGGTCATAAATGCTTGCATGTTTCTTATTTTTTAGATAATAAACAACCAAACATTCCCCACGTAAAATAAGGAAAACAGATCTTCAAATTTATTATGTTAAAACTTTAGCAAGCCTTCGACGGGAAACCGTTTCCATTGATAACAGGATGAATGCCTACGGTACCTCTAAAGTATATAAATCATTTGTTAAGAGAATTTGTTAAATTGTTTTCGAATTATCCTTCGTTCTTCTAATTGAAAATCAATAAAATTATTATAGTATTATCTTTAATTTTCGACTTTTGTTAGCAGGAACAAATAATAATAATAATAATAATAATAATAATAATTATAACAAAAATAAAAACTGAATTATAAATGTTCATTGAAAAGAATTAAACCTCAATTTCAGATACGATGGATCTCTTTCTAATTACTTGAAATGAACTGAAAGTAATAAATATTACCAATGTTATCATCCAAGAGATTTTAATCGTTTTTCTTCATGCGTTCTACATTTTATTCATTTCAAAACGCAGAGATGACATGTAGTCCATTATGATTCAGGAGTAACAGAGATGACAAAAAATATGAAAAGAAATCGGTTGTAAATATAACTGAAATAACATTTTAATAATATTAAAGCAGATTTTCAAAAAAGTATATAATATATAATCTACTTTCAGTCATTAATTAAAAATAGCAGTCGAGTGTTGATAGTATTTGAGCACAGAGTAAACCTTCAAGAGAACAGCTGAAAGGATGACACTTCTGTTCAGCATTAATATCTCTGGAACTGCGAATGGCACTGAGCGAGGGCGAGATAATCGACTTCTCCATCGCAATGGAATTAACCAATTTGCAAGCCACCGCGTAGCGCATTCCTCTTCTGCGATAGCTGCAAGATGCGGCTGCGGAACGACGGTGCCCGAACGCAAAGAGTAGACAAAGTGCGATCTGCGCGTGCGCTGCCGCAGTGGGCGTTTGCCGCAGCACCTCCCCCCCCCCCCCCCGAGGAAGTCATTGTTTCGCCCGACGAGACTGTATGGGCGGGGCGTCTCCGGCATAAAATGTCAAGGATTGATAATTTGAAATATTCGCATTGCAGCGCATTGCCGAGAGAACAGCCCACCCATAAGAACGCAAAACACCGAACTCTTCGGCGCCTCACTCTAGCCGGCGGAGCGTCGGAGCGGCCTGTGGAGGCGGAGCAGCTGTGTGGAAACTGAGGGTACCGCGGGCCACTACTTTGCCAAAACGATTAGGGCAGGAGAAGAAAAGAGTCGATTTTAGACCAACGGCGATGGTAGCGGCAGTGTGGGGCCATGACGAACCAGGAGGACGGTGTCAAACTGAACAAGGCGAAGCCCAGCGACATGGAGCCTTCAGCTAAAAAGGGAAACTTGAAAAATGTGGAGGTGGGAGCAAGGATGTAGAAGGTAAAAGAGCGGGCAATAGATATAGCACCGAGTGTAGGGCAAGCAGGCAAGCAGGGCCCGCCAGGCAGCCAGTGAGCACTAGAGAAGAGCAAACAGCGCGGGCGCCCAAAGTGCGCGAGGAGCGCGGCTGGGGCCGGAACTGGGACTGGGACTGGGACTGGGACTGGGACTGAGCGACTGGACTGGGACAGGGCAACTGGACTGGCGACTGGCTAGAGCTGACTGGGGACTGGGGACTGGGACTGGGACTGCGACGGGGACCTGGGACTGGCGACGGGGACGGGGAACGGGGACGGGGACGGGACGGGGACGGGGACGGGGGACGTCGCCGGGCTGTCCCCAACACCCCGTCCTGACCCATGGCCCACCCTGCCGTACCATCGCGTTGTCTTAAAATCGACTCTTTTCTTCTCCTGCCCTAATCGTTTAGGCCAAGTAGTGACCCGCGTACCCTCAGTTTCCACACAGCTGCTCCGCCCTCCACAGCCGCTCGACGGCTCCGCCGGCTAAGGTGAGGCGCCGAAGAGTTCGGTGTTTTGCGTTCTTATGGGGGGCTGTTTACCCTCTCGGCAATGCGCTGCAATGGAATATTCAAATTATCTCAATGCCTTGACGTTTTATGCCGGAGACGCCCCGCTCCGATACAGTCTGCGTCGGGCGAACACAATCGACCTTCCTCGGGGGGAGTGGGGGAGGTGGCTCGGCAAAGGTCGCCGGCATGCGGCAGCGCACGCGCAGATCGACTTTGTCTACTCTTTGCGTCTCGGGCAACCGTCCCGTTCCCCCGCAGATTTGCCATTTACGGAAGGGAGCGGCAGGCGGTCCGCACCTTTGGCGCAAGAATGCGTAAAGAGGAATCGCACGTTTGCATGGAATATGCGATGAAAGTGATTATCTCGCCCTCGCTCAGTGCCATTCCGGCAGTCCAGAGATATTAATAGCTGAAACAGACAGTGTCATGCCTTTCAGCTGTCTCTGGTGAAGGTTTCTCTTGTGCTCAAATACTTCAACACTCGACTGCCTATTTTTAATTAATGACTGAAAGGTAGATTATTATATTATTATATACTTTTTTTGAAAATCTGCTTTATATATTATTAAATGTTATTTCAGTTATATTTACACGCGGATTTTTTTCATATTTTTTTTTCATTCTGTTACTGCCTGAATCATAATGGACTACATGTCATCTCTGGTTTTGAAATGAATAAAATGTAAACGCATGAAGAAAAAACGCATTTAAAATCCTCTTGGATGATAACATTGGTAATATTTATACTTTCAGTGTTCATTTCAAGTAATTTAGAAGAGATCCATCGTATCTGGAAAATTGAGGTTATATTCTTTTCAAATGAACATTTATAATTCAGTTTTATTTTGTTATAATTATTATTATTATTATTGTTTTATATTATTATTTATTATTTATTTGTTCCTGCTAACAAAAGTTCGAAAAATTAAGAATACATATATAATAATATTTATTGATTTTCAAGTTAGAAGAAACGAATGGATAATTCGAAAACAATTTAACAAATCTTTCTTACAATATGATTTATATACTTTAAGAGTACCGTAGGCATTCATCCTGTTATCAATGGAAACGGTTTCCCGTCAAGGGCTTGCTAAAGTTTTAACATAAATAAATTTGAAGATCTGTTTTCCTTATTTTACGTGGGGAATGTTTGGTTGTTTATTTATCTAAAAAATAAGAAACATGCAAGCATTTATGACTAAAAATCTATAAAAATATGTCTATATGGTTATGACTTCAAAACTTTGGTTGCATTTTTCGAAATCTTCAAAAATCTTTTTGCTGTTTAATAACAATTTTATTGAAAAGTAGTGACTTTTAAAATCTAGTTTATTACAACGGCCCTCTCCATAGGCGGCCACAGTGAAGACAGTTCTCCGCTCGAGTTATTTTTAGAAGCGTTTGGACCATTCCACAACCTTAACAAAAACTAAACTAACACTTCCTTCGCTCGGGTGCTTTCTACGGATTCATTTTGCCACTTCTATAATACTTATCCTCCTTATTCACTTACATGTATACGTTATAATGAAAGACACTACAATTAGATTAAATAAATATTTAAGAAATTAAATAACTATTAGAAGCATGTGAAACATCTCTTTGAGACGACTGCACACATTATGCGGAAAATGAAATCCAAAATATAAAAATATGGACGAAAAATACAAAAGATCATGGAAACCATAGTGACGCATGGTATGAAAAATTAACGAACAAATTATAAAAGAGGTTTTTAAAAATGTCAAAATATGAACTTGCCATAGCTGATATGTAAGTTGCTTAAATTAGTAATTGTATTAAACACAGGCAGGAACTAAATGTCCATAGGAAGAGAAAACAAAAACAATGTATAACATCGTGGGTCCACAACTTAGAATCCTGTGATTACTTGCCGGAAGATTCTATTTGGCTTGTCCCGCCAGCCTATGGCATTGGCGACTCGGCTTTCAACCGGAGGCGCGAGCGCCAGCGCCAATCCCTGCTCGCAGGCCGGCAATTACTTTGGCCGACCAGTCACGGGCAGCGCCAGCATTGAAATGTCGACGCGGGCGCAGAGAGCGCGCCACGCGAGGATATTTCAGGAACACATCGAGTGAAATGCGAAACAGGAGCAGGGACACGAGTACGGATGCTGAGGGTGAGAAGTCTAGGAGCTGCCCTGAAATTGGATGTGCGTAAGTATTGGAAGTGTGAATGTAATTTCGAAGAGCGTTGGTATAACAACACTATCAGTTGAAGGAGGCATTTGTCGTAGATGCTACCAGAGAAAATGAAGTGCGAAAGACAATAAAAGATATGCTGTGCGATGATCTAAAGTGCAGTATTCATCTGCCAATGGTATAGAGCGTATGTATGGGTAGGAGAGAAAATCAACTAGGGTAGCCCAAGCTTGCTGACTCATTGAACAAAATGCTGTGATGGCCTTTTGTTCTGCTCCTGGATATAAGTGTATCTTCATTTAGAGGTAACATTTTGTTGAGTTTCGTTTTTACTAGTTTTGGCAGGGATTCAAGTCAGGGCATGCGGGTTATACATTGCTTAGCATTACTATAAAACAAACACGCAGTTTATTTACTAGTGCATGTTTTCTATAAACTAGGGGAGAAAAATGTCTAGTTTTGGAGGATTAGATAACCTCACTTTGTAGGTACTTTGATTCAAGCATCCATTACGTATAGACAAGGACGGTGAAGATTCTGGAGCTCAAAGGAAAAGACCGTAGCTTATACTTCTCCCTCATAGTTTGCGGTTTAGGTTATACTGTTTTTGATGAAAATGAAACAAAACACTGTATTATCTGTAATGTGGGCAATTGCTTTTAGTATGCCGAAACTCGTCGCAATTACCGCATTGCAGTGAATTCTGGTCGGCGTCTTCTAGCTTTCTGTTTGTTGACGCCAATGTAAGAACGTTGAAATTGACATTTCTCATTGTCTTGAGTCTTCTATCACAACTACCACAAGAAATGTGGTTTGCCGTGATTTTGTGTATTGCTTATTTTCGTCATTACGGGTATCTCTGTCAAATGAATTTTTATTTGCCTGGGCAACTTCAATTGGGACGTATGTTTTATACATTTTGCTAGCTTCCAACACACTCAACATTGTTTTAATTACCGAAAAGATTAGTCTGATACATATCCCATTTAAAATTTCGTAAACATGGTGACTGTAATCTCTATTTTTTAATTTACCTGTTGGAAATACCGGCCTGTAAATACTTCCGCGCCCTGTTGTCCGTGCTGGGTTTACTCGAGTCCGGATGACTTCAAAATGAGAACAATAAGACTTTTTTTTTGTTTACAGTTCCATTTTTTCTTTATCATTAAGCACCTGTTATCCTTTTTGCTTTGTAAAGCCGATGTGTGGTGATATTGTAGTACCTTTTTCTTAAAAAGTAATTTTTTCGATTTTGTGCGATCCACTGATAGCTTTCGAACGCTAGATCTTTGTATGAATTCTTGGACTGCTTGTCTATCTTTGGCTATAAGGTGTGTCATAATGACGAAAGTGTACAATTTTAATGGGCACCTGTCTAATATGAAGTATGAGCATTCCGTGTGTGCTTTAAGCTCGTTTAAATCAACGTTCAAGAGCTCCCTCTGCCGTAGAACTGCTACACGCTCCTCCGCATTACTCTTGCCTGCAAATAAAGCTCGAGTGAGTTAGGCGCTGGGAAGGAAGAGCGAGACTGGCGCTGAGTGCGGACATCGAGCGACCGGCTGATAATCAGTCGAACGCGCAAATCCCTGCAAAGGGAATCATGAAAAAAATCCCTCGAGCATGCTGGCCATACTAACATTGATTACACGTGGCAAAGTTTCTTTTTCGAGAGGTAGAACAAAGGAACATGTTTCTAAAAATTATGTGAAAGATATATTATAACTCAATACATGTCACGCAGGCTTCTCACCGTAAGGTTGTAAGGGCCATGTGACTCGGACCCGAGCAGCTGGTGCAGATGCGTTCAGCAAAAGGAGCGAAACACCTACAGCAATCGTACGCAGGTAGTACGATTCGAATTGCTTTGCTATCAGAGAAAACAGACTCTGAGCGGTAGCCGCTTGTAAGAAGGCGAGTTTTTATCAGCTGTTTTGTTGCGTGTAGCGGGAGTCCTTTTCCGCCATCGAGACGATCAACCTCATTCCCCCTGGCCATGTTCCTCGTTGGCAAGGGATTTCGTGGGCCCCGATGCCATGTATCTTCTTTCGCCCACAAGAAAAAGAGGAGATATGCGGCGTTGCGCCTTTCCCGTCCTTTCTTTCTGTTTTTCTCTGTGGCTTCGTTTTTTGGCTGCTTCGCGGAATTTGCGGCCGGTTCCCCGCGTCCGCTCGCGGGGCGACCCTCGTGGCGGAGCAGACGGCCTTCCCCGTGGAAGAACGTGGCCCAGCCTGCTTCCAGCGCGCGCGGTCACAACGCGAGCACTCGACCTACGTGACGTGGCTGGGCAATGAGGTTGTTTATGGACACCTCGTGACTCTACGGCGCGTATGTGTGAATTGCAGGGGATGGCTTTTTTCTCCGGTGAGGCGGGAATTGTTTCAGCCGCAAGCCTCATGAGGATAATGCTCTGTGCGGTGCGGGCCTCGCGGGTTGTACGAAGCCCTCTGGCTCGGTCAAACTAAAAGCGCTGCTTCTCAACTACCATTTCATTCAAAGTGCATTGGAGGCTCGAATATGCGAGGCCCTTAGACACGCGAGTTTTTTCTATATATATCCTATTCAAAAGAAATTAAACTACGATAACAGGTGAAAAAAAGTCAAGTCTTCTATCACATGTGACTGCATAATTTTTAATTAATTGAAGTACCTGTAGCTGTTTTATTTTATTACATGTACCACGTTCCAGTTGGTGTCATAAATAAACAGTGACGTTATTAAAAATTGAAAATGTTTAAGCACTGTAAACCATTACCCACACACAAAAATGCGTCAATCTAAATCTATTTCCAGCATATCCTCTATCTCTCAGCGTCTCCCTCCGCCTTCGCGCGTGCACTGCTCCACTCTATTTTGCTCTCTCACGCACCCCCTCTCTCTCTCTCTCTCTCTCTCTTCTGCACCTCACAACACATCACACACCACTTACACACACACATCACACACACTTATACGGTTTTAAGCAAGAATATCGCTAGCTTGAAGGAAATAAATTTAGCTTTTGTAGAACGGAATAATATTTTACGTTCTCCACTGCTAAACTTTAGTTCAAGCTTATTCTTGTTACAATAACCTATTGATCTTTTTTTTAAATTGAATATTATTATACAAAATCATTTTTATAAACTATTTCACGAACTTTATTAAAACCTTTTTCATTACAATAATATATTTAACATCAATGTAAACCAGCTACTGCACCTCTCTGTAAACAACTAGTTTGTGATTCGAAATGTTTTACTTTTCAATAAAAGCACGAAAGCTAATTAGTCAATGTTAGAATACAGTGAAGCCTATTAATTTACATAATCTGGATTCCGCGTTTACAATTTCAAAATGTTATATTCTATAAATTTTAATTTCAGCGAATTGCATAATAGAATGCGAAAATATTAGTTACCCAATTGATGTTATCTGATCTTGAATAGAAAGAAACGTACTGCGGCGAAATAATTGCCGTAAGTCAAAGCAATTTTCAGTTGTTGGTTTTTTTGTTTCGTCTTTGTTCTAACATATTATACATTATTTTGCCACAAGTTTCTTTAAAAAATTAAGTAGGATATAGGATTACTGCTTGGCGCAGACCTTATACTATTTTTAAATGTGAAATATTTCTCTCTGCAGAACGGTCGTGTTAGTTTCACTTGTTAAATCCTTCAAGTCACCTATATTTTAAAAGCCGTCTGGACTATCCACCTCTTAACTAGTTTGAATGATGTTCGGTGAATTGTATTACAATATTTCAAATATTCAAATATATTTTAGGAGCCTCTTATGTATCTGTTTTTCTTTTTCAATGTTATTCTCATATATTGAATCAATAGTATGCAAACTTTTCATAATTTTAATCCAGTTTCTCTCAAATAACATAATAGATAAGATTGTCGATAACTTGAGCCACACTCGCGAAAACATAGTCTATGTGTATTCTGCTTAAATTACGGTGAGTTGTGTTTGGGGCAATAAAGTTACTTCTGTAAATTTGCTCATTACCAGGTGCGGTGCATATTCGTGATGCAAAACTTTTGGTTGAAGACAAAGATGACGCTCTGGGGAGTGGTTTCTGCATTGATTTGAGAAAGCCGTCGATTGCTGGTCATATAGGGGTCTATGCATATTTCCCGGCGCTGTGGGTAATTGAAATGTTCGCAGCACGTAACTTCTTAAGCCTGCGAGAGAAGCGCCGTCGTTGCGCTCGAGTGGAGCCCCGCGCAGGGGGGGGGGCGGGGGGCGGGGGGCGGGCGCAGGGGAACCTTTCTCCGCCCATAGCGACCCCCTGTCGGAGGGCGCCCCAAGCGGAGCGAGTGTGACGACTCGTTTCGGTCGCACGTGCGGTCAATAGTTGACTTGCGTCGCGCTTCAAATAGAGAAAACGCTTCCGCTGGATAATACAGGGCGCTTCTGCTGATGCCGTTAAATTAAAACCCCGTCCGCAAGGATTCTCCCAAGGGAGCTTTGAGGCGCTCTCCAGAAATCCCAAAGACACCATGCGAAGTTTTATCCCTCCATCAACCGTAAATCCACGACACGCCCCAACATAACCGCACGTGGAAACAAGTGTTAGATCATAAGAGCTCCTCAAGCTTGTTTTACCTTGGCGGTCACAAGTTCGAGGTACGGATAATACTTAACTTACTTTTAGTATGCATTTCGTGGCCTAATGATATACCGTTATGTCTTCAGTATACGACGTCTCAAAGTTTTATTAACTTTCTCTCCATTTTGCGTCGCTCATGGCATATTTGTAGAAAGCTAGAAAGTATAATTAAATTGTAGGCATAAAACTTATTTTATTTATTTACTTTACGTCCATATACACAATGCAGGGAGCAGAGACTGAAGAGACAAGTGGAAAGGTTGAGCATTATGTGAAAGTAAACAAAGACCTGAGGCTGCATAATAGTTTATGAGAAGCAGAGAAATGATAAGGAGCGAAGGAATGAAGAGGTATATGAAGGAAGTCGTGGCCGACCAGAGCCGTTCGTCGATTGAAGGGCGTACAAAACTAAAAGAAGAATAGATTGCAGGAATTTCACTCTTTTAACACAGCACAATCTCTTCAGAGCAAGGTAATGTTTTTTAAAAAAAACTCCCGTCTTACGAATGTCAAGCTTGAAGTTCTTGTTTCTGAAATTCAGCTGGAGAGAGGCTGTCCTGGTTGTAAGATGTGTGATGACGTTTCTCGAAATCTAATTGAAGAACGACAAACAGGGATGGAGTTTGAAGAGAAAAAGTACAATTGACAGCCAATGAAAGTCAAGTTGCCATGTGTTCCTGTGTGTACAGGTTCTTTGTGATCTGCTGTTACAGCTTTCTCCTAAGAAAGGTCTACGAGGATGCCAGCGTCGTCGTCTACGCTGTTTGGGGGCGCTTATCTCGGATGAGACATTTTTTAATAAGGCGGCAGGGAGCAGGGGCGGGGCAGGGAAAGCAGGAAAGAGTCGCGGCCGGTGGGGGGAGGGGGAGTAAGAACTTGATTGCGCCCCAACACAGCCTCCCCTCCATTCAGCTGACGATATTAAGAAGGCTCCTGTGCCCTATCTCGCTCGAGACGCACCTTCCGCGGCCCGCGGCGACCCCACCTCATTAGCGTCGCCCCCGCCCCGCGCCCCCGCCCCCGCCCCGCCCGCCCCAACGGCTGCGGCGGCCCGCGCTGCGGCCACCCGGGGGCGGCGCGCGCGGCGCATTCGTCTGCCTGCGCGAATCGCTTCCAAACCACTCAAACTACTCACAACAGGCTGGCTCGACTGCTTTGCTTGTTTTCCAACTGGTCATCTCCAATTGCGGATTTCTTTCGGGTCCGTTGGTTGTTTCTTGCTTTATTGAGTTCTGCATATTATAACTCATTCTTAAGGCCAACAGGAAAAGTTTTTTTGAATGCGGAAAGTATTTAATTTTTACTTCTTCGCCTTCTGCGAAAGTGGCATATATATATATATATATTATATATAGTGATATATATATATATATATATATATATATATTATTAAGCTGAAGTTACTTCTTGTTTACACCGTTGTGTAGACAGAATTCAACATTTGCGGGTCTACGAAAGAGATTACTATCGCTAACATAGAAGCGATTGACCACCCACACTCGACAGAGAACTCAACCCTACAACTAGCAGGCAATCGAGACATCACCGAGACAGAAAGCTATCATCTCGAATGATACAGCATGCCTCAGTGCGAGAGTGAGTGTCAATTTCGCTATCATGTAGCGTATATTACTCCAGTACGCATTTCGAGCGTATACAAAAAAAATTAAAATATATTGAATTTATCCCGATGTTCTTGACACAATATGTTTGCGAGGAGTGCAATCACTACTATGAGATGTACAGAGTCTACACCACACTATATATGCGCACATTCAAATAAAATCGCAAACAATCAGTCCACACACCGGTCTTTAATTCTTTAGGGTGAAGTATATCATTTGTTTATCTTTTGCCATATTTTTTCTTGCAAAAAGATTACCCTTTTAATTTGAAGTATATCATGATAAGAGAGGACGTTTTTTCGTGAAAATCATTCATTTCACTTGTTACGTCAACAAATTTTTATGAAAGCGGTAAACAAAGTGTTTTTTAGTTCAAAAAAATCAAGTCCTGTTTAGGGACGTGCCTATTGAGAGTTGAACATTTATTCATCTTCAAAAACGCTGGCCTACGTATTCATGTTTCACTTGCAAGCAAGCTATTTGGTTGACATGACTGTACTGTATGACTGTAGCGCCGCGCTCGCTTGAGAACAAAGAACGAAATATTTAGCAGACTTAAATTTTCGCCGCTTGGTGCACGGCGTGCGATGGCCTCGGCGGCGCTCCTTTGTTTTTCCAGTTGTTGAAAGAGTTGGTGGACATCGTTCATCCAAAACAGCCAATAGAAGCGTGGGTGCTCGGCTCAGTAGAAAAAGAATAATCCTCACCGCGCAGCCCTCTGGCATAGAGACATTTACGCCTCTGTAGCAGCCTGCGCCTCGCTTTTATCGGATGGGAATTTGGCGCGTGGACCGAAGATAGTGGAAATCCACCTGCAGCTCATTGGAGAATGGCGGGCAGAGGCAGGAGACGCGAGGATATGTTCTCGGCCTGCCCCGGAGGCTTTGTGGCACTAACCCGACTGATCGGAGAATCCCGTACGGCTGAACATGCAACAACACAGAATTCACAGCGACCGACATGCGAAGGCGATGTACCCAAAAGCGCACGGTGGCGGGGCGGCTCTCTATAAACGTGCGGAACTGCGTATGAACAACACAACGTCGTCTGTCAAACCAGAGTAGGATATCGGAGTGATAATCTCTAAAACTTTTCCTCTCACTTACTCGTGAAATGTAGTTTACTAGGAATGTCGTTTAAATGGTGCATTGAAACCCATAAGTTTGTCACCCGAATATACAATTCACTATGTTAAAAAACTCAACCATACGTTTCAAACGAATTTTATCACCTTGACGAAACAACGTAGGTTCTGTGTCAGTGTCAGTATCATCAATAAATATAAAATTAACTATTACCTGAAAATAGCAAACAAATCTTATTGTTAGTGTTAAACTGACTTCTCAGTTTCTGGTACATCAACTTGTTGATAAAAGGTAAAGCGATGAAATTATAAACAAATGGTGGATATCTGTAAAAAAGAAAAACAAATATTAAGTCCAAATACAGAAATGTCATATTGATCCAATAACACCGAATGCTGCGTATATTTTCTCAATGAAAGTTCAGATAATAGATGGGCTTTTATTTCCAGTGACGCGAAGTACACTACAAATGGAGTCCTGGAGAGATAAGAAACGGTGTTGCTAACGTGGCTGAGGGGGGGTTCAAGGGATGGCGAATCGGCATGTGGCTGAGGGCGAAAGAAGGCAAGATCACCTAAGCGCGT
>BOPP01000097.1:3436993-3458408 GCA_017312745.1 Gryllus bimaculatus | reverse complement strand
GCTTTTTCTTTACTTCAAGTGATCAGCTACGTTGTAATCTGATAAGCAAAAATCCCGGATTTAATTTGAATGGGAAAACGGCATTAAGTGGGTATAATACGATGTAATTGTATGCAGGCTTCGAAACCAAACAATACACGTTCTTAAGACAACCAATAAACAAATTGCAGTGTTCCATGCTTGGTTTCATAGCGCTGTTCATTTGGGGAGGTACGGCCCTGGAGACATTACATGCGATAGGTATGGGGAGGGCATTGAAAGCTGTAGTTCTGTGGGAAGGAAAAATAATTACTGTCTGGAAAGCTACCGAGCTGAACATACGTAAGCAATAGGTGCGGTGCGAATATTATTTTCAACAAGAGAGAAAATGACGCGAACAGGAATGGCCGCAGTGCGCGTGGAGACGAGTGTCCGCGAGGCGGAAACAGCGGGCGCAAGAGGCGGCGTAGCGCAATGGCTGTCATCCTTTCGATGAGAGGCGTCTCGCTCCGACCGGAAACATATCAGTGTGTCCACTAACGCCAGTGCTACGAGGCGGAGGGAAGCGGCCCTCCTTTCGGCTACGCAGGGCGACCTCGACTTCCTCTGAACGGTGGAAGGACAGTCGTCTCTTCCTCTGTACCCTTCCAGCAGGGGTGGGTGGGTTATGACCAGCACACGAGTGCATCATGTGACTGGCCACGGTCGCTGTCCAGGTACATTCGCACCAGGCAAGGAAACACCATAAAAGCTCTGGACTCCAAAACATGCTATCCTTGTGCATATGTTATGATATCCTGTGGTCTTATTTCATCACGACGCTACATCCGAAATAGAGAAGCGGAGCGACCCACAAGATATAGACACTCAGAGAGACGAGGAGTGTTAAAAGATTGCAATGCAGAAAGAGTGTTAAATGGAGAGACAGAGAGAAGCTGGTAGAGCACGCCGAACGGAACGAGTGGGACCTCGAAGCGGAGAGGAACGAGGGGGAATGGGGCGGCAGCGAAGGGAGGGAGGCAGCGCACCCAAGCGGCGGACTCGGCGCTCGCAGCGCTCGGCAAATGTTTATTTCATTAGAGCCCTTCAATGCTAATGGAAGATCCAATTTAGTTTCTAAGAGATCAGGTTGGAAGACGAGGACTTGTGACGACTTCAAATCAAAAGGTTCTCGTTATTTTTTATGTAACATGCAATCGTAAAAGTGTTCGAAGAAAACTTACCGGGCGATAAAATCTTTAATCATGAAGTCCATTTAGTTAAGTCTCTTGTACGCCGAACTATTAATGGAACATTTCCGTTGGGTACAGAATATTCGAGGGTAGAGTTCTTCTAGGTCCGTACTAATCAAATGAACGAATCCAAACAGATTATTTCTGTACACTGAAACTTTTTATGGTCAGATAAGAATTTCTAGTCAGAGTTCACCAACATAAGCTACACTAAATTATCATTTAAATAAAGTTTTAATATCCATCTTTTACGGTTATATTCTTACAAGTTACTCAGTGTTCTTTCAACCTAATCAGTACAGTTGCACACGCGCGTGTGCACATAATGTATTATCTCAGCGCAATCGGTTGGTGGCAGCGCTATCTATTGAGTGGCTGCTGCTTCTGCGGGCCCACCCCTCCCCGCGTGCGTTGCCCCTCATGGGCCCTTTGTCCGGAGTGCAGGGGCGGAAGCCTGCTCCGCGGTGCTCCTCCGTCCTCGGCGAGGCGCTACACACGCCACATCAGGCGAAGGAGCAGGTGATCGGGGGAAGCCCTACCTCGTGTATTTTGAACTGCATTTCATATTCCTTTATCCAAAGATCATCTATGGATGGATGGAGAGACTACCACAATTGGACGCATCTTTGGAGTGTAGCGAACCGAGCCACGAAACGTGGGTGTCATATGATCGGGAATGTAGTGATGCTAACGGAGGTAATTTATGTCTTTTGCTATATTTCTTCAGTCATTGATGTTTGATGCTGGGACATGTATTTAGGTATGTTTTACTGCGTCACCACATGAGCAGTACAGTCCATGTATGTGAGAATCACAAAAAAGCAAATTTTGTTTTAAGAACTTGTTAATATTTTCTTAAGTCTTTTGCACATATATATTAAATAGTAATTAATCAGATCAATTAATTTTATTTCATTGTGTACATGTATGTGTGTGTGAGCTACCGGAGAAAACAGTCGCCTTAGCAACGGTAGGTAATGCATCTGATTTTGATGTTTCATGTCTGAGGATGAGGGGCTAGTTGCTCCGGCGTTTAGTACTTCACTGTCTGCAGACACCTGAAAATGTCGCCCTGAAATCGCCAAAATTTCAGTTCCCACAAAAAACTTGAAATAGCCAAAAGCGAAGTTTAAATTCATATGGCCACTTATTCCACTTATAACATATCCAACAAAACATCTGCTAAACCCCTATCAGGGAGATCAATTTCACCAAAAGTTTTTTCTCCTCTTTACGAGTCATTGACGAGTTGTCATTGAGTACTTCTACCTTCGACCGTTCTTGAAGCGGCGCTTTCTCCGCGCTCATCCCCTTCGTGCGAAGGGCGAAGTCTGCCCCGTGTCTCAGGGCTCCTTGAGGCGGCTGGCTGGCGCCGTCCCCCACCCTTCCGTTCCGCCAGTTCGTTTGCACCACTGCACCACTAGCCACTCGTTTAGGGGTGCCCGGACTCCGTGGAATCGATGCAATTTATTGAATACAATGTCACTACGAGAGCCGAGTACCTTGCAGCGGGATTGGCTTGTTCCGCGCAGTGCCTCGCGCTGCAGCCGCTGCCTCCGCCTCCCCGGCTGAATGGGATTGCGTTTGTCACCGCTGAAGGAGCGCTTTCATTAGCCGCCGCCGCCGCCGCCGCGCGCGTTGTTAAGGAGGATTCCTCGGTGGCGGCGGCGGCGGCGTTGCCAACGCGACGCTCCGCACGTCAAATGGAGTCTTCCGGAACAATCAGAGGAGCAGGAAAATTGACTCTTTAGGCGACGAATGACTGCGGCGTTACATAAAGTCGAATCTGAGAGAGAATGATAATATTTGAGCTAACAAGCATTTCTTTTTCTTTATAGGGCCTTCGAGGTCACTATCAGTGGGATAATAAATCATATTTATTATTTAAAGCTCTTTTGATTGAATAAATACTTTTTTATCTATCTTCAATTGCATTTCTCGAAAAAGTGGACAGTAAGGTGTAGTCGGTCATTTATAGAAAATGAGAACTGACGTTTGCCTTCGAAACAAAAGGAATGATGTAACGAGAAAAAAACAAGAATAAACCATTAGTTATGCTACAACAGCTTTCACTTCCTGCCATTATTTGTAACTTTTGCAATTTTCGAAAATTCAGAGAGTATGACGAAAATCAGATCTGCGCCATTTGCTCTTCCCGTGGGGGAAAAATTAAATTAAAAATTTGAAGCAAGGTTTTAGGATTTTTTTTATAAATCGCAGTCAAATTGAAAAAGAAATTTCGTGAAAACTAGTCCTTTTTTTCTTCAAAAATTACTAAACGAGACATTATTTACAGATCTGATTTTTGCATAGATTTTATTTAGGAGAAAATCTCTAGTGTCAATATTGTCACAAATTATCAAATTTGTAATCTTAAGTTTTAGCAATTTTTAAAAATACATAGAGGTTAAAGAAAATTGGATTAGGAACATTTTTTACCGTCCATTGCTGTATTCGAGGAAAATACTCTAAAAACAACATTTGTGCCGTTTGATATGAATTTTTTTAAGTTGTCTAAATTTTTCCGCCCAATTACTTGAATACTACTCACATTTTGAACAGTTTTACATGGCCTTATATCAAGATATATTTGAACAAAAGATTTCATTAAAAAAATATCTATCTTCAATATTGTATATCTAGGGGCACGCCGAATAATTTAAACTTTTGCAATTTTAAAGCATTTAGATTAAGGAAGTACATTACACAGGGATTATATTAAATATACCTAATAAGGATTGTAATTTGTTAGAAGAGATAGCGAAGTCAATGAGGTGAGGTTGTGTCATTGTTCTTGCTCTCAGTGGTGGACACCCAAATGAGTGAAATGAGTAAATATTTTTACTTCAAATGACTATTAAATGGCTACTCATTTCTCACGTTTGTTCGGCCCTCGTGGCCGTCCGCGCTTCGTGGCGTCTCGTTAGGGCGCCATTTCCTTTCAGAGCCAGAGCGAGAGCTGCAGAGCGCCGCCGAGGGCGCCTGCCTTGCGGAGTGCCGGCCAGTTGCCCGCACTGTAAATGGGCTTCAGATCATCAGTCGAGGCGCTGGATGGAAGCTTAGTACCATTGCCGGGGTTTCCTACGAACGACGCCAGCTGGAGGCTCACTTCAATTACGGCCATTCGATTTAAACCATTCATTGATTTCGAGATTAAAAGAAAAATATTTTTTGTTAAAAATCAAGACTTTTTTTAATGGTCTTATTCAAACATTTTCTTAAATTGGGTTCTTTTTACAGTCGTACTATATATAAGAGACAGCCTAATCTTGAGAGTAGTTATCTCTTCACACGCAATAAATCCGCTTGTAAAAATATCACATCCCGAAACAAAATATCAAAACAAGACATACCATTTTCCTACATAATATATTTAGCTGAATAATTCATAAAATGAAACGTTATTACGCTACTTAATTAGTAAGTAAGAGCATGCGTAGATCTTAATTATATGTGTATATAACTTTGTACATATTTGTACAATTATTTAAGCTTATTTTTAAATGCTACAGTAAATATAACAGAAAGGATCATGGTTGTAACAAGCGTCCCATTTCTAAGTTCAGTTTATGGTTGGCAGCGCCGGGAGAACCCTTCAGCAGCAATAATTTTGCCCTCGCGCCGCTCTCCCCGGGGACGTCTACGATCGTTTTATTGTTGTGCTGATGGCAGCCTTATCGAATGAAGGGGGTTGGCCGCCCTGTAGGTGATTCTGTGGTGGGTCCTCGCGCTGAGGACGACCCATCAGATAAGGGAAGACACCCAGGCGTTATGTCACACGGAGGGTGCCTGGGATTTTGATGGCGATGGTTTGGAATTCCTTCGAGAACAACCTGTGACTGCGCTTACGAACACCCTGCCTCCGCAGACGACACGACGTCAGCTCACACACTCTGTCCGCATACAGAAGAGTAATACATACACTTCAAATAAAATTACAATTTCTAGATTGAAGAATTGTGCGCTTAATAATAGGCAACAGGTAAAATGGAAATCACAATCTCTGGATCCTCTACTCCATCACGAAACAAAAAGTTTGAAGTAAAATAATTATAAATATATATACTTGCTAGGAACTCTACTTCATTCCAATTCGATAACTTTGTCAGAGAACTCTGAAAACTTACTAAATTAAAAATATTTAGTAAGTTAGTGAATTCCTTCACAAAATGTTCATTTTTTAAGTTACAACTATTTTTACTTTCTCGAATACTACTTACGTAGTACAGAGGAAGTATTGTAATGTAGCACCAAATCTTGGCGACTTTTCGCCACAAAAACTCGTTTTGATACCGAAAAAGTGCAAAATTCTCGTTTGTAAATTAATTTCTCCAACTCCTTGCGTAGTCAGAATCTACATTTCGTGTGTACTTGATACTGAAAAATTGGTTCACGACAAAAGTCTGTTAACCGGACGGCCGTCTGCCTGTCTGTCGGTTAGCAACGCTAGCGGCTAAACTGTAAGTAGGATATTTACGAAAATTGATGTTCTTCGATCGATGTGACTGATATCGCGGACCCTTGAATTTGAAATGAGTCTTTTGATTTTGGGAGAAATTTTATACAAGTCCCAAGGACATCTTCAATATTTTTTCGAAAGTAACTCCAAGTTTTTTTAGATAACACATAGTACATTAAGAAAATTGTCGCAGGTTGTATTTTTGTTGCTATCTCTGAATTTACGAAAATCGCAAAAGTTACAAAATGCAAGAAAGTATCTGCTAATAAAGCAGCATTTAAATGCAGATTTCTATCTCTTTCTAGATGTAATTTGTCTCCCCGCCTCTACAACAGCTTTCGGCTGTAAACCTCGCACCAATTGTGGGGCTGTATCACCTCGTTGAATACGAGTTACTGAGTGGAACAGAACGGGACTTAATTGGAAATTACATTACAAATTACAATTGCCTGGCGGAAACCGATGGCCATTAAGGACATACGACTGCGAATTAAAATGCGCATGCTTGTTGGAATGTTTTTCTCTGTGCGATTCGCCGATAGATTACAAGGAGCAGAAAAACTGCATGGCTAGTGGGAAAGTGGCTGGCGGGAGCCTCCACGGCCGGGCGCTGAGGGCCGAAGCGCAAATGCTGCAAAGGAGGGGTCACTCGTACTTGAGGCGCTCTAGTTCCTTGTGACTTCTTCATAAACCTGTCAAGGGATTCCGTAATCAAACTATTCAAGCTGATATCATTAAGCCAGAAGCGTCGGTATTTTAGTCTCGTTTTAGACGTAGCATGCATGAACCACTTATCCACCTGCAGCTGGAGAGCGATTACGTCTTCTTTCGACGCTCTGGCAGCCAAAGGTTAACTCCCTACAAACGACACAGCACCGGTGCAACGCAACCGTTCCCTCCGCACCGTTTCCTGCAACTGCCACAGAAGCGCCGGACGCAGAGGCCACGTGACCCCGGCGGAGCAGGGGGGAGTGCGACGTGTACAACAATCGATTATTTTATAAGATTAATAGAAAAATTGTAATCCATTATTTTTACACCGATTAATGTACACATCGATTAATATTTCCAAATTGTAGTTCGATTATTTTATTCAAATATTAATTTTCAAGACGAGCAAAATATGAAAGTTTATCTCTAATCTGAACTCTACCAACGGAATTACTCGTCAGCTCATCTCGAATTGCAAATCAATAGTGACAAATATCATGTTAGTAAAACTAATAAAGTGTTGATCTTTCTAACAGATTTTTTACATTTGACGTTTTATATTTTTAGTACTGGAAATGCCTATAAATGCGATTTGAATTTAAATTACGAAAAAATGTTTTTATGATTTTGAAAACTATATACATCCGTGAGTGGTATTAAATAAGTGTTTCCCAAATTATAAGATGGGAATTGAGACCCTCAGAAAATTCGTTTTTGAAATAGTTCAATGTGTCGTTTAGACGCACTGACATTTGTGAAACCGATGGTTTGTGGTGAAACTGACGGTTTGTGAAGGAACCTCAAAAACCCGTTTTTTTGTCAACATTTCAAGATCAAAATTGTGCATCATTACACAACCTTTTCTACAGTACATTAACGGAAAAGTAAAAACCATCTAAATTCTTCGAACGATTTATCTTCAGGCAATATTGCGTACGACACAATTTCCCCCAAACTCTGCATGGAAATAAATTTATTTAAGAAGTAAATTCGTGCGCTTCTCTTTTATTGCGCGAAGGAAACTTTTCATGAATACCAAAGGTAGGGGCAGGCTTGGATCCGTCGGGACTGCAATCGGGAGAGCCGGGTTCGGAGCCAGAAAAGCAATAAAGCGCGTTCCGAAGGAGCTGTTCGCTCCCCTCTGCCGTCGCCGCGTTGGGCTCCAAATGCAGTCCTCGAGGCGCTGGGCGGGCCTCGGCGCTTGGCGAGGGGCTAGGCTAGGCTCCCCATCTAACATGCTGTGCAAGTGCGTAATAAATAATAGATACTGTGAAAGAGCATGGTAATGTGCCATTACCACCAATATTTCTCTCGTTTTGGCATTCTCGTCCACCCATATAAAACTATCCCTGTTTTTTCTTACTATTAAATTAAATAATATTTTTCAAAATTTCTTTTGATGGGGATTTTGAAATTAAATCGTAGTACTTTGATAGCAAACTAGCTCATTGACCAATAATAACTTGTTCTTCTAGGATAAAGAGTAAAGTTTGGTGCTCCTGAGATAGAAAGAAAGAAAGAGAGAAAGAGCGACTGAGAACTCTCTCGCCCCGAATTCATTTTGCTTTTGTCTGCACCTTTCAGTACGAAGAGACAGATTGTTCTAGAGAATCCGATTGCTTAGAATTTATTGTGAGTTATGAATTGTTTTTAAAGCTCTAAATGAAATTAAATATGATTGACTATAATTATAAAAAAGAATAAAAAGATATTTGAGGCAATAATTAAATGAGATAGAGTTGTAATATTTTATTTTCACGCAAATGAAAATGACATGGTGACATATTTGTTGTTATTCACGTTTGTTTATTATTCTACATTGTTACTAAATTTTTATCTTCATTTTTCTCCTCAATAGATAATTTTATCCAATAATGTGGAAACATAACTTTCACGAAATGTGAATAACTTCCCTTATAACAGTACATATGGAAATAAATATGTCTATACATTGCTTAAAAATTGATTGCCTCAAATATCAAGACACTCTTCCATCAATATTGTGATTTACTTTAATTTCTAATCTTATTACAAATTGCTTTTCACTTGTACTTACCACCACTCGCAAATTGTACAAAAATAATTTTTTTCATGAAGTTGAAAGGTAACAATTGTATATTTACCTGCAACAAACGAGAACACATTAATACCTGAAATAACATTATTGTAGTTCTCTAATGTTATACGGTAATTATGCGAGTGTATGAATATGGTAATAAAAATGCTTAATTCAACGATGGTATACAATTTACTACACTTATAGTGGATATAAACGAATAATCTATTTTATTTATTTATTTACAGGTTCGTATGTACAAAAACCATTTTCCTGTGCCAATTTTTTCCAAATGCACCAACTTGTAAATATACTCATAATGTGGATATATATTGAAGGAACTTTTTAATATTGACTGAATAATGTATATGTATTAATAATATAGGTGCAGCGGTTATCTTCCTTCGTAAAACAAATTATCCACGTGAAAAAGAACGTAACTTTTCTTACACTTGATCTTACGCTTTGTGGCAAGGGAACTATGCAAAGTAGAAAAAATGAGCTTGGCACCCGGCAGTTGACACATATATACCTCACTGCTGCGTTTCGAACCGACGGTTTAGAGTTCTTTGGGAGAGACGAAGTTCTTCCAAATAACAGTGTTTTTGATTATTTAGTAAATCGTAGCAAGCACTGCATGTAATTAGTTTTTGTTATTCCACTCAAAAAGGATATCAGAGCACTCTGCACATTGTAATATATTTAACTTTCTTAAAAAAATAATAACAATAATAATATAAATATCAATAATAATAATAATAATAATAATAATAATAATAATAATAATAATAATAATACGACTTTGGGTCTTCTTAGGCAAAAAAATTACACATTTTTCAAAGAGAAAAAAAGGTTTCTTCTGCTCTACACATAGTTTCAATAAACATTTTAACGTGTGATGATCAATCACTGTTATAAAAATAATAAAAGCATATTTTCAAAAGTCTTTGTCATCGGAACTCTTTGTTTCATCACAAGCGGGTGCGCTCCGCAGCTCCGTAGGCGGAGCGGGCGCATCCCGACTGCATCCCGCGCTCGACACTTCCAAGCCGTTGGCCTTCCTCCCTACGAAGACAGTTTTCCTCCTCTGCCTTAGGATTGATTTGTACGTTTCCCTTGGTCTGCTTAGAATCACACAGACCGATTATATTCGATCCTCTTGTAAAAGATCTGTTTTCATGAATCATTTGCACGTCCGTTTAGACCACTGCCAACATTGAAAACCACACTTAGAATTTTGGAAAACAAAACTTGAATCCTCCCATCGAGAGCATCTTCTCACCGGCTGAGTTTTGAAGACTTCTCCGCTGAATACAGAATTTAGAAGATTCTGTCTTGTTCATCTGTGTTCGAGATTTTCTCTGGACTGGCGCGAGAACGACTATTTGCGCTACTTGTGAATGAAATTAGAAAAATGTTTACTCGTTCCCAAACTCCGGAAGAACGACACAAGATGCAGTCGGGTTATATCGTCTCACATTACGATAAGTGAAAGAGTGATATTGGAAACTGACTTCGTGATGAAGTTTGCTGACCTAAACTAAAAGTTTTTCTCCTTCCCAAACACCGGATGAACGCAACGGGATGGAGTCGGGATATACCTTTTCAGGTAACGAATGTGAAAGAGGAGTAGCTGCGAAGCGGGTTTGAGGGAAAAGTAGCAGCGGGATGCAGTCGGGCGACTCCCCCGTCGGCGCCTTGGGTGTCCGAGGGCCGCGAGTGGGCGGTGCGTGTGTAAGGGTGTGTGGGTAGAAACGTTGTTATTCCTTCTCTATCTCTCGTTATTGTGTTCGCTGAGACTGATGCAAAAACCGTGTTTATTTACATTCCTCTTATTAAATTTTTATTTACATTTATGTTGCTGTTCCACCTGCGTTCGCTGGTTAGGGGTTTTCTTCCACAACGTCAATTTTATGGGTCGTAACTGCCACCGCCTACTAACTGCACCACGAACCGCCACCCTTTGACAGTGCGGTGTACGTAATAGTGCATCTTCGGTAGCAAATAGCGAGCTATTGCAGGTAATGCAACGAGTGCTTTGTCTCAGAATTTGCAAATCACGAGTGGTATTTAATAGGACTATACCACGAATAAAATTAAGTGAAACAGAGTTCGAATATTGGAAATAACTGGAAGCTATGATAAAATCAAAGAGGTTATGTTAATATGCGGTTTATCGGATAACGACACAGCACTCGGTGTATCCCACCTCCTAAGGTAGAGGATTGGCCAGAAGGGAGAAGCGGCAAGAAAACATCGGATAAGAAAAGCGATTTTTGAGATACACCACCCTGTTTGGGGCATTTTGCATGTGTAGTTAAACACTTATTTGTTTTAATTTCATGAGGAACAGTCACGTGCAATCGCGTATCACTTTCGGAGTAATACACAAATGCGCTCATTTCGAGTTGCGCCGCTCCGCGCAGAGGCGCAACGGCGTCTCGTCAACCGCCGGGCGTCGCCGCTCGAGGGGCGCGGCCGCGGAGGCGCCCTGCGCGCCGCTTTTGTCGCTTCGCCGCGGCGCCGCCACCTCAGAAGCCGCAGCGGAGGCGATGCGCTTATTTAACAAGGAAGACGCAGCCGTTGCGCATGCGCAGACGCCAAACCGCCTTCGCCGCCCTCGCGCCGCCCCCGCGCCGTCCCCGCGCCGGCCGCCGCCGCCACATGCGCAGCCCGTTTTTACAGCCTCGCGCCGTCATAAAGCCCGAGTGTGGCTCCTCGCACAAAAACTACTTGTCTCGCTGTTTGTGTGTTTTAAAGGCTCACGCCTGCGCCGCCGGCTACACTATGCGTGTATATATACACACGCGGTCCTGTTCTGATACTGACTTACGTTCTCCAGAACCTTCCAGGGCGAGCGAGGGGCTAGTTTTCGCTGACGGAGGTTGGGTGATGGATTCGATTAATATTCGCTTTTCGATTGGATGGATGGGTGGATTCGATTAATACTAATAGGTATTACTCTTCTGTATTTTTAATGCTTTAGAGTTCACTTTAACCCGAAAAGAAAAGAAAAAAATTCAGCGCTACAATTGAAATGAGGTGACATACATGAAGACATTGTTATTACAAGTCAAGCTAAATAGAATCTCAAAATAGTATTGTTGGGAAGAAAATCTAATACAGACTCAGATTCTTCTATTTCCAATTCCCTATTTTCTCTCCAGGGCAATGCCTATTTTCTTGAAAGACTGACATGAGGGGCAGGATATGAAGCAATGTTATTAATTTCTCAAAATGTGATATGTTGTTGGTGAGTAGAAGGAACAACCCTCTCTTTGGTCGCCTCACAGTGGCCCTCAGTTTGAGAAAATGAAAGAATAACTAGGCGCCTTTTTCGAGTGTCTGCAGAACATCTCCATGAAATCCTCGTTTTGCCTCTTCCTGTGATGTAGCCCGCGCCGCGGCGCCTTGGACCTCTCAACATCTCCATTTCCACAAGGCGGCGCTGCACGGTGCTTAAGAAAGGCACGTCGCCGCCTTTTTACCATTTTAGAATCAGCTCGAAAGCCGTTCAAGGAGAGACAATTAGATACAGCTTATCACATGGAAAGACATGATCATTGTTGGTTCATTCTTTGGTTCACTGTACCAGAAACAAATTAAAAACCAATACTGCACAACTGCTGTATGCTTCAACAGAACATAATTTCTCTTATTACTTTAAAATTTTGTCGTTTTTGACAATTCAGAGATTTTAAAATAAAATTTTGACTAGTTCCATTTTTATATTTCGCTCTATTCGAGAGAAAAACTGGATCCATTTTTTAGAAAATGTCAAAAATGTCTGTATGGATTTATAAAAACCCTAAAAATTAAGACTCATGCCAACTTTGAGAGTCCGCAACATCAGCCAGATCAATCTATTTTAGTAAAAATCCTTTAAGAGTTAGTGTTGTTAAGAAACATTAACATTGACAGGCACGGTTTAACAAAAAACATAAAAGACAATAAAACATAGATTCGAGAATGTAATATACTACGTGCGTGAAATGTCAACATTTTCAGATGTAGGGAAGCACAAAACATGTTTTATATCGAACAATTATCCCTGTACCTTCACATAAGTTTCCTCACATCAGGAAGTTTCATGTGCAAAAGCAATATTCCTATTGCAGTTTACATGATATAATTGTATCAATAGCACATTCAAAATATGCAAAATATTTTTGCCGAGTTCCTAAATCGCATGATATTGAGTATGACCGACCTGATTAGAAAGTATTATATATTCCATTTAATTTCATAAAACTGATGTACCAAAAACAAAAAGCAATGATGCGATTTTCCTCCTACAACGTTCATTACGGTTTTCGATTTATCAACACAAAACATTCAGTAGAAAGCCCAGGCCTAGTAGTGGTCTGTCAACTACAACGTTTGCGCACCTTGTGTGGAAAACGTTTTCGTCGCTTTTATTCACCACTAAGAGGATCAGACAGCACTACATTTTGTTAATGAATGTGCGCAAATTCAATTCCGATGATTTGATATGCAACCCGTTATTGATATATGATACATGTTACATGACAAGTATCATAAAGAAGCAATTTGAAACGATATCATTTAGCAGTTTAGAATATAGTCCAAACATTTCTAGAATATGTCATCTCAAAACAAGAAAAGGTTGAAGTAGGATAAGTATTCTGATTCGCCTATTAATAAATTGTTTTTTAATGAAATTAATTACTTTCTTGATTTACCGGATTTAGAAATCATTACATTACAGAAAATTGTAATGTAAGACTGGCCAAACAATTAACTCTTTGGCAGTAGATAGGGCGACACAATAACGTCATAACAAATATTCGTGTGACGTAAGCGAAGACGAAGCAAGAAATGTTTTATTGGCACTGAAATATCTTTGCAACATATTCATGCTTATGGTTTTATGATTATCTTCCTGCTGCCACCAAACAACCAAGTTCTTTGAATTCAACAAATAGAAACGAACAAAAACTGCGTACTACTATGGAGACATCGTTCTTCGAACGAGATTGGAATGACAATGTATTGTCAAACCTGGAGATTATAAGAATGCACAAGGGGAGTGGTGAGGAAGAGAGAATTACTCCGCCGCGCCCTTTTCATTTCCATTTGCACGAGAAGCGTATCTTGCCGGCGCCCGCCCGAACCGCCCTTTATATTTATGAATCCGAATGAGGGATAACTATGCTTTCTCGGAAGGCCAGACTTTTCTCACAGCAGAAGATTTTTCTTCGTCGTTAACTTGGCAGAAGAAACGCGGTCTCTAGGTTTTAAAAATATTTACATTTTCCACGTCAATTCTTTCGAAATTATTATTCTCGGTAGAAAAGCAGAGCAGGAAAATCCATTAAAAACCACTCAGATTGTATAATGGTGCTATGACACGCTTACACATCGCGTAGTAATGGAGGCCAAATTTTACTTCGGATGATGAAAAATATTATGTTAATATTTATGTATTTTTAGATATAATTTATACTCAATGCAAATTGCTTCATATCTGACTAAGAGAGAAATGTTTTGCATTACGAATTCATGTCATGATGATATTTCACTTTACAATTAGTTTGATTCTGAATATGTACATGTCTGAAATTATTTTGAGTTGATAAATGTATTGACGTTAACATACAACTCAAATCAAAAGCGTCGATTCGAAATGAAGTAAATACAAAACCTACCCTGCAAACGAAAATATACTGCCCCTCAGCAATCGTACTCGATTGCTTATTTTGGTGTCTGAGTTTTTTGCAGCAGCGTTCAGAAACCAGTGATGGAACAACAGCAGATACTTTCTCATATTATTTGTACGTTTTGAAGTTTTTGAAAATTCAGGGAAATCATAAAACATGGGACATAGGTTTTTCCTTTTTAGTATCTTTGGTTCTATTACACGGAAAAAGAAAGAAATTGGAGCTGTTTTTGAAAACAATTAAATTTCTTTATTTGAATAAAAATTTACGTGAAAACTACTCGTTTTTTCAAAACATTTACAGGACCCTATTTAAAAGACATTTTTTAAGAAAACATTGCGTTAAGAAAACAAGGGAGCTTGCCAAATGGTTAAATTTGCTTCATCAGTCTCATTTCGTATAACTGATCCCTTGTACTGAAAGGTCGAAAAAATGTTCCTGAAGGTAGGCATAGGTTATTAAAAAATAGGTTTATATTAATTTTAAAACTAATAGAACTGTGACTTAGAACTGTGTTAATATAACTGTGACCAATATCTTGTATTTTATTGGAAACAACAAAGGTTTATTTTTAATAACTTTTAAAAGGAGTACAAAGGTTTACAAGTTTGTTGTGTCTGTCACAAAATATTCAAAATTGGAAATTTTATGTACTTCATACGACTTCATTCAATTCTTATTTCTTTGTAAAATTGCATGTTATGTTCTTCAGGATATTTTCTTACATTATTGAGTTTTACTGAATAAAAACTCAGCAGGTGTGGAAAATCATGAGATAACATATGCTTATGTTATGACAAACTGTTAAGTACGAACCATTTAAAATGATGAACGCAAAATATAGCTTTACCATTCACTCGGAAGCTGTTACGATATATTTTTCTTAACTGCAGCAATTGTATGCAAATTATATAAGTCCTAAGGAATAAGCATAAGTAGCAGCGACCGTCAAGGCAAAGCGAACATGGAGAGAGATGGTGCCTGGCAAGTGGCGGGAGCGATCCGAAAATTCCCCGGTTGGCGCCGCGTCCACCAGTGTAGACGTCTGTCGGATGTAGCGCTCTGATTGGGGTTTCTTTTCCAAGAGAATGCCGTAGCGATGCCTTTTGAAATGGCCCAGGAACCGCGCACGACCTTTGCTTCTGGTGTTTTTGCTCGGGCAGTTTTACCGTGAACGGAGACTTCTCCTTGTCTTTAGGAAAGGGGCTAACATTCAAAGGGGATTCAATTAAATGACAAAAGAAATAATGTGACAATGTGCAATGAACGAAAACCTTCCTGGAATTTTATTGTGTTCAAAAAAATATAAATTATATCCTGAATTTGAAATTTGACTTTAATACCAAACGACTTGTGTATCAACACTTGACTTTTTTTGTTATTTAAGGTCGCATCAACTACTAGGTCATTAGCGACCAATATTGTGTGTAACGGTATGGTAACTGTGAGGATGACACGATACGATGATGATAGAGAGTGAAAATACGAAACAATACAACCTTGCCCGAGGCGGGACTCGAACCCGCGGTCCTTCCGTCCGAGATCCCTACGGCACTACTGCCTTCGCGATATTGGTCATCCAGACCGGTAATACTTGACCTTGTACATTAACGATGTATTGATGTCGCTCTTCGGTCGATGCAGTTGCCCTGAGTGGAAGGAGTGGCGAGGAGAATCGCACGACTGCATCCCGGGGTCAGTGTTCCCTACCCCGCTTCCCGGCTATCCCCTTTCCTTTTTTCTGAGAAGGCATAGCCCCACTCCATCCCTTCCTACGGTGTTTGGGTAGGAGTAAACATTTTAGTTGAGTTTGCATTCATAAGTAGTACATATAGATATTCTCGCACCCGCCAAGAGTAAACCTCAAACACTGGTAAACATGGCAGAATCTTTGGAATTGTGTATGTTTAGTCAGTTACATCAGAAGATGCTCATGATAGGTGATTTCGTGTATCTTTCCACAAACTTTCAAGCGATTGTTTTCAACGATGGCAGTTCTTTACAAGGTCAAGCAAATGTTGCTTGAAAATAGGTAGTAGTGGATTAATTATAGTCGATCAATGTGATTGCAAGCAGACCACCGGAATCGGGACAATGGATCCTCATGCTCAGGAGCAACCGGGCACAAGATGGAGCCATCTGCCCTTATTTGGGTGGGATGTAAACGGCTTGGAGATATTGCCTGCGGGATGCAGTCGGGCTCTGCCTTTTTTGGGTGGTGTGTAAACGCCTCGGAGACCTTGAGCGCGGGACGGAGTCGAGCTGCGCCTTTGGGGGGGGGGAGGTCGCCAGCTCGGAGGCATTGGGCGCGTGAGCGGGGCGTGCGTGGGCGAGCGGGGGAGGGTGCGCGGCGCAAGGTTCCTTGTTTGACCAGCGCCGCGCCGCCCGCGCCCTGCTAATTAATCGTTCGACAGCTCGCGGCGGCGGCGGCGGTCCCCTCGTGCTCGCCCGCGCCGGCCGCAGGCGCCCTGCCCCCTGCTCCTGGGGATTACCGTGATCCATCGCCTTCGTAATACGCGGCGCCCCGACAATACGTTACGTGCGCTCGGCCGTTAGCCGCCTCTCCGTCTCCCGAGCGGCGCTCTCGTTATGTTCTGCTTTCCCACGAGTTTCCACTTCCCTCCACTCGCTGCTTCGTTTCCTGGCTCTCGGGGTCTTCGTCGCTTCCGCCGTCACTTCAATAGGAAAATTGCTCTTCTCCACACCCCTTAGTGTCGTATAGAGCAGAACTATCAGGGCTCGTTACTTCCCTTATTGAAATCATGTTTCTTATCTGCTTGCTTTCTAAAAGCTTTTACGTCTCTGGTCTACCTATTTATTGATTTTCTCATCACTTTAAAATATACGGTTTTTAGTACATTGCGATCACGTTAGAGTAAATGTTGAACATATATTTTGGTTGCCAGTTCCTTCTGGGGGTATCATTCTCAATTGTGTTGCTCTTTGCTTTGTATACTGCCGTTCTTGCTGCTCTGAACAGTACTAAATATACTATACTATACACTGCGTGAGGTGGCAGCCTGCACCTCGTTGATTACCGCCATAAATTATGATCTTAACCGCGGTATGTCGCCCCCTATGCCCAACAAGGCGTCTAGTCGCACGTCTGCTTTCCTCTTGTGACCGTTCACGAGTCGCATACGAGTTGCTATATTACTCTATCAGTCTCCATGACGTGTGTTACGCAACGGCTGAGAAGTGCGTTGTACTTTGTGGTCAAGTGTTTTATTGTGCCAGTGGATTTCTGTTTTCCTTTCCAAGCGTTGCGTAAAATTTTGATATATTAATTTGTCCGCGTTTTCATTCTGTGTTGGAGGACAAAGCCTTAGCCCGCATCATCCATCATTCAAGTGGCCGTTAGGCTCCCCGGCCCTGCTACATTACGTAAGGCTGAAGAGTCTGTTCATGCTCGCTTCGTAAATATATAGAGCAGGCAATGCCCAACCTCGCACGGCCCTGAGCACGTTTATTGATGTCCTCCCCCATCGATGTCAATAAAAATTACTCATGGTGGCTGACCCTTGTTTTTCATGAATGTTTTGTGTACCTATAGGTTTTACGAGATTATTCAACCATTGGTGGTAGTGATACTAAATCATTCAATGCAAGCAGCAATACTAGTATTCATAACACGATAAAACATTACTAGATTCGACAGTAATACCATCAAATTTTAAACACTTTATTTCAAAACTGAACTTTCAACAACTCTCTAAAACGCTCTGGTTTATTTGTCCAACAGAATGCTCTTTTGTTAAAGTGATATGCCTAATTTCCCCTTATTTTCCAATCATCCCAATTCTAACTACTACAGACGAATGAAAGTATTACCTCTTTCATGTCTTGAAATAGCTATCAGGGTATTGCATGTTATTATTCTAAACAGAGACGCACGTGCCTGCTAGCAATTTTTTAGAACTTAACGGGATCGAATGATGTTACCTTCAAGGACGATAGCGCGTATGTTTTACTCCTTGACTCTCCCGAGCTGACCCCCCCCCGGGCCGGCACAGAGAGGCCGTCGGGCTGGAAGGCAGACTCAGCGACATACAACGTCTCTTATTAGAAGCGCCTCCACAATAACGACTGGCGAGGGCCACTCATAGCTGCCAGTTTTCCATACCAGCACCGTAGTTGAATTCATTGCCACTCAAAATGCGTCGGGAGAAATTCCTATTCAATAAACTTTGGAACTGAACATTCCCCCGATGAAGCCAAGAGCCCAACTGGTGCCATCCGAACTGAACTCCGGGTGGCTCGGAAATCCCGTCTCCTAACTGCACATACAGCACTTACGACGTGAGTAACGCCGGGAACAGAATGGTAGTCAGGAGTTCCATGTCCCTCTGCTTAAAGGTGGCCGCGACTTCCCAACTCAGTCCCATCCTCTGTTGGTGAGAAGCCCCCAACTCAGAGGACTAACGACGTGAGTAGCGGTCGGGTGGTTGGCTCTGCTCTGCCGAGAGCCTCGCGGTTTGGTTCGGACCAAGGCCCGGAGGGGTCCATTTCTCCGCCTAACGAAGCACCAACGGAGGCGAGTGACCCTGCTCATGGTCGGATGGCCCACGTCCGGTGTCCCGCTTGTTCGGTCCATGCGCCGCCTCAGTAGTTAGTCGCCCTCAACGTTCTTCATTGCATGTTTATGGCACTGCTGTTAAAGTCACCCCACATTGATTCATTAAGTAGATCGTATTCTAAACTATATCAAGTAATCAGAGCCGGCGGAGACTATCCCTGATGGCCCACCGCATGGCCTCTGTCTCCGTCCGCTTGTCGAACTGGTTCCGGTCCGATTTTTATCTGCACTGCCTCATGTCGTTTATGTGCAGGATTTACATCTATTTTGCTTTGCCATCCTTCCTAGTGCTCCACTGCTGAGGCTTGGGTCCGCCGGAGGCTGGAGAGCGAGCGGTCGCGTCAGATAGGCTCTATTCAAGACTCCGCATTGCTCCACACCAGTTAGCGGTGATCCGAGGACCGCTAGGTTGGTGTCTACCCATCAAGCTCTACTAATGCGGGTGCATTGGAATACTAGGGTCGGGTTCATGTATTGAATTCGCGCCTAAGGACAAGTCCTCTCAGTGCACAGCCTGGTCTATCTGTGCCCGATGGCCTTGCGATACTCGAGAATCAGTGAGCGACTCCACTCAGGTGCCGCACCTCTTGCGCTTTGGCCATTGCGCTTCACCTTTGGCTATTGCGGCGGCCCATCTTACGTGTCCACGGGAGGAGGAGGCCGTGAAATCCCTGAATCATCTTGTACCGGCACGCGCAGCACTAACGACGTGAGTTACACCGGAATGGAGGTAACAAGACAGGAGATCTTTTGCCTTACAGGTCTTTTCTGTGTGGGTTTGTGGACATTGCCCCTTACCAGATCCCGCCGCATGGTTGGAGGGTAGAGGCTTACCTGGAGGGTCGCCAAGGCAAGTCCTGGTGAGCAGGAGCTTAGCACTGCTTATTCACTGCAACATCTTGGCGCTAAAGACGTGAGTGCCGCAAAAAACCAGAGTCGCATGGTTGTTTCTGATCACCACCAAAAACCTTTGGCATCCGCGGCCGTCGGTTCCCACTCCACGGGATGACGCAGCAACGTAGATACTTAGATAGACGTTCCCATACATTTTCGGCTGCGACTACCATCCGGTTTAACCCCTCCCCACCCGGGCTGCCCACAACCGGCTCCTGCAGGTCCAACCAGGAGCCCTCACGGCGCCACCACCGCTGCTCTGGGGACATTTGGCAAAGAGCGTCTCGCGCTCACCGCATATCACGGCACGGAAGCCCTTAGGCCCACGTGATAATGGTGTTAAATATTATCCGTGTCGCATCCACGGATTCCCCAGTTGAAACAATATCAAATATTAAAACCACGAAAAGCATTCCTAATTCGTAACAGCAACCATTGTCGGCCCAGGTCTCTCCCGTAAGAGCGTTCCATTCGCACGTGGCACAGTGACTGAAACGAATCCATAAATCGCGAGTTTGCACCTGCGCGCGTGAGGCGCGGTTCATTTGGCCGCGCGCCCGCGCTAAGCGAGTTGTCTCTAAACATGGCTCTGTACTCGCGTATCTCATTACTGCAGAAACGAGCTGTCAGAGGGGCTTCCAGAGCGGGAGTACATAGAAACAAATGAGCCGCGCGGGGCGCTGCCAGGCCGCAGCGCAGGCCGCGGCGGACGTGCGCCCCAAGACCGGGCAGCCAGACGCGAACATTCCAACTCGCCGGGGCTTCGTGCACCGGACTGCGCGTGAACGTGTTGGCAATTTTACTTAGAGGCACTTTCGAACAGTATTTGATGTTAATAGTATATTCCTATGTTGCATTACAACGAGATGCTTCAGCACACTAGTTGGTGCCAAAATATTCTGTGTCAAAAGAACGTTCTCTACCTCACAAAACTGATATAGTGTTTCAAGGTGCTGTAAATTATAGTTCGTCATTGCTGGAAAAAGCGAAGTGATTCCCCTTTGAATACAAATGTTTCTATCTGGTGACAGTGTATGTGATAATTCTGAATCGCAATTGTCACATCTTGCAGAAACTGGTTCGGTTTTGATACGTTAGAGAGAGTTATCGGGAATTACTAGTTTGAGAATGCGTAATCGGCAATTATCAATTGTCCCGAAAGTGTGGTGCATGTTACATCTCGGGTGACGTCACTGTTGCTCCCCAGCTGGAAAGTGAGATCTTGCGCTGACTTTTAACTGCTTGTGAAATTTCATTTCTCCAGGTATTCCACAGCGGTGCATAGCTCCGCCCAGGAAACCTTCCGCCTGGTTTCCCGGCATGTGTTGTAGTGTAGGGACTGTGAGGAAAAGAGTTTGTGGGTAAGGGGTGAGGAGAGGTTAAGAAAGAGGAAGGAAAGATCGCACGCGGTCCACGGCTCGTTTGTTAAGATACTGCAGTGTCTCCTGTTTCTGACACGCGCGACCTACGACATATTATGTTCTTTTTAACGTTGATTTAATGATATTAGTTCAACTACAACAAGCAGAGTGAATCATTGTTTTGGCTAATAAAGAAAAATAACGTGTGTTTATAAAGATACAAAATAAAAGGTGCATTTACACGTTGATCGACAGAAATGCATCTATCACGAACACACATTTCGGATGGCAATTGCTGGGATATCTCCTTCAGTTTCTTTCATTGACTTCGAGTATTGTGTTTGTACTTGTCAAATACCTCCCTGCTGCTTTCTCCCAGACGCGTCGACCGCTCGGTCGCCCAGCGAGATAACGAGCGCCGCCGCCGGCGCCTCGCGGCGGCAGCAGGCCCTTCACGCGCAGGCGC
>BOPP01000097.1:3409883-3436976 GCA_017312745.1 Gryllus bimaculatus | reverse complement strand
CCAAAGCCAGGGGTACAGCTGGGGGGGGGCGACGGCGATAAATCTGGGAAGGAGAGCGGGGGCGGGGGCGGAGCACCTGAATCGCAATAAGATAAGTCTCCATAGGCCCGTGGCAGGCGATTAATCACCGGAGCTCATTCGGCCGACGTTGACGCCGCGCGCAACAAGAGGAAGGCGACGGAGGTGGCGGCGGTGGGGAAGGACTATCCGCAGACAGCGCCACCAAAGAGGCCACGTCCAAGGGGGAGAGGGAGAGCGAAGAAAAGACCCAAATTGGGGAGAATAATATTGGCGAAACCCTCTCTGCTCTGGATCGCAGGCAAGCACGTGAATTTGTGCCTTGAGAAAACGGGAGGGAGGAGGAAGCGGCAGGGAGGAAGTGACGTTAGCGATTTTGTGTTGCGTCTGAGGGAAACACACAGAGAAGAAGCAAAGGAGAATTACAAGGAGGAGTCGGTGGTCCGTGTGTTCGCCTCGAGTCGCCACCAGAGGTATCAGCGCGCGCATGCGACTTGCCTCCCAGAGCCACCTGATTGATCCCCGCCCTTCCCTCTCGTGCCCACTTCTCTGCCGCCCTCCGCCTGCTGGAGTCGGGCGCTGTGATTCCAGGGATGACATCCACTTGCTTCAGAAATTAACAAGTGAAGCTACAGAAAGGCACTCACTGTCTTGTACTAATTAGTGTGGTACTAATGTCTTTAGGCTGCGCTGGCTATTTCGTTTTGTCCCATCTGTTCCCACTAACATAATTTTTCATATTTTCTCAACTTTTCGATTTTCTAATAGGAGCATTTAAATATGAGTTTATAAATATTATATACAAATGGAACCTGGCAAATTTTCATTGGAGTCGTTTCCAAAAAATGTCGTTTGAGTGTTTCTGCGGGTTTCCAGCTCATTTTCCTCAAAAAACTTTTGAGTTTTCGAAAAACTTCAAAATTAATGCTTTGAAAACTTGTATTCTCACATCCAGTAATATAAACCATATAATATATATAATATCCATAAACAAGTTCTTATTATACATATTAAGGCCGCCATTCATATATTTAAAAAAATACACTTCTGTAATTTAAAAAATAATAAGAATGTATCAAAATTGCGTTAATGCAGGTAATATTCTGTTCATTTAGAACTATACGTACCAAAAGTTTAAAAAAAATATTGCAACTATTTTTGGGAAAATCCTGTTTGGAATAATTTTTACATAGTCTACAATTCACTAAAATTCTACTAAACCAACTAGAATTTCTTTTTTTAAATGGATATGAAATAAAGTAAACAACGCTCGAGAAAAAATGAAGAAAAATTAATCGGGAATTGGGAATTTGTAGAAAAATCTTTATATTCAATAACGCACGAGAAGATTAAAAATATGTAAGCTTTTGCAATTTTTAAAAACGCATCGGGTCTATAACATCTTCATAAGTGTTTCACTCTATTCTTAAAACAAGAAACTGAAACATCTTATATTAATTTCTGAGAAAATTTCGAAAACATCCTAGGGGTTTCTATTTCGAAACACCAAAATTTAAAGAATGTTTTTGAATATCACAAATCTGGAAGTCAGGTCAGTTCGACTGAGGAGTATTTATTTTCGAAATATCTTAAGAATAGTTCAGACGATACTGTGGTTCACGGGCGAATGAGCCATACGGCCAGACGGAAAACAAAACAAACAACACTTTTTCGGTGTCAGGGGTGCCGTGTATTTCGAACTCGATTTTCCTCAGTATTACAAAGCTTTCTCTGTACTACATGTACTTTACTCCGTATGTCCGCCCGACGAGAAATTAATAAACGTGATATTAATTGTGGGCCCTTCGCCGCGTGTGGTCTAAGAACTGTCTTCCCCGAGGCTGCCCACCGCTCTTTATCCCCTCCCCGGCAGCGCTTATGACGCCCGGACGCTTCTTCCCGAAAATTCGCTCCACAGGGAGTTCGTAACCACGCGGTAAACTAATTGTACTTAACGCGCAAAAACGTTTAAAACGCGCGCTGTCCGTCACAAATGAGGGACGCCGTCATTCCGGGCCGGCGCTGCGAGCGCGCTCAGGTGGCGCGTTTTTGCTGCGCTGCATGGGGTGGGCGGGGGGGGGGGCGCTGGCCCCGAGAATGGGCGAGTGGCGCCTGGGCGAGCGCTGGCCAGAGCCGATGACATCGAGTGGAACGGGCGAGGCCGTGCGGTTGAGGCAACGCAGGTGTTCTGAACCTGTGAGAAAATGGCGCATGTAAGGCTAGAGAAATACTATGGTTTCATACCTATTGTCAGTTCTTAAAATTTCTCTTAAAAGTTTTAAATGAAGCATTTTAGCACATTTTTTTAAAAATTAACCATAAGTGGGAGCATTTGGATTTTCCCCCTCCCGCATCAGTGGGCATCTCAATGGACACCGCTCCGGGGACCTCAACCGCCAACGCACTTTAAGTCCTCCAGAAATCTAATACACATATAACAATATCCTTTACACATACACAAGTGTAATTTTAGTCATCTTTCTCTTAAACGCTAAGTTTGGGATAAAAATCTAATTTTGTAGCTTACAAGACAAAAAAACCCGTATGATCCTACGGAAACCTTGTTTTAAGGCTCGAAAAATCTTCGTATTAGAGTTATGCAATAAACTTGTGGGCTACTTCATGTTGCGGGTTGCATCTGCATGCTATATGTTGTATTTTTATAACACATATTAGATATAAATTTTACCTTCTGCACTCCTTGTCCTTAAGAACTTTAACCCTGCCAAATTGTACTCTCCTCCATGCGTCGTATATGCTCAAAAGGGGTCCCAAGTTTTCTCTTCACGCATTAATTCACAGATAAGCACAAAGATATACGTACGGTATTTACAAACCAAAGAATAAAATGAAATAGTGGATGCTGGAATTATTTTCAACACTGCAAAAAATTAGAATATAAAAACTAAATTGAAATACGTGTCGCGTGTAAATATTACAAATTTTACAGAAC
The DNA here is from genome assembly GCA_017312745.1 of Gryllus bimaculatus. Lineage (NCBI taxonomy): Eukaryota > Metazoa > Arthropoda > Insecta > Orthoptera > Gryllidae > Gryllus > Gryllus bimaculatus. Next base: position 3,434,005 of record BOPP01000097.1, on the reverse strand, counting down.
CAGATGGGATTTGTGATATGAAGCAGCGAATGCAGACCCGTCAATTTGAAAACAATACAATTTCCCCCCGAATTTCATCTTTTATAAGAACATAGTTTACGTCTGTGTCAAATAATACCTACAAACAAATGTATGCATCGTTTTATTCTGCATCGTCTTTTAAACTAACTCTCTAATAATACATCCAATTTATTTATCTAATATTTTACTGTTCGGACATTCACATTTGCTCATTCACGTCAGAGTTTTGTTTCCGGGAAAATCGTTACTTTCTTTTACAAACATTACTATCATTTAATTAGAATACTTTTTGCTCTCTATTAATACTTTTTACTAAAAAGTTTCTGTCAATTTTCATTTGTTTTACTACCTTTTCATTTGTGATGCCCATGTATTCCTTTGCGCGAGTGCTGTGTTTTAAATTGGTCAGTAATGAACATTTTCATGCCAAACGCGGGATCCGAAACGAAGCGTGCCAGTGGGCGACGTGGGAATGAGGGCGAGTGCGGACGCATTTGGGCGATGGGCGATGAGCGATGCGGGCCGCGTGGGCGGCGGAGCGAACGTGCGCCGCCAGGCGAACAGCTGACGCGGCGCGGCGAAGCCCCCCCCTGTCCTATTGTAACCGATCACCGCTGGCGTAAAACGCAATGTGTCTGCGTGATTCTCGAAAACCCGAAACGTGAATTGTTTAAAATCTCCGCCCGTAGAATTATTAATGGACTCCGTTATCTGCCGATTGAAGTGGCGCAGGTGCGCTGACAGGCCACCGATAACGCACGTAGATGATCGATGCAGCGCTGACACCAATTTCGTTTGATGATTACTTAGATGCGGTGAATTTAAACAAACCTTGTGTGAGGGAATACCAGATTTTTCAGAAATGTCAATATTGTAAATTTACACCACTAATTTCAAAACGGCAATTCCTTTAGCGGAGCATACGTACGTGACATTGCAACTGAGGGTTTTAACATTAAAATATGAGCATGGTATTCAACTAGTGGTAATAAAACAGAATACATTTTAACGTATTATTGGTGATAGAAAACATATACTAAAAATCTATGTAATCGCTTCGGTAGTTTTATAAAGCATGTAAACAATGTTAGAATTCATTGAAGAAAAAAACTAAATCTGCGATATAATCTACACGTTTGTGAACAAATTCCAACCAGGATGTAAAATTAGAACCATCATTTTTATCATGGTAGAATTTTAAATATCTAACCTACACATTTATGACCAAATTCTACCCATAATATGAAATTATAACTTTTAATTTTTTTCAGTGGTTGAATGTATGACCTTAACCTTTTCCCCTTGACAGTGAACCCAAGTACTTCAATGTCAGTGGTGTAGGCTGAGGGCCGTGCCCACCTCAAGAAGCGCAGGTGTCTGGGGAATTCCCGAGGCATCCTCCCGGGCAGATGCTTGGCATATCACTAGCGCCTTCAGGCCCTCCCTCCTCGCCTCCCCCTCTCCTCTTGCCGTCACTAGTGGAGGAGGTAGAAAGCAACATTCACAATTTTCTCTAATGTATTCTAAATGTTGCAAACCCGCAATGCAATGCACAAACTTTCCTCTCTGCGTCGACGAAACAAAGTAAATTGATCACAACATAAAAATTCACATCTTGTTTATGTCTTTCTTTAAAAATAATAAGTCTGGCTACTCCTGAATAAACATTATCTCGAGGTTAACAATTTCTTCTCTTCCTTATCTACTTGATTTTAGTATCGACGATATTTCTTTTTTCCAAGCATTATCGTACGAATAAAGTTCCAAAATCGTACTAAGAAAGGAAATTTAACTTCAAGGAAGATTGATGCAATCAGCTAAAACGAAACAACGTTTGATCGTGAATTGGGAACAAACAAAATTACAAAAGAAAAAAAAGCGTAACAGATAAATTTAAAAGAAGACCACGTATCGCTGAGGCAATAAATATAAATTTTTGTATACCTGAATTACAAACGACCTTTCCTGTTGCATGAAATCGTTCATAAATGTACGTTTTGCGGTGCAAGTGATGGGTACTAGATTTTACCGCAATGATTGCGTCATCACACCTTCAGCCAATCGCAGAGAGAATAGTAGGAAGGTAGCGGTAAAAGGAGCAGTCGTTCACAGTCAAATACCAGAGACGTCAGAAAAACGTTGTTTCGCAAAATTAAGTTAAATTCTCTTATAAATGTACAATGCTGTTATACAAAGAGCAGCGTATGCGACTCGTTTATAATATTGCTTTGTTACACATTGCGGCATTCACACAAATTTGAAAACATGTTCTCATGCACTAAAGCATTATAAAATGATAACATACACTACTATTACGACATTAATCATGAGATAGCAGCAAAACTCTGTCGTTGACCTGTCCATACGAGAGGGCGGGAGAACCTGCATGGTAAATCGCCAGGGGCCGAATCCCGGGCTCGAAGCCGCGACGCGGTCGCGCGGAGGCCGCGCGCCCCGATTCGCAGCTGTCGGAGCAGAGCCCCCCCTCCCCCCACACACACACACCCTGCGAACCTTCCCACTCGCTTACGTTTCCTTTTGCCAACAGAGCTGCAGGGCAACTATTCAGAAGATTCGTCCTCAGGTTTCTAGGAGGTTACATTTCCTTAGAAGATTACGTTTCAAGATTACGTTTTCTTAGAAGTGGACTGCTTCATTTTCAGACAGACATTCTCAAAAACGAAAACTGGTGCTACATCAGAACATTTTTTTCGTATTATTTGTTATGAGAATACGTCTTATACTCATGTAAGTGTATCCCACTACTTCTTGAGCTACGCTCAAAAAATTTTAAATCACACATCTTAAGGGTACCATGTACACCGTCCATGTTAGATTTGTTACTACTGATGTACTTTTTATAGAAAATGGTTAACTAGAAAATTTTTATATTTCGCGCATTGAAAGGTACAGCCTGCGTTATTATATTGACTTATTTTAAATTGATTAACAAATAATTGGTATCTTTTTTCAATTTCAATTTGTGTCCTAATTTTTTCCAACGTTTTTGGAGAAACATTATATAATTTTAAAAAAAATATCATAAAAACATCGTTGATGCAATAAAGTTGTCAATGCAACAAAGAGTGTATACTGTAAATTTTGATAAAAAGTGAATAATATTTTCTCAGAAAAGGTACATTAATTAAAAAAGAAGTACTTTTTCAGCAAACGCCATTTGAAAAGTCTGTATTGGCCACTAGAACATTCCTTCAGCGAGAATCAATACTACCAATGTAGAACAAGACCGTGTTTTAATAACTCACTAACAACCCAACATTCGTGCAAAAATACGAAAAAGAGCCATACTCGTATACAGCGCCAAAAAAGGGGGCGTGGCTCATGTGCACTTGGACATTTAAACAAGAAATAAAGGGACTTCCAGATGTCCCAAAAGAAAAATGTTAGTATATATGGAAAGATTAAGCTTTGAATTATGTATTTAGCCAAAAAATAAAAATAAAGCATTTGACCAGTTTCATGGCACCCTCTCCCCTTAAAGGTATAATTTGCAAGAACAGTTTTTACTAAAACTTTTACTAAAAAAATTCTGGTACTTCGACTGCACATACTTCCTCGTATTTATTGAACCCGTAAAAACGTTTCCAACCAGCAACATTTTTTGGCCAGGTTGGAATTTGAACAAAAACAACGCCGAGCTCTCAGAAGGTACGGACTTACAAACTAGACTACTTGGCTGTATCCATTTTAAATACGCCCCGAACGCATAAACAAGAAAGTTAAATTTCAGAAGTTTTAATCAAAATTAGATCTATGCGCAAATTTTTGGAACGAAATTAGAAACATGGGTGAAGTACGATTTTTAGAAGCAAAAAGTATCATTTTCATCGGTTCTTCATTTTAGAAGCATATCGATAAATGAATGACACGATATCCAAATGTTCGAGGCAACTGATCATTCCCTCTTCTCCCTTCTGTTTCTTTCTTTTTTGCGTACGTCCGTTTTTGCGTACGAAAAGAAGTAAGGGAGGAGGGTGACATCCAACACCTTGTGGTAATATTTCCTCTAAATACATCGGTCAGTTGCAGAGGTCCCACGCTGTAAGAGCGAGGGGGGGGGGCGTGGTCGGCGGGCGGCGGTCATGCTGCGCGGTGGCGAGTCGCCCCGGGCGAACGCCGCCCGCGCCCTCGCCCCAACTCCAACCGGACAATTCTGTTAACACGCACTCCGACTTTCAATTCGCCGCCGCCAGACAGCAGCCGCCGGCGCGGCGCGGCGCGGCGCGGCGCCGCGCGGACGCAGACAAGCCCTACAAGGGCGCTCACACCGCCACCGACGCCTTGTTGCCCTCCGCCACGCGGCCGCTCTGTTCTCTGGGCCCCCGCCACGCCAACTACACCCCACCCACACCGCCGCTCTCGTTCTCTGGGGTGCTGACCCCCCCCCCCCCCAACCTCGCCAACAACTACATTTCACCCATCGCCACTCTCGTTCTCGGGGACCATGACTCTCCCCACTCTCTGCCGTTCCCGTGTTCGTCACATGAGCTTGATATCTAAATGGTAAACTTTATGCCGATGAGAGCAGCCTATTGTTGACTGTCGTGGCTGACTCTTGACCGCTTGCTGGCGTGCGTGTGTATCTTTGGCATCTGTTGGCCGCGTTCGTGTTGTCATTCACCAGTCACCTTTCACTCTAAGGCTCATGTATTCTTTCCCCACTCTGGACTGCCCTTGTAAGGTATGGGGAGAGCTTTTAGAGGCCTCACCATCCTATTCGCATTTAGGCCATACGTTACGGCCGAGTTGGCCATAAATTACGAAACGCTAAAGGAGGGGTTTGAGACATTTTTACGCTACATAACCTAGGGAAAGGTTCGTTGAGTGTTCCGTGAGGCTGATGTTTTTTTTATTTTAATTGTTCAACATTTAGTGAAATAATTATTTTTATCAGACTGATACTAAAATATTAATTATGTATTATATTTTACAGAAACAGATACAATGAAATATTTTAAATGAACTAACAGTGTAAACAATAATATCAAAATTAGAAGTACAGTAAATAGAGGACATTTAAAAAAATATGTTTCTAGAAATTCTACAAACGGAAGTAAAAAGTAGTACTATGCTGGACTCCCCTGCCATTTAACATAACTTATCCCATCCAGGCACAAGTTGACGATCGAACAGAATAAGTGTTGAAGTATCACTTTTGAATATGTAATTTATTCCATCTTCCTTGGGCAAGTAATTTATAGTTTAGATAGTACATATCTCCTCTAGGTTTAAATAAAGTATTTTTTGTTGTTGTAAATGTTGGTGCTTTTTCAAAGAATTAAGTGAAATAATTAATTAAGCAGTAAAAATATCTAAAAAATCTACTCATACTTTGAAAAAGTGAACGTTACCTCATTTATAAATTTAATTTTGAAGGACATTTATTCGGCTGACCAAAACTTAACTTCCTTAACTTTAAAAAAACTTAACTTCCTTAACGAAATGTAAATCGTTTCCTATTGTATAACCGTACTTTTGTCTTTTCGATAAAAATTAATCCAAAAATTGAGAACATTTTTTGGCAAAAAATTCATGTAAAGTACTCTCATAATAAAAATATCCATTTCAAATTAAAATCGATGAGGGAATATCAATCTCGGTGAAAATCCTGTTTACGGTTGCCGCAATGTTGTTCATAGGATGGACATACGAACGGACGGACAGACGTTATGGCGTAAGCTAATTTTCGCTATTAAAGGGCAACAAAATATAAATTCTGACTACATAACAAGTTAGAAAAACTGGAATAAGAATTTTATCCGCGGCGAAATCGCCTTTTTTGTTGTAGCATTAAATTAAACATAGCTTATAGGTTTTTCTATTCTACGTATGAACTATGACAAAAAATTAAAATGAAGTTACTGCTTTTCAGAGTATGACGAACATAGTCCAACGTGTTAAATATTAATTATCGATTAACCACTAGAATTTTGAGATGTATTTGTCATACCGCGAGCTATGCCAGCAAGCAGTGCAGCGTTAAAGGACGTCATGAGTCAGTTCCGAGAGCGCTTCCAACATTTCGACCAACCCACAATGAATGTAAACTTGACTTTCCTCTTAGCGTACTGCCAGTAATATTGACCGACATAACATGTCAAACAGTATTTAAAAAGACTGAAAAGTAAGTGGCCTCTTCAGAGAATGAGGAAACAGTATTTCAAAACAAGTGCTCTCGAAGCGGCTAACAAGCCCTAACCGTCTCTGGGGTTCGAGGACAAGGAAAGGCATTCAGTCGGGCTGAGCTTTACGGCTCTCGTCCGTCCAGAGGTGCGATAATGATCGGGCGCCCTGCTGCCCGCCCAACATTCTTGGCAGCATTGTCACCGACGCCTCACCCGCCGGAAGGCCTCTTAATTAACATTCCGGGGACACAAGTTGCGATGCTTTGCCACTCACGAACCTTATCAGCCTTCTTCGCCCACTCAAGTAAACGCTGCTTGAGGACAAGTGTGGGGAGAGTCACATCTGACAGATGAACGCTACCGTCTTGCGAATGAGGATGACTGCATCTACACGGTGGCACCGTTGCTGGCTGTTTTCTGGGAAACTTAACCAAGAGGTCGTCTTGGCCTCAATTACATCATAAATCCTGAGCTTTTTCTTTACTTTTAGAAAGAATGAAGAGGACTGGTGCAGGTGCAATGCTTATTTGTAGTGTTTTCGTTGGAAACAGACGATTGTAATTTATAAATCACCGAGAATGCTGAGGAAAAAAGAAACACAATCTAAAGTAAACTATTCGAATTAATATTGATTTAGAAAAAAGGACCTGTAATACATTTTTGAGTCTACTCAATGAAAATTTGAACTCGTAAAATATTTGAAAAAACATGTCTCATGAACATCTCAGTAGATTTTGTTATAACAATACTACCTGTATGCGTTAGAATTTAATTATTCATCAATTAAAACGTATCCGGTTTTATAATTCCAAAACATTTAACAATATTTTCTCTAAATGTTCCGTACTCCGTCAGAGGTATCTCCCAATTGTACTCGTTACCTTCATTTCATAGTCCTTTGCAAATATGACGTAGACTAGATTGAGAATACAAAATCTGCCAAGAAAACAACAATGCATATTAAGCCAAAGAATGTGGCTGCATGGCTCGAAAGTGTCCTGCCTCTTCGGTTTCATTTCGGTCATTATTTATTATCGGACGTGTCTCCCGCTTGGCTCATTTGCGTCTCACAAAAAGCCCTCGACGCTCTCGAGCGACGGCGGGGGTGGGGCGGGAACAGGGGGAGGGGGCGGCGTGGGCCACAGAGGTTTCGTGACGTCGCCGCATTCGACGCGCAATCTCGCGGTCTATAGACACATCACCTCACAAGCCCGAGTCACGGCCTTCTCGTGGCGCTCCGCTGCGAGATCACCTCAAAAAGATCGCCTCATTATTCTGCTAAAACGTTCCATTGAGAAAATAGAAATCACTTAACGCAGCGTGCGAGAAGCATAATGAAATTTCGGGTCCGCCTCTGCAGCTGCGGGCAGGTGGCCCTCGCACAAGAACCTTAAGCAGCGCGAGGGACTCGCCGTCTCATTGATGGAACCGGCTCTTGTAGGATTTTTCTGAAAATTAAGCATGAGAATGGGCATTTCTAGCGCGTCTGTGGGAGTATTTTGTTGGCTCATAGTAGTGCTACGAGTTACAGATAACAGATTGCAAAGTACAGCACGTGCTTTGAGGCCTGACATTATCTAAAAGCCCAAACAATCAATCAATATTCATTATAAATAAGTGACAGGTGGACGCAAGTGAAGTTTCTTAAGGAAACTTTTGATTAACTTACAATAATGTATAACTCATTTTTAAAGAATGGACGATATTTCGTTGTGAATATTAGGAAGACAGTACTTCTTGACAAATATAATTCTAGAAATAAAAACAAATCGTCTATAAAAAATCTGTATTACACAGTCCTCAAAAAAGATCTCAGTATTACAGTCACTTTAATTGTTCTTAAAACGCTACGACTTGATAAGGACATCAACTGATGTCTCTGGAGGGGCCTCCGACCGGGAGGTCATCGGGTTGGAGCCTCAACGGTGGCAGGGTATTCAACACTGACTAGATAGGTCGAATTCAACCACAGTCTGGAGGAGAATTCTAACGGCCAGCTGCTCTGCTGATTGATTTTCCGTGGGTTCTCTTATCATCAAGGCTACCGTACCACACATGCTGGGAGACCATACGGGAGCCTAGAGATGGGTTGAAAAAGGGTAAGAGGAACTTTGATCCTTTTTCGTATATTTGAAAGTAAAGTCCTTGAAGATAAACATATATGTGCGCTCGTGCGAGTAAAATTAACATTTAAAGAGCACATGGCAGTCAGAAAAAAAGAGTAGACAATATATTTCGTATGTGACGAATTTTGGACTAGCTTTAAAAGATAAATTTATTATGTTTAGATTAAATTAAAGAAACCTGTGATTAAACTGGTTTAAGTTAGTAAGATATTTATTTCGACAAGAAAATTAATGAATTGACACGAGGTTATCATTCACCAAGTCCGTGATACATTGAGGCTGTTTGTCATTCGACTTGTTTGTAATACCGTCTTTTATGACAGTAAATCTTATAAATAAGAAATACATTTTTTTGGAATAAGTATAGTTATGCGGCACATTATTTTTGCTACTGGTTTCTTTACGCTCAGTGAACTGTAAATTCCTCAACGGAAATCGGCCGTTAAGGAATCGTTGACTGTTCTCTGTACGACTCCGTTAAGTTTTTATACCAGGACAGTATTACAAAAATATTTTGGGGAGAAAATAAGATGTGAGAAAAAGAAAGTCTTCAGTTTCTTCCGTTTGAACCAAATTTACATTTACTCGCGAATCAGTATGAAAGACAAACATTTTAGTGATAACTAATAATCTTCCTTTGAACTCGTTAGCCCCAAAACATTCAAAGAATGGCCATCACTCAGCCTCAAATATTCATGCGAACACTTTTGCCAGGAAAAGCCGATCTCCAATGCCCTTCCATCGCGAGAGTTAAAGATGGTGTTTCGATTTGGGGCGATTTTCCTACGTTTTTGGTGGCTTTGTTTGTTTCTAGGGTTCACTTCGTTGAAATTATTGAGTTGAATAATTCAATGAACTCGTAGCAGTAACTTTCCCAGAATGAGCAATTTAAAATGAAAATATTTGTGGAAATTTAAAGAAAGTGACGCGATACATAAAATGTTCAGGTGGGGTCATCAACTTTCAATTTCACAAAATTAAGCTATATTTAAATTCCCTGTGGAATTTTGTGAGAAACATGGATTATTACGCTAAGACATTTGAATTCTTGTTCGAACGGCTGAAAGAAACTCACCCTAGCACGCCCCAGTATGCATAAGACATTTCTGCAGTGGGGAGCACTTGACAACTGAACCCACAGGACTTCCTCTCCCCTCGGCTGCTCTCCGCCCCGAGCCGCAGGGCTCGCAGAAGCGTCGACGGTTCGCGGCAGACGCCGAACGATGTTTCATAAAATCGATTGTTCAATTAACAATCGCCAGACAAACGCGGCGGGGGCGTGGGCGGGCGGGGGCGGGCACGGAGGGTGGCGAGCAGCCGCGCGAAAGAGCCTGAATCATCTGCAGGTTGGGGGCGGAGTATCAATAAACCTGGGACCTCCCCCGCCCGCGGCTGCAAGGCGAAGCACGCACGCCCGCCCCTGCCCGCCCCTGCCCACACCGCCCACACCCGCCCCCGCAGCCCCGGCCATCCCGCCCAGGGACACCCCGCGCCCACCCGCCCCGCCCGCCCGCCCACGCCCGGCACGAGCGGGCTCAAGGACCCGCACGCATTAAAGTGGATATGCGGGCCTTCCGGATATGGACGAGAATTTTGATGGGCAAATCTACTGACACTTGTTTGCTGACTGTGTTGTCCTAGCACCTGGCAAATACTCGACAACGCAATTCGCAAACCGTGTCATCGGCATTGGAGTCGCGGGAGGCCCCGGCGTGTAGGCAGACATGGATCAGGGAGGCATCATATTGGCAAATGGGCGTGTGCGCATTCTCGGGTTGAGGGTGCTCGTCAGAGAGCAAGATTGAAAAGGAGAATTCAGAAATGAGTGCACAGAAAGAAAATTCACCTACAGAAAGATTTGAAGCGTTGTGATTGATTTATCTCCTTCCTCGTATTCACGATTTACAAGTTAAAGTCATTATTGTTTTCATTCGACTGCCTAGGCAACAAACATTTCAATAAAATAGAGGTCTTAACCGAGTTCACGGAACAATGAAAACAGATTGTTCTTTAAATACTAGACGTAACCCGTCAAAAATGAAGGGACGAAATCATATTCCCGTATTAATAATTCATTATAATGAGTAGAAGAAAATAATTTATTTTCTTTAATACTAAATTTAAATTTACCTTTATTATGAGTAACAGATTCTCAAACGCCAGGGGACAGCTAAGCGATTTTCCGCAGACCCCGAAGGAGTCACGAGGCAAAATTTCGTCATTGCGATTTTTGCCGCAGGTTGCCATGTGCCTCCAGCAAATCAATTTAGTTTCTCACAAATTTGTTTAAAGACACCGCATTCTCAGAATCAGAAAGATTAGGGCTACTGTGTAAAACAACAGATTTCTTGCTTGAGTTTTATATATGATACAATCGCGGAAATGCAAGGTGCAGATTTTTCAATTTAAAAATTTACAATTTTTGAAATCAGCGTCTTTAATGACTCCGATTTTCTTGAACAAAATTCATCCTGTGGATAGCGATTCATTCGATATAGAACGTTCACGAATTTTGCAATAATGTGATTTAATTGATGGACTATCGTAACGAAAATTAGATAAATAATTTTAAATCTTGGCTCTTGATATTGAGAATGCCTTCCCGATCACTACATCGTCTTCGTAGCAACGCAACGCGGGTGTCCAGAGTGAGGGGCGTCCCCATTTCCTTCCCTATATGCTTCCCCCGCGAGAGCGCTTCGGTCGCCGACAGCCGGCGTTTTGTGGGCCTCATCGCCGCGTGAATATATTTTGTTTGTGATTGGCGCGCTCATTCATTTGCATGACAAACTAGTGATCGCTCTTCCATTTCACGGAAATTGGCCAGAAAGTCACCGCATCCTATAATGCTTAAAAATATTATTCTCCCAACGACGCGTTGGTGGCGAGTGTTCCCTATGCAAAATTACAAAATGAACACTGTAACTCACAAAGGGGATAGAGAATCTACTCTTTGACTGTTAGTCAAACAGGCGAAAAGGCCTATTAGTCAGTTTTTTATCCTATGTTGAAAAACTGATACGTACATCGCGACTGTAGTTAGAACCTACATGTCATTTCTCCTCGTCAAAAATATTTCATAAAACAAAATGGGCTACTATAATAACGAAGCAAAGCTGAAGACAAGAACTGCATTGTTACGAACGTGTTTGATATAATTCTTAATAGCTAAACAGATAACACTCAACGCAAAGGTTATATTTCTGTGAGAACTGAATCGTTATTTTTCAATGCAGTCCGCAAAACGCCTCTGGGGTCGCGACTGTCGGTCTGTCATCCAGTTTTAGCGGAGAGACGGGAGAAAGCAAATGAAAATGCCTAAGCAGTGGTTCCTCGAGAGGTACAAAAAATAGGAGGAGATGAAAAAGTTACTACTAGGAATTTCGGCTTTGAATACAAGTGAAATAATACTTATAGTTTCTTCAGATTTTATATTTCTAGCAAATATTATTTAAAAGAAAACCCGTTTCGATTATTATTTACATTAGCCTTGCTACACTCTCTGAAACTTCATACACGCTACATCTGGCCGTCATTTTTGCACGTGCTCCTAATTAATCAGTACAGCGCGTGGTACTCTGCAGGCACGCTGACCCGATATGCTTTTTTCATTAGCAAATCGTTCTCTCCCCGGTTTCATTTAAATTAAAACACTTCAGTCCCTTACTGAATGCCAACACGCAACATTTTTGCGCTTGAAAAGAATGGCGAGGCCAATAATTAAGGAAACTATAAAACAGCGTATGAATGTGTCCCTACGGCGCATTTAAATGGAAGATTGTGGAGACATCAGAAGATCTCCAAAACATGTGTATTGTACAATTCAGATGCATTTCCTAAAGACATTTTTAAGAAGTTAAAGGCATTACAAATAATTTACAAAGTAATTATTTAATACAAATTAAGAAAACCTTCCTTCTTATTGTAGCGGAACGTGACGATTCAATTAATCGAAACAGTTATTTATGTACCAATGGGGTTATCAGGGTTCTAATGATCGAGCGGGAACAAAAAGCTCGAGGCCATCTTGTCCCCCGCGGCAGTGGTATATAATATATTTTATTTTTCCCCTAATTTTAATGATTCATATTGACTTATTTACTAGTTAGCTAGATGTTAACTTGACTCGGTTTGTATTTTCATATTTTCCTCCTATAAGTTCCTCACATAATTCTCCCATAAGAGAACATCATTTAATTGTTTTCATATTTTCTTCTTAAGCACGGTCCTGGCGATCCAGGCCAGCTATGGTGTGCAATCGAGCTCCATATTGGAGGCAAAAACAAACAATATCGTACGAGTAAAACATAATCATTTTTTTCTAGTTTCTTGCTCTCGTCGGTACTATAAATGCTGTATATTGCAAACAAATTACTCTGTAGTAAAAGTTAGTTGATGTTCCTACACAAAATAACATTTTCCTGGAGTAAAAGAAAAAAAATTACATTGTACCAAGATACATGAAAAATTGTCAAGCAGATTTGCTTTGCCCCGACAAAGTTAATAGTGAAACACTACGAAAGAGTACATGGAATATTTTTATCAATAATGTTCTATTTATATAAAATATGTGAAATATCCTGGCAAATGGGACACTCAGCAATCGCTCTTGGCGTAATATATTTGTAGCTTCACGTTGACATAAATATTTACAAGTACAAGAGCAAATTTGTTTAGTGCGAGTTGCTTCAAGTGGCTGTTAACGCCCGAGTGGAGTAACCGAGTGTAGCTCTGAAACGCTTTGAGAAACGAATGGATTCGTGCTGTCCTGCTCCGCGTCGCTCGCCGCTGGAGAGCGCCGTCCTGTTGACGCCCGCGCCTGCACTCGCGCCGCCCCCGCCCCCGCGAGCGCCCGGAGGTTATTCATTGGCCGCCAGAAGAATCAATTAAGCCAGCGGCGCGCGCCCGTTTATGGCCGCCGAGCCAATGACAAATTGTTGCTTAAAATTCATATCGAATAAATTCCGCATTAAGGACCGCTGGTCAGCACAGATAAGGGCTGCAGGTACAAGGGGGGGCGCGTTTAATGACAGATCCGCCCCGACTCTGCCTCCTGCGACAAGCCGAGCGCCGGCCCCCACCCAAATGGCGGAACATACCGAAAGGAATTACTCCTCTTCCTTGATTCCTTCCTTGATGGTTTGTCTGCCTCGTTGGGCCCAGTGTAGGGATAGAGTTAATTTCGTTTAATAAAATCGCATAATGTTCTTTAAAATCTCAGAATTTTCGAAAAAGTTCAACTGTCTTTTTGATGCTTCGGATGTTTTGGTATGCCATCCGACAGTTGTTGTCGATACGTTTATGCTTGTAAAACCTAAGTTCCTAGGTTTGAAGACTGTACAGAGCCGGAGAAATGTATTTAAGGTCTGGAAACACTTCTGCACGTTCGAATAATAGTAATATACCATGTCACTATTACAAATAATGTGAGAACGTAACATGTGAGAACGTATTGTAGCACCACTGGTTAGACTTCCAAGCTCTGTGAAGTGAAGCGAAGTGGAGAAGAGCAGAGGCAGCTAGCCATCTGAAGGTAGAGAAATGGATATGCACCAATTAAATACTGCTTAACAACGGCAAATTCTATTAATAAAAAGAAGACTTTAAATAAACATTGTTTTAAAAATCTCTTTCACTCTATCATCAGTGCTTTTGTTTGCTTTTACCCTTCTCTAACGCTTGCATTACGACTACCATAGAATAATCATTTTCCTGATTCTGAGGATGAACACACCGCAATTATTCACAATTATTTTCCCATTATGTCAAGTTTAATTTTGAGAGATCGTGAAAAAAAATAGGTTGAGGGTCTTTCACTTTTATACATATTCGTAATAATAGTGCTCATGATACGCATCTTCAAATCTAAAAGATTTTTGCCGGTTGTTGTTGAAAAGTAAAACACGACGACAAAGAATAATTCCCTTAATAAAAGGACTTTAAAGCATCGATCCAAATGGATATTTCGTTCTGAAGTGTTAAGTATAATGTATAATTTAAAGAAAGAAAAAATAAGAGAACACATGAATGAGTGAAAACCAGAACGGAATAAGTGACATTTTATAAATTCAGAGAAATGTTTTTATTTAAGTCAATATTACCCAGTGGTGATGCTTTGTTTCTTCATTAAAAAAAACGGCATTTCAAAAGTTCATTAAAACCACGAAAATACATTGCCACTGAAATATAGCTTAAAATAAACACGTTTTTCTCAGAATTTATAAAATGTTACTTATACCGTTCTGGTTTTCACCCATTCAAAAGCAATAAAAAACGAGTGTAAGTTTGTTCTAAGCCACAGCACTTCATCCCAATATCAGCCCACATGACGCCACAGTAGGGGCGTGATGTGTTAGGTAACGTTAATATTAGTATTAATGTAAAAGGTACATTTACGAGTACTACTTATACAACTATCTTCTTGACTAGCTCTTGGTCAGCGTGCTCGCTTTCCACTAAGCGGTCCCGGGTTCGATTCTCAGCCGGGCAAGATTACAGTGTGCGTTTTCCTTGCAATGTCTTAGTATATGTTGCTGCGTGACGATAAAAAAATTCGCTTTTCAGGTTGAGAAGACCAGAGTACGGCGTAGGGATGTCTACCCCCCCCTTAAATCCATAGCCACGAGGCCGCGACGCGGCTGGCACGACCTGGCCCTTTCGCGGGCTGCCTACACACATTCAAAGGCAACTGGTTGAGTTGCACTCCCGTCAACCGTCTGGGGATTCTGACTAGAAGAGGCGGGGGCTAGATTGTTGGTTTGCGAGTGGATTACTGATTCCTAGCGCGTCAACTGCTAGATCATAAGCCCCGTAAGTGTAGTACGTGCTTATCGCTGGTGCATTGCACATTAATCATTCCCCACTGGATGGTCAAATCCGATCCCGATCCCACCGAGACAAGCAAGCTCTTAAGTCTCTCTTGACATGTGGTAGTGCATACAAGTGTGTGTGTAAGGGATATGACAAGGAATGAGAAAGAGAGATCACGGTCCGTGCGGTCCATAGCCCGTTTGTTAGGGAATGTTCCAACATACACCTGAAGTTGATCGGAGAAATCACGAAAACAACCGAACAGAACAGCAGTCCGCTAGAATTCTCCTCCAGACTGCTATAAAATTCGACTATTCGACTATAATTATTAGCTATCTAACTTTGACGAAAATCCTCCCAGATCTGAGCCCCCTCTCGGTGGGAGGCTAGAGTGGAAATTCCGAAATTGATGGATTTCCATCACTCGCTGTGTAGTACATAGCTAGTTCAAATTCAGTCGCTACCTGGAGGAGAATTCTAGCGGCCAGCTGCTCTGATCGGTAATTTTGTGATCCGGAGGAAATCCCCCGTGAGTCGACGTGAAGGTCACCGCGAATTTTTATCGTCCAGTGGGGAAGGAACACAGCCTCCTCCCGGGATAAAATATTCACTACACTAACGGGACTAATGATCTTAGAAGGTGACGTTCCTAGAAAGGTCAAACAATTACTCGATATAAATTAGAATTAATTTTATTAGAACTTAAAATAAACATAATTCTTTCATTCAAATATTAGTTCAAAGAAAAAAACCTTTATTACCTTCTAACACCGAAGCGCAGAAGGTAATAAAGGCTTTTTGTAAAGTAGAAGCGTCATCTTGAGGTTATAATCCGAACTGAAACACAGGCGAAGCCCGCGGGCGCTTATCGCCTTCGTCCGGTGTTGCAGGACGTGGGAAGACTAGACGTATTGCGCTTGACATGGTCTCGCCAGCCGCACACTGGTGTATTTCATCCCTGGTCGAATTATGTTCCAAAATGCTCATGACTGGTTTATTAATAACGTCTTAGCTTGTCGCATTTATATTATTCTGTAAATGTAACCAAGCCTGGTCTTAACATTTTTCATGCGTTTTCCTGGAACAATTTGTTATTATTCTACATTTTGTTGCTTTTTTCTGCTCCCGTTGTATGCTACAGGTATCATTGTGTTGCCACTTGCAACACTATTCTACAGACCTTTTGTTAGTGACTGTAGTTGTCAAGGCCGGAGGGAAACTAACTGATGGTGAAGTGGCGTCTGCTCTTCGATGTTTGAAGCAGGTTATTCAACCATCCAATTTGCGATTTCCTGTACGACTCGTCGGTCTCACACTACGCCGTGCGCTCTCTGCGACGCCCAGCCCAACTCCAAGTGCCCTGTCGCTCCCCAAGGCAGCAGCACGTGTTCCGAAGCCTTGAAGCTCACATAACGATGGGCTTTCCCTTTATACCTACGACCAGGTGTAATGCTGGCCTTACATTAGCAATACGTTTCCGCAATATCTTTGAGCAATTTGTTTCTGCTTTCTTCCGCGGTCATCTCTTAAACTGCCAAGAGCAAGGAGGGGCAGATATCTTCCAGAAGAAAGACTGGAGCAAGATCTTCGCGCAAGATATTGCTCGAGCGCTTTTACATTAGACTATTTGTTGCCCGTGTCGTGGTCACGGAAGGAGGAAATGGCGCATGACAAATGAGAGTAAGGTATACTCTCACCCTGGACTTCCCGACAGATACATATGGGGAAGGCACAAGAACTACGAGTTGCGGGGTTCGCACTTCATCGGGCTACAGTGAGATGCAAGTAGACGCTGACGATTCTCGAGGAGTGTGACTAATTTTTAAGAAGAAAAGGACAAAGGGGCTTGTGCGAATAGGGGTAGAAGTGTCTGAACATTTTTCCATAAACAAAAATGCATTTCGTGGGATTCGATCTCCGTGAGGCACCAAAGTAAGCCTTCCTTGTCTAATAAACACAAGTGCAATTACTAATTCGGCAAAAAATTATAAATATCCATTCTACACACTGATATATTATAGAGTAATCTAAATTGATTTAGATTAGATTAATATTCGATAATTTTAACGAAAAAACTTAATAATCAGGAGAGATCCTATGGCCTGAATCAAGAATTTGAACTTTGATACAGTTCAACACAGCCTAGAGAATATTTACTTACCTACTCCCCCACTCCCTTTATTGCCCCGTACAACCCTTCAACACCCCATCGCGACAAAAATGCATAGTAACATGGAACTACCTATGGAAACTACATCTATGTCTTACACAACGTACGTACTCTCCTGCGTACTGGAGACTCGTCCGGGTCATCCCATTGCGCTTTTTTCAGCCACATATCTTGCTGCCCCAGACCCCTCATTCAACCTTCTAGACCCCGCAACAGCCCGGCAACCTCTCTTTTCGAGGCCGCGAACGGAAGCACATACCAGTTCTCTACATTACGACCCCGGAATATCCCTCAGCAAGCACACATATTGCCCAACATCAGAAATATTTATTGCCGCAATGTTTACATTGGCAACTTTTCTTGCGAAATAATATTGTTCGCCATTTTCTTGCAAGTGTAAAGCCAGCTTAATGGCAGAAACCCTCCCAACTTGGGTTATTGACGCCGCCGTTGGCTTCTCAGTCGGCTCTTTAGGGGAAACGTCCCCAGCACAGGAAGCCTTTCCCATGGGGGACATTGGGTGATTAAGCAATAGCCTGCACTATTATTATTATTATTATTATTATTATTATTATTATTATTATTATTATTGATACTAGAGCATGCAAGTTTGGCAAAATACCTTTTTAAAATTATTACAATTTAGTTTAGTAGCTAATGAGTTAGCAATTTCACAAAATGTAACATTTTGTTTCATAAATGAATGCCGAATGAATAGAAGGCACACATGCACAGTTAGATGCAAACGATGCGCACATATTCATAATAGGCCATGTGTGAACACATATTTACACTTCAAAAGTCGATAGGCCGCGCATGTGCGTTGAACACGTACAATAATTATGTAAACGCTGCATTTTGATAGGGAGCATCGATGCATAATTTGAATATGACAGACCATTTTGGAATTACAATTAATTGCCATCCGACTGTCATACTAATGTGCAAAATTCTATCTGATTGCTTAAGCACACCGCAGCAGACAAATGTGGAGTTCAAATTTCTGCTTTCATTCGCGCGCAACTTTGAACTATATCACCCCAACAAAACAAATAACTGCTCTGGCAGCTCTCCCATGCGAAGGTAACAATAATTTCATCAGAGAAATCAAATTGACTAGGGCAGGAAAATAATTGCGTGTCGTGGTAATGAGTAAATGCATTATTTTTTGCACATTTCTCAATTTTGTGGAAAAGAATAAAGTTTTTTCAATAAAAAATGATAAGGAATTTTGCGATAATTTTACTTTAATCTTCATTTTAAAAAGCGTTAAAATATATAATTTTAACCATTTTAAACTTTAATTATTAAATATGTTATACAATACAAATAAATTACAGAAAGCATTTATTGTACAGTTTTATAGAGAAGAATCGTCATTTAAATCTGGAGATAGTTTTCAGAAAGAAAAGAAAGTCTAAAAATTAATTACTTCAATTATTAACATATTCTCGGTTTAATATTTGTAAAATCATTTCCTTTAAACCCCATATTATATCGGTTATTATCCTAATGCATTTGCCCTCTAAACGCAGCCTTAGAGCAATAGGGATTGAATAATCTTTCTTCCAGGTCGAAACTGAATGCAGCAATGCCCAGCTTCGTGCAAAGCTGTGTCAGATCTTCAACCGAAATAATGCACAGCCGAATGCAGAATGTGGCAGTTCCAGGAAGGTCTGCTGGCCGACAAACAATAGTCGCGTTTCTTTCGTTCCTCAAAGCTCTACTCGCTTCGCAGAACCTCGATACCTGTCAATTCCGTTGGAGAACCTTAAAATCCCCCATGTGTATGGAATAAATGCAAATCTATGAAACTTCTAAGAGATTTCCCTTTACCAAAGCATAAAAGGAAAGCGGAATGATATAATAAAGATTACACGGGTGGGAAGCGCACAGAAATGCAGCTGCGCACAGCACAAAGGAAAATAAAGAACCTTAGGGGTAACGAGGCCCAGCAGAATCATCTGAGGGTAAAAGCAATTTTAATTCGGTTTTACAACTCAAAACAAGAAAACACAAAACGGTTTAATTTG
This sequence comes from Gryllus bimaculatus, assembly GCA_017312745.1. NCBI lineage: Eukaryota > Metazoa > Arthropoda > Insecta > Orthoptera > Gryllidae > Gryllus > Gryllus bimaculatus. The sequence continues at coordinate 3,414,699 of BOPP01000097.1, read as the reverse complement.
GTATTAGTTGCTTTTATCAATAATGCGAAAAACGTATGCGCTTAATAATGATACAGAAGAAAACGAGGAACCTACGATGTGGGGTATTACCGCGGCTAAGTGTAGAAACAAAGTTCGTTTGGGGATACACACAAGAAAGTTGCATTCCATCATCGGTCGTGGGAACATGTTAACTTCATCATCATGATATAAATCAACCGTAGAATGTTTTGGATCTTCTGTATATTTTAGAAAAGAGCATTTTGGCATTTGTGCCTGAAGGCAATATTCCAAATGCGAAGCAGCGGAGGGCCCTCGCCTCTTCCGCCCTGCTCGCAAACCTTCCCGCCGCATGGCGGCGCGGCCTTCGTCACGGGGCCTGCGACTGCACAGGCACTTAAACTACAGGTATACAAATAAATAAGACAGCAGAATAATTTCAGTCAACATTTAAACAAAAATCACATTCATAAAAAAATACAATCATTCTTTAGATAAATAAAATAAGGGAAGCCAACAGGTTCCTCATTATTGTGTGATGTTTTACAAGTAAGTTTGTTATTCTTTACATTTTTTTATTCTAATTCTGAAAGGTTTAAGGGGGGTCAGCAAATTGTATTTAGATATTTTGTAACGTATTAGCCAGCCGCGCCTCATGGCATCTATTTGGGGACGCTTGGTTGCGGATAGTCTGCCACAGGAAGTAGGGTTTTTCGTAAAGGAAGACGCGGAGACGGGAGACACAAGGCTTTGGGTGTCTTCCGGCTTATAGCAGCTTTCACTGTTATACACAAGCGAGGGGGGTGGCGTGACGTAGGAGGTCACGTGGGCCTCGCCTATATAAAGCGTGTACGGACCAGTAGGCAGGTTCTGGAGACGGTGGGAGAACTCGTGCGTGTGCACAAAATTGGCGCCCAAGACGGTGCATATGCGAGCCAGGCTCGCGAGCTGGAGTCATTAGTTGACGAAGCCTGCGGACTGTTATGTCCTTGGTGACTGCGGTCACGGGGGAGCGATGCTGTGGCGTCGCTCACGGGTGAAGAGTGGTTGAGTGCCACGATTCACCGCCGATTCATCAATCGGATAAGATGCTCCCTGCGATCGAGGCAAACCAGCCGTTGGTGCGCCAGAACGCGACTTTGTGTCCCAGCGTGACATCCGTCACGGAAGCTAGGCTTTGTGCGCGCTTCAAAAGTAGGAGTGGCGAATGCCACCAAATCAAAACCGATCTCAATTGGGTTTTGGATCGCTCCCGCGATCAGGGGATAGTAGGTCTATCAGAGCTAGGGTTTAAAGTGATTATTAAGTGTATATATTTGTTTTGTTTTCTTGTTAATAAATATATTTGTTATACGAAAGCTCTGTGTCTGTTGGTCGCGTGAGTATCCATGACGTCACAGACGGATAGACATAATTGGTGGCAGCGGTAATCCGAATCCCACGGGGAGGCAGGATAGTGCCCACCAAATATAAAAAACATTAATTGGTGGCAGCGTAAACGTATCCCACGGGGGGAGCAGGTAGAGATCACACAAATATAAACATAATTGGTGGCAACGGTAATCAACTACTACGAAGAAGAAATAGTGCAAATTAACTATAGGCATAATTGGTGGTAACGTGGGTGCGGCAGTGCGTGGGGGGAGTGTCGACGGAATAACATAATTACGCTACATAGCACGGGGCCGAGAATCAGCGAGCCAGACGCCCAAGCCATCACTACAACGCCAGAAGACAGGAGGAAGGACGGAGAAGAAGGACGTCTCGAGGCCACCCGGCTTTGACAGAATCACAAAATTCAAGCAAGGATCCGGCGTAGTATAGTTATCTGCATTGTTAAGCTAGTTCAGGTTTTAATTATGGCTTACTTACCGAGATTCGGGAAAGAGTGTTGTAGTGCACGTGGCACGGAATTAGGCGATCGAAGTCACAGGTGGGGAAACCTTAGCTTGTGTTAAGAAAATTGATTAGAGAGAACATCCCGATTACGAGGAGGAATTTGTGAAAGGGATAGCTCAGGCCCATAAGGATCAAAAAGAAAACAGAGGGGAAAGAGCCGAACGGGAGGCGGAACGCGAAGAGCGAGCGAATTAGAGAGGGAAAGAGCGAACGGGAGGCGAACGCGAAAGACCGAACGCGAATTCGAGAGGGAAAAGAGCCGAACGGAGGCCGAACGCGAAAGAGCCGAAACGCGAATTCGAGAGGGAAAGAGCGCGAAGAATTGCCGAACAGCGCCGTTCAATTAGAAAAAACTCATAGGAAGAAGGAGTGAAACAGGCGGACTAGAGCTAGTCCGCAAGCTTTTGAAATCGGAGTGGTAAAGCTTCAGATTCGAATTTTAAAATCTAGGTTATGGAGTCTGTTTTAAAGAGGCGAAAAACGACGACATAATGGCATTTCTGGAATGTGTTTCGAAAAGTCAGCCCGAACAATTAGAAATTCCGAAGAATGAAAGTGGGTGGGCAAAAATTCCCTTTATTGGGGGGCACTGCTCCCACATCAGATAAATGCGGTCGCTTACTTAGAAGGCAAGGTAAGAGAATAGAATATGCAGAATTAAAGTATAGCTATTGTGAAATGTATCGATCATGCGAGAAGTTTCGACAATTGTTCACGAACATGTAAAAGCCGCAAATATTACTGAATTTATACGGCGAGGGAATTGACAAAATTATTGTAAGAGTGGGTAGCTGGATAGAACATCATACTTTTGAAGAGTTAATGATTTAATCGTCACGGATCAACTGAACGCCCGAGTGCCTATCGAAATCAAAGACGCATTTTCTATTGATGAGTGGGGGGAATTTAAGGTACGCTCTGGAGTTAGCTCGTAAGCTAAGATAATTATGAAAATAATAAGGGCCAGAGCTGAAACGGATCCACATTCTAAACAGTACAACGAAACCGCGAACACCGCAGCGGAACATGTAGCGAGCGGCGAGGCAAGCCGATGTTCAAGAAAGCATCTGAAATCTCACGGGAAACACCGGCCGGTACAGAAAACCGATTGTCAGGCGCGGCTTATTGAGAAGCCAGACCAACGCGGAAATGTTAAGTTGTGGGTCGGGTCGATACGAATGCATACGCTAATCAGAGGTTCAGCAGTGCAAGGGTCGCCTTTCCGGGGCTTTAAGGGAAAGTCTGCGAGCTTCTGTTAGTATAACAGAACACTCTTTGTTTATATATTCACTTCTGGATGAGGCGGAGGTACAATAGTGTTCCAATATCTTCATTTTATTTTAATTCTTATTGTGATTCTTTTTAATCTTTAGTTCCTTTCCTCTTTTTATGCTCCCTATCCTTTCAAGATCACTCCTCTCACGTTTGCTCGCCTATAGACCCGAATTCGCTCCATTTTCGCCCTTAACCCTGTGGATTCGCTCCTCGCACGTAGTGAGGGCAGACATTCGGTTAATAGCCGGGAAATTTCTTGAACGGACTCAGGCGCGTCGTTATTGATATTTGTTAAATGAGAAATTCATCAGGACAGAATCTTGACGGCAGAAAGCGTGTGGTTTTTGCAGCCATATCTGGATGATCAGGCCAGTCGCAATCTCTTCCTGCGCAGTACCATCGAAGTTTTCCTGGGAGATATTTTTTGCGTTCGGCGCCCTTTTCCTTCTTTTGGCTGGCCTGGCTTATCCATTCTCCGATGTTTATCTCCCGTGCTTTTGGCTCTCAGGTGGTTGCTTTCTCGGGTGGGACTTTGCTTTCTCAGAACAGAGTCGAGGGTTCGTAGTCTGCATTGGGCGTGGCCGATTTGCTGCAACTCGTCGCTTTAACAAGTATTTTCATGTGTTTGAAAATGTCGTCATCATATATTTTGTTCAATCAAAGAAAAGCTGCGGACTAAGTAATGCCTTAAGTAAATTTCAAAAAAAAAAAACAAAACAAAAAAAAAAACAAAGCAAAAAAAAAGAAAAAAGAAGTAATAAAAAAAATAAAAAAACCAAAAAAAAAAAAAATCATAAGAAGAAAATCGAATACAGAAATAAAAAAAAAAAAACATAAAAAAGAAGAAAAGAAGAAAAAAAAAATAGAACAAAAAAAAAGTAAAAAGAAAAAGAGGGAATAATATAAAAAAAAACTAATCAAATTAAAGCATAAATATAAAAGGAAAAAGGAAAACAAAAAAAAAAAAAAAAACGAAAAGAAAACAAAAAACAAAAGCAGTTAAACATATAAAAATAAAAAAAGGAAATAAAAAGAAAAAAAAGAAATAAGGCAAAGATTTATTAGAGACAAAACAAAAAACACACAAAAAAACAAAACAAAATAATTAAGAAGTATATGCAAAAAAAAAAAAGCGGATAGCGGTAAACTAACAAAAAAAAAAAAAACTAATGACAAAATACAACAAGGATAACAAAAAAAAAAAAGACTAAAAGAAAGAATAATAAAAAGCTGAAAAACAGAAACAAACAACAAAGTGAAAAAAAAGAAAACAGAAAAAACGAAAGAACAAGCGACGATAGCCTAGTAACTAATAGAAAGCACGTAAAAAAAATAAAGAGAGAGGAGAGGTGGCAAAGGAAAGAAAGAGAGAAAAAAAAAACAATCGAAGCGAGACCAGAGAAAAACTAATTAAGAGTAGACAAAACGAGCAGCGATAAAAAAAAAAAGTACAAAAAAGAATCAAAAGAACAGGGAAATTACCAGAAGAAACAGAGAAAAAACCTCAATTAGTAGAAAAAAAAAAACAGGAAAAGAACAAAATGAAAAAAAAAGTAGCAAAGAGTGATACTCAACAAAAGAAAAATTCCACCCCACAAAGAATAAAAATGAAAAACTAAACCATAAAATGTATAAGCAAATCAGAAAAATGCAAGTAAAAAAA
>BOPP01000097.1:3393703-3409858 GCA_017312745.1 Gryllus bimaculatus | reverse complement strand
TGTCTTGTGTTGGCCCGGGAGCCGCGTCCGTCGCGCACTGTGCGGGCGTCCACGGGCGCGCTGGCGCGGAGACCTGTTCGACGGCAGGCTTCCTTTTCGGTCGCGGCTTCTTTTCGCATTCCACCTGCTCGATTATGCGCTTTGCCGGCGGGGAGCGCAAGGCCTGCGCCGCTCCTTTGACGGATCCCCGCCCCCGCCCCGCCCGCATGTTAGTGTATGAAAACAATCCCTGTAAAGCAGTTATGCTGGTCTGTGGAAATAAATAAATAAATAAACATAACTACAGACTTACAGACAAAGACATTTTTTGAAACAGAAAAAAAGCAATTTCTTTTATGACAGGAACCCGCTGACAAAATTTCAAAATAAATTTTTATACGAAGGGAATAACTTTCTCTATTGTCTAATAAAGAATGTGACATAAGACACACTTTCACATTAAACGCAAACACTCTTGGTCTCTTTATTAATAAAAATAACTACAATCTATGATTAAATACGAGGTATGTGACGTGTGAGATATTTAAAAATGTCAGTTCAATTACTTGCGCATATTTCTCTCCTTAAAGAAATTTTATATAAAACGCCTTACGAACAGCACGGAAATAATAATGAAAAGAAGCATTCAAAATAAGACCCAGAAACTTTTAATTAGCGAAGTCTTCTGCGAGCGCCTCCTTTTAGGAAGAATTCGAGTGTATTCACGGAAAGAACACTGATGATAATAATTTGCTTGTTATATAGAATGATATTTATTATCTCTGCAGGTAGGTTTATGCAACCTGGGGGTAGTATATTATAATTTACCATCATTACAATTACATATTTTATGCGTCAATATAAAATAGTAAAAAATATATAATAATAATAACAATAATAATAACAATAATAATAACAATAATAGTAATAATAATAATAAAAAATAATAATAATAAGTACAGGTTTCAGGAAACTACACGTCGTTTCTTAAATATTAAATCTGTAATTTTCAAACTAAAATGCTCTGCACTGTAAACAAGCTGTATTTTTTATTGAGATCCAAATGGGATTGAAATATTCGAGGTATAAAAAAAGGAACATCTATTATGCAGGAAAATATTTGTATTTTGATAACACATATTGAGAAATTGAAAACGTACTCTAGCAGTTAGAAAACAAACCAAAATTTCGAAAATTAAAACTTATTTAATGATAATTAGTTTTAAATGTTTTTAATGTCACGAAAATGCTTCAATCTTTAGAAAATATTTAAAAAGGATTGTCCTTGTTCATGTCACCATGTTCATGATATTTTTGTATCTATTGATATGTTTCCAAATTAAAATGAATTTCAAACTTAATACAGTTCCCGGCTCGTCCATTTTCTAAAAAAAAATTTCCATTAAATATTGTCGATTAAAGTTCTAGTTTAATTTTTGTTTCGTAACAGTTAGGTTTAATTATCATTATTCTGGCGAATTAATTAGTAACAATTCATGTAAATGTCGGAAAGAGAGTAACAACGCAATTTTTCTACACTTCTTCCAGAATAATCTAAAGGGAAGTAGCTAAGAATTATGCCAATTAATATGTATTATCGAGAGGACCCGAAGAAGCTATTGATCACCTTTGCAAGCGTCATAAGTAACCCTAAACATGCTACAATTGCTTAAAACCAACAAAAACACGTGCGCAGAGAAATGTCTTAGAATCCGCAAGAAAATGATCAGTTCCCCACCAGGAGATCTGAAGGCGTCGAGTGACGCCTCGTTTGTCACGGTTGTTTTTGTGGACCGGAAAGGTCGCGAGGGGCGGGCGGAGATTACTCGATTGCGTTATAAGGATTCCAGAAGACCTCGCCTTGGGAACCCATTCTTTTCATGCTCATTTTTCGTGTGGTGTTACTTATAATCGTTACCCAGATTCGCAAATCACTGTCAAAATGACGTAATATAATACTTTCAAAACAAATCTAGTAGAGCTACAATAGCACTTTCTTTTTCATACCTTTCTTATAGATTACGTAATATTTTAATATTGCAACTTCTCCACCTCTAAATTTCATCCGTCAGTTAATTACACTAATCCCTCACTGCACCACACATGCTATACACTGTCTCATCATGTCTGTTGCCTGTGTGTATTGGTTCGTATTGGTTTCTTGACGTTGCCCATTTCAACTCCAAATTATGCAAAAATTGGTAACGTTCATTTTTTTTAAAAAAAGTGTATTTTAAATGATTAGAAGATATATTTGTGGCGAGGAAAACATCATTGGGGTGTAATGTATCCATCCCAAAAATACGAAATGTATGGGTATCAAATTTGCTGGGTCGCGACACCAGTCAGTGTAAATACGGCACATCAATTCTGTTTAACGCTTAAGTCATTCACAAACGACTGTCAGATGGACAAGTTTTGGGGAGCTTTCAATTTTCGGTATCCGGGAAACCCAAAGTGAGTTTTTATTCTATCCAATAAATAGACGTGTTAGCTGTGGCAATACAATACCACGGACTAGTACATGAAAGTAACATTCTTGTCCCTCATCAAGAATGTTAGGTTTGTGGGCGCCGCTGTCAGCGCAACCCCACACTTTCACCCTGGTTCTGTTTGCAAAGTGCCGCTCCCCCACCGCCGAGTGCGGCTTTCGCCCTGCAGAGCGGCCCGGGTGGGGCGCAGTCGCTCGCGACTGTTGGAGGCGCCACACATTATTTGTTTCTCGTTTATTTCTTCGAGTGACACGCCCGCCGACGGAGATCGCTCCGGTAGTGCACCCAATCTGTTGCCGTAAAGACACGAGGGCTTGTAAATCATGTTTAATAAAAGAATACACCGCGCTCCCCGTCCCCCTGACAGCCTTCTGTCGGACGTACTTTAAAAAGAAGACCCCCTCCCGAAAATTTCATCCCCTTCTCTTCTTTTTTCTCTCTTTGCTGAGAGGCGCGCGGTGTATCCGTCATATGTTCACTGCCGGCCTGGGCTCGTCCTACCACAATGCCGCGGCAGCGTGATACACGATACCGCCTAATCTGAGGGGCACTTTTTTTCTTCCACAATGCGCAGCCACCCCTTTTTTAATATACAGTAACAAAGATTAGTCTGAATCCTAATGACACACACGAGCCCTTTTTTTCTGAGCTGACAGCTGGTGCGTTGAGGACGCCTGCACGGGGGGTGCAAGGGGGCCCCGTCCCCGCCTCTCTCCTTGGCCCCCTCCGCGCAGCCACCGTCGCCGCAAGAGGGGGCTGAAAATCTCACCCCCTCCGGCCCCCCCTTGGGCCTTGGCCGCGAGGGGGGCGCACCCCACCTTTCACCTTTCCGCGTCACCGGTCGTGACGTCAGGCGTAATCGGCTTGGAGATCGCCACACACTCCGCGGCCGTAAGCTCGTCGCCTTGATAGTGGGCAATTGCAGGTACCGCGCTCTCGTGTTGCGCCTAATAATCGCTAATAAAACCTCCATTCCTCTCGTGGCGGCCGCTGCGGACTCCCATAAAAGAGTTTCTCCCACAGGCGGCGCTCGTCGCGCGCTGGCTGCGCAGGCGTCGGCAGGAAAGGGCCAATAACACGTTCGGTTCTATGTAAGAATTGCATGCGGGAACACATTCTCCTGGAATAGAAGAGCTAAATTCTTCAAAGAGAGTTATGCTATTTTTACACGATACCCCCGGTCGTCTGGAGAGATTGTATTTCTCTCGATTCATTGCAAGCCGAATTTTGACAGAAATATATAGCCGCTGACTAAATTATACTGCAGTTCTGGGGGCTTACTCATGCGTTTGAGACACGACGAACAGACCCAAAAGCACAACTGCTCGGTCTAAAAATTCACCGGCGGCCTCTCGTTTTAACGTAAATATCAACCGTAAAACGTAAAATCAAAGAGTTCATCCTTTCATCTCCCGCTTTCAATGTCCAAAGCTGCCTTAATATTACCAGTAAACACGCAGTCGCTGAAGTTACGAGAGGCGATATTTTTGCGATAGCGTGCACAATGGAGAAGTGAAACGCAGGCCGTACCCTATATAACCGTCACCACATGGAGGTTAAAACTATTGTAGGATCCAGCAGTGTTAGTGTATACATAACATCTGAACTCAAACATCTATGAAGAAATCATGAAATCAAGCACCGTTCTTACCTTTCGTTGCTCCTATGTTTTTATTACACTAATTCTCTGAATACATTCCTTCAACACGGCACAGTGTTATCTCGCCCGTCACACAACAGAGTGAAACAGGGAAACTCTGCCTCCGGTAAACTCTAGTTATTCTCAGACTGACGATAGAGGACAAGTTCTGACTATACTGCAATACATGTAAAAATATGGAAAAAATAAAACCAGTGTTAATAAATACTTTTACTGAGTACGTTTATGACACATTCATTACATACATCAATTTTCGAGAGACATGTTTTTCGTGTTGGCGGAAAAATAATGTTCAAGCACATAACCGAAATACTATTATATGTTAATTTGAAGAAGGGCCAATTATTCTATACTACATTGTAGAATTTCTATCGTTAAATAAGCATATATTTATGCACTATTTTTCTACGAATCTGCACGACGAGAAGCAGACATGTGTAATAAATTATTCGTCACATCAACTCCTAAATTTGAACTCGTGCATTCTGTTATTGAAACCTGTTATATTAATTAGTAGGTACTCGTGAATGAAATTAGTGGTTTATCAAGTCACCTTTGTTTCGGGTAGTTTGTCTTAAACGTCCCTGATTGTCAATTAATCAGGAGCGTTTCTTACGTCGTATCTTTGCTTCTTGTGAAAAATAATTGCAGCAAAAATGTATAAATTATGCTCCGAATTTCACAAATTTCATCTGCTTTGTATCCAGTCTTAAAATTTCAAAGTTTTTTCTAAAAAGGTGTATTACCCTAAGTGAACATGCATTTGTCGTAGCTCTCAATACACCAGAACACTCTTAATTCCCTTGCAGTACACACAAACATATTTAAGAATTCAGCTTCTTTGCTTTCCTATTAAGCTGAAAGCCGCACATCAATGTAAGATCTTACAGTTCACCGGAAACGCGGTTTTGCATTTCCAGCACCAAAAACACAATTCAAACGCAATGACAATTTGCTATTGTGACAAACTAGTTCTGGTTAACATTTTTACAAAATTCATAGGACGCTATTCCAATGAATTAACAAATAGTAAAGAAATTGAATGTAAGTGATATTACACGAGAATTGTCGGAATATTGACAATACATTACACATTATATATGAAGAAAAAGTCACCGCCAGATTTATTTCAATTTACATAGTTTCTATTATTTGTATAGCATGAATATCAACTAAAACATCAGCATAGATTGCACGGACCTGGAGGGAAGTGTGTAACAAAGGCATCGCCGCGCCAAGCGCAACCCGCGCCGTCGCGCTGTCGGCGCGTCCGCCTTGTGCGCCAATGGATAGTTCCCGTCGCCAGGGGATCGTTTCGGTCTTCGTTCGCCGCCTTGCTGCCGTTGGGCCGCACCCCTCATCTCCTGAGGAGGGCCGGCGACTGGCGTCTGGCGTCTGGCGTCACCCGAACGCAACCCAACGGCCCCGTCGAGCCGGGGCGCTAATTACTAGCGCCGAAAAGGCTGCGGGGCGAGCCTAGGGGCCTGGAGCAGCCCCGGGCACGCCCCCGCGCTGTCGCTAATCCCCGGCGCTTCGTTTTAATTAAACACACGTCACTGCGCCCAGCGTCGCGCGAATAGGAGACGTCCTTTTTATGCAGTGGCGACGTAGATTATGGCGGTGCGGGCCCGTTCGGCGCGGCGTGGTTGGCGCTACTGTTCATCGGTCGCTCTGTTGCGTGCGGGACGAGATACGTGTTCCCACCGCAGTCTCCAGTGAGCGGGTAATTAATGACTGCGTGATCCGATTGACTAGTGGCTTGAATTAGGCATCACTTTATGGAAAGAAAAGCTGAAACGTGTGATAGATTCCAGAGATTTTTTATTATTATGATTTGATAGTGAAGTTGTCAGGGAGGCAAAACGTACTTTGAATCAATGCCTACCACAACGACAATAATTATCATTAACAATGTAGTAAAACTTGCTCAACGCAGAACGTGTATAATGCGGAAATCTGTCTAATGGGAATATTAATCGCAGTCGTGTCAAACATATATCCTACAGTATTACATTGCATAATGTGGAATCTTGTCTATTACGCAAGAAAATAGTGGTCCCTTGAGTATAATACGTCGCGCTGTGGCTGTATTGTTATTATTATTATTATTATTATTATTATTATTATTAACCGTTCGACCTGTCTTTCCTTCGGCAGCTTTCCTTCCGGAGATTTCTATTGCCACACGCTTGCATTTAAGACGTTTCTCTGCCTCCACAGGTACGCCCTTATCGCTTGGTACTGCAACATCTATTTATAGATTCCTTTTCCCCGAATTTCGAATAACAATATCCAGCTTGTTTGTGCTTTCTTGTGATCATTCTGAATTTGTTGTTCTTACCGTGTACAATGTTCAACGGACGTCACAAGTATGGTTGCGCATTTGCACCAGTTACAGCATCAGATTGAATCTTTCACGTATCTGCGAGAAGAGGTAGCAACATACCCTCTCGTGACTTTTCAAGTATTCGAATTTGGTAGATGAGCAACGATTTATGGTCAATTGTTTCTTCCTTTTACTGATAAATCTGATTTATCCTGAGAAATTTTGAGGCTTTGCAATAACGTGTTCTCAGTGCTTGATTTTGGGTTGCTATTGCCAGTGCTTGTGCTTTTTGCTAAATTATTCCCCTTTTCTGCCACATCAATGATTGGTATTTGCTTATTTGTAACTTACCCATTCATTTTAGATATTGTCCATGAAGTGATTTATCTCTCCACGATTTTTTAAAGTTTTTTTTTCACATTTAATGCACAGATACATCAGCAGTTTATTATCTTCTTCTGCGTGCCTTTTGTAATTTTCTTCTCACTGTTGCTTCACTTACATGCCTGTATTTTCTCCCACTCCTTCGGCCAGATTAAATTAGCAGCCTAGTAAGTGGTTCATCATGACCACGTATGTTTTCATTGCGACTATTACATTAGCCTCCTTCGCGAAAGACACGGAATCCACGAAGCACTCTGCACAAAGTTTGCCACTAGAAAATAGCTGCTAATAAATCAATAATTACACGCATCTACAGTGGAAGTTAAAAATCATGTTCTCCAGTTTTCTTTAAACTATCACGTAAATACGTACTTCACACAACTTAAAAACCACATTTTAAATAAATATTAAATTGACCAATATTGTCTTTGAAGATTCATCACATATTGCTGTCATCTGTTTGGACTTATGATCAGGGGTTAAGATATTAAATTTGTAATATTTGTTAAAATGCAAGATGTAACACATGAAAATTCTTCTCTCAATATTGTGTATAAAAAACTAAATAGTGTGTTATAATCGATAAAACTTCGTTCCAGAACATTTTGATGGATGTTTTCATTATTTCATAGAACCAATCAGGCGAAAGCTGCTGGTCATGAAGGCACTCTACTAGAATCTGTGAGAGGACTTGTGTACTCAACATATTGCACATAACCTCTACGCCCTCTAAACTTCAAACACAACATCACAAACACCGCGAAAGTTGCCACGAACCAGTGAAACAACGGCGGCGCGTGTATATACACGCACATGTGTATTCTGCGCCCGCGCGTCAAGGGACCACGTCCGCTCGGTGGAATGGCTCCGAACGCAGTCTCGGAGCAAACGTCACGATTCGACGTGGGTGCCCACTTCATCGTTTTATTAGTAACCGTCAGACACACAATCCCTTAATGAGGACTCACCCTTTCCCCTTTGCGTATTTGTGTATTATCATCGTAACACATCTTGCTGGAAGTGCTCGGCCAAACGATGCATCATCAATCCCCTCCTTTGATAATTAAAACGACCAAGACCGGCACTTGCACAGCAGGATCGATTGCAAACACAAAATATAGCGTCACACACCGTAATTACGACAAGCAGCCCGTAGCAAGTCGAGATATATTTTCTTGAAGACAATCGATATTGACTTTTCGAAACACATTAATGAGTAGTCTGCTATGTAGCATGGAAACGCGCAGCGAAATAAAAGATGGAGAGAAAACATACACAAGAACACGCATAAAGACTGAAGTCTGTTATGGACATAAGAACTGCTTCACATCAGAATTCAGGTAATTGGAAATCGAAAATTGTGCAACTAATATTTGAAACCTCTTCAGTCACACATGAAGTATCATTTAGTACCGTTCATGCTTCTCATCAATCATTGCTAGGCACTTACTAAGAATCAATAATTACTTTTTTTAAATAAGTCAAAATTAAGTTATTTCAGACCTGTATAAAAAGACATATTAATGCGCAAATGCTGTTAATTCTAACTTACTACAACTGTAAAATCGGATATTTTATTAGTGTATTTCTAGCATGTGCGTTGAGTTGCGTTTCAAATGTAATGTGTGATTAGCATTTTGGAATTATTTTGTGTGTAAAATAAAGTAGATTTGGCTGTATGTCAATCATTGACTGATTCTCGAGTGATAAAATAGTGGTGCTACAACAATAGGGTTTTCGTGCATTATTTCTAACTTTAGTAATTCTTGAAAATCTAGGGAGTTTAACAAAAATGGCATATTCGTTATTCTTCTAAGAGTTCTTTTCGATATTTGATGACAACACTATATTTTTAATAAGTAAAAAATGTATGGAGTAATTCTAAAAATGTTGACGTGGTTCCATTTAAAATTTCTCGTTTCAATCTCGCAGGGTCTCGAGTTCGATTATATCGTTCGGGACATGACAATGCTGGAGAAAATCGTCGAAAAAGGAAGGGCGGATGGACGAACGGTCGAACACACAGACAGGCAGGCACAAGTTTTTCCGTCAATCGATTTTTTGGTTCGACTCACAAAACACGAATTTTGACTACACAACGTGATTAAAAATCTTTCTCCTCATACGAAGTAAACAGCTGCTACCTATTGACGCCTAAAAGACATTTTTTTACAATTTCTCAATTTTTCGGTCACCTAATGGTAGAATTAAAATGACTAAAATGATATTATAGAAGAGAAAGAAAACTAGTTTTGTACACAACTTTCGCATTGAAATACTGGGAGCAAACTTTTCAAAAAATTGCATTTTGACTTTCTAAAAATGCGAAAATCAGAGTAGTTTTGACTTTTCAAAAAGTTTCATCAAAACCACTTGAAATACTTGTATTCACAAATTAAACAATGATAACACAAAACCTGTAATGTAAATAGACGACGTGAGAGAAGTTTTCAAAAAACGAAATTTCTGTGCTTTTTTTGAAAAATCAACAAGACACATTAAAATGGCGTTTATAACATTTTATTTAGTTCATTTGGCTCCATCGGAACAAATTTTAGAGAAAATAATCAGAAAAGCTTGTTTTCAATATTGCCCATATTTCACCCAAAATTGCACGAAAATACTAATCTTTTTTTAAAATGTTCATGATATAAATAAAACAGCTGTGAAGACCAAATTTTAATTGAAGATGAAATCTCTAATTGCAATAAAGTAGTTGTACGAGGGAATTAGTTTGAGTGTTTCTGTAAAAGAGCATTTTTTTGGTCAATTTCACATACATTGTTTAAAGAAATTTAAAAAGAAATCATTTGCAAAACTTGTAATAACAAGTGCAATAAAGGATAAAAATGCCCTTAATCTAAATATTGAGGACATGAAAGCTATTAAAAATACCTTTCAGTAATTTTTGAAAAATCAAAACAATACATTGAAGTATCATTCATGTCAGTTTGCTCAGTGCATTTAGCTCTATTCGTACAAAACGTTTAAAGAGAAACTGTTGAGCCGGGTTTTTACTATTGCCCATACTTCACTCAAAATTGGGCAAAAATTACTAATATTTTTCTGTACTCGTCAATGATTAAAGACTCAATTGTAGAGAATAAATTTAATTTTAAGAGGCAATATCTTCTACAATGTAGTTGTATGAGGGGATCAAACAAATTTGTACTTTTAAGTTTTCTAAATTTTAGTTAACAATGAAAATCGGACTTGCGCCATCTTTATAAGTATTTTCGTTGTATTCTTAGAAGAAATCTATAGAAGCTTTTGAAAAAATGAAAATGTTATATAGACGTCATGTAAAGTACCGCCAAAATTGAAAGAATTTTTTAAATGACAGGATTCATGTTTTTATGGATTTGTGATACCGAAAAATTGATTGTCACCAAATATTTGCTTGTCTGTAAGTCTGTCTGTCTATCTCTCTGTTCGCCGTCCGTCTGTCTAGTATGTCGTTTACATTTCTTCTTGGTATTTAATTGCGATTTTTTCTCTCAAAACATGTTTCTTAACAACTATAGCCTCTAAAGATTTTTCCACTAAACAGGATATGCGCCACAGAATCTGACTTATGTCGTGTCTTTTCGAACTTTATACGGATATTATAATGTTTTTGATACTTTATGAGGGGATTTAGAGATTTTTTATTGAAATAAAGGAAACTGGGCTCATTAAAATGGTACAAGTCCGATTTTGATTAATATATCTGAATTAATCCGTAATTATGACAAAAAAAATATGTTTCTCGATTATGAGTGATTAATGAATGGACATCAACAGAACGCGTGGAACAACATTTTCACAAAAATAAATATATTAAATATTTTCATAATATTTTATAATATTATTGAATAATTCGTAGTGTGTTGTAAGTTTTAAAACTTCTGTTGATTAACATGCTATACGCCGTAGCATCACCTTTTATCACTCACCGCAGTATCTCTTCTCGGAATAAATGGCGAAATATAGAAATCTGGGAAGACTGCTTGATCTCCATATCATTTGCCAAACTCCCCGCTCTCTTTCACGCCCTACGACACGTTCTATTTTCTATGGGATGTCGACCTCTTCCCCGACTGTGAATGATGCGATAGTCCACCATCGCACGGGCCACGAAGGAGGAAGGAACGAGAACTGAAGATCGCACGAGGCAGGGGGCCCGTTGTGAAGAGTCGGTCCGGCGTAGAAACAGCGCTCTAGCCACCTGCCAACTAAAGCCTGATGACTCCCTTAATACAAGTTTTATAGGTATGGATATATGTGGTTTAACTTCAAAAAATCCGTCAATAGACTCTGACACGCCCAGTATTTATTCCCCAAAACATTGTAAAATTGGAAAGCATGGTGAACCGAACGATCTCTTGCGGTGGACTGCCGTGTAACTTGCCTATATGACGTCTTGAAACCCCCATAAGCGCACGGGTTCCTGTGACGTCACCAGCCGTTGAGTTATTAGCCAATAACAGCTGGCGGCAGTAGCGGCGACGCGGGGAGGGTCCACATTTCTCGCGAGGGTATATTTATGGGAGCACCCTCCCCCCTCCCCCTCCCCACTCCTTGCTTGCGCGATGACATTTAATTAAATCTGTACTGTCTCCTGCCCACAGTCGCCGGAGTATATTAATTAGAAAGAACGGCGAGTTGGCCCCCACGCACGCACGCATTGCGCCCCCGCCCCGCCGCTCTCTGCCCGAAGCCTCATCGGAACTCATCCTCGACAGCTGCAGCCAACGCGCCGCTTTAACTTTTCTTATTTTGAGAGCAACTCCAGAACAGAGGAAATAGTGAATAACGACGAATTTATGTTTTAGTACAAATTACCAAGGAATATTTACTCTGATAATTCCGAATTAATATACTTACCATTTACTGGCATTGCTTTTTGCGAACACGCTCCTTTAAAGTTAGATGATGATTAGAATAAATATAAGGCTTTGAATTCTTGAGAAATAAAATGTTTATATACAACGAATGCGAATAAGAAAGTATTAAAAGTACAAAAAATTATTTCGGAATATCACATCAAATTTAAAACAGAATGATGTCGCGTAAATTAGGATTTAGACCTCTTGAGAGATATCTAAAAGATTTTTTGCACCAATACATAACTTTTGCTATATTGCTTACACGAGAAAAAAATACACGTACCAACATTGATAGTAACTCATAAATTAGCATTTAAATAATATTTTTGTAAACTTTCGTGAAAACCACCAATTTTTTGGCGTTCGAGGTTCTCGATCCACACACCTTTTTCGCGTGTGCCATTTCGAGAAGTAAGGTAAAGTTGTATTTTGTGGTTAGAGTCATGATTGGAAGGGAAAAAAGTGTTTCACCATATTTTTGGACTATTTTGAAACGGCTGCGCGCGTGTGCGACTTGGGGCTGTTGGCTTTCCTTGATTATCTTGGCCCGGCTAGAACGCCGATGCGGCCCTTTGAGCGCCGCGCCGCGGAGAGTCGGGAGAATTCATTTCGAGCGAAATATTACCGAGGGCAAATGCAGGCGCGCGGCGCCGCGAGCTCAAGGGCAGCTTTGTCTCCTGGAATTGCGATGCTCCGCGGGGAGGCGCGGGCATGAGGGCTCTGAGTGACGTGGCACTTGCCGCGAAGTTGGGCCGCGGCCGACGAGCGCGTCGCGTCGCGTCGCGTCGCGCGAGGAAATCGAGATCCGTTCGGAAGAGGAACTTCAGCGAGTGGAAGGCACAGAAACACCCCGGCGAACATACCGGGAAGTTGTAGAATGTGCGAACGTGAACACTTATTGTGCGCGACTTTGTAGTTCCGGGTTTAGAGAATGGAAAAAAACATCAACTTCCCTTTAAACGTGAACTATTTGGTCGAAGAGGGACTTTCCAAGTTGAATTAATTCGCTCACAAAGCGTACTTTTCTATTCTCTTCTACTTTCCTTCCTTCTCTTTAATCAAATTTCTTTATAATAGTGAGCGGACGGAGGCACTTCTGTAAATATTTCGTGCTGTAGAGTACTCGAAATTAGTCTGTGTAAAGTGAGCTCGCATTGGACAACTGGAGGAAAGTAAATATCTACTCTTGACAGAACTGTTAAAATTCCTTGAAGGAGTCCTTCTACTTGTTGTAGAATATCTTCATTTCAATTTGTTCAGAGAAATAGATTTCATTTAATTAGAGTTTTGAAATAGTTTCCGAAAGCAAAATCATTTTAATACATCGTGAGAATAACAATAATTGAACGATAACTAATTTACGATACCTATTTCGCGAACTAATCTCATTTGCGTTGTAAAGGATTGTGATACTAAGTATTAATTTTGCAGTTGGCACAAATAAGGTAGTTTAATTCTTTTATTTTACAATATGAGCAGAACTAACGATTATCTGACCAGAAAAATAATAAGGGCATAATGAAACCACTCTCAAATAATAATACCAAGAAAGATAAGCGACAGTAATTTGAGCGAATATTCGATTTTTTGAAACAGCGAGAGGGAGAGAGTTGGGTGTGAAGAACATTTCCACATGCATCACAATTTATAATGTCAGATAGTAAATAAAATGAAACTATATGATCTACACTTCAAATGTCAATATTAGTAAATTCTTAGAATCTCCCTTATATTGTCCCAGGTACAGTACTGGGAAATGTTTGTAATACAGTAATCGAATTCCAGGATTTGACGAAAATACGGAGTTGTTCATACCAAAAACATTATTTCTTTTAGAAATGTCTATCTGTTTTTAAAAATGTGTGTAAACCAACAAAACTATTCCGTGATTCGTGCACATAATATTTTTCCAAAATTAACCCAGATAGTACCGAGAATATTAAAATGAAAACCAAGGATTAAAAAAAATGAATAAATTGAAGATTAGTTTTTATGAACCTCATATCTAATTTTCTTAGCTTCGTGAACAAACATTTCCGCCCGTAAACATACAGTTATTTATGTTTCAAATATTGTATTTGCAATAAAACTTTATAACATTCACAAAATACAGATCTACGAATTCAATAGTAATTGAAAACTACGATATTTTGATCGCGGCCAAATCAATTCTTATCAAATCATAATCATATATTAGGAAGTAAAATGATGTAACATTAATGATTTTCAAAACATCATTTGTTTTAAGTGAAACATTCAAATAATTTTTATCAATTGACCAAAAACACGTTAACAATTTTTTACCAAAAAGTATCCTATTTCTTTTACACTGTAGGGATAAGGAGCGAAAATGGGAATAAAGGCACTATTTCATTTAATCGTTTGATTTTTTTAGTATGGTAAACATGTGTTTTGGTTATTCCTATTTATATCTACGCGTCACAAGTATTTAGATTATTGTGATATTTCATTATTTAATGCTTTTCTGAACTCAAAAGCTAGAACTACATAACCTTGCATTAAATTTCTTGCAATCTCAAAATTTCGGAATCTATTTTCACCAAAAGATGCCCATTTTCAGTGATACTTAAACGATTTATTCTCAAAAATGGCTGGAAAATTTATGTTGAAAAGAAACTTGTGAGTGGTGGAGGGGATCTGAGGAATGGTGCAGGGATGTGGAATGAACAAGGGAGGTTCGTAGGGAAACGACCGGTCGATGAATTACGCATTACGCGAATAGGGCGACTTCTGCCGCGTCGCCTTTCTTCGCAATTAATGAAGATTTACTTGGGCGAGGGATGACTCACTGCATGGCAGGCACACAGGGCACAAGCCGGCGCTTCTATGCGATTGGGTTTGCGCGCGCGTAACGACTTAATATCTCAGCGGCGGCGGAGGCGGCGGCGGCGGCGGCGGTGGTGGGGGCGGCAGTGAGTGCCAGATGACCGGGGACACTCACTTCGCCCTGCCAGCCCTCTGGTCTCTGAACAGAAGAGTCGCGCTGCCCGATCCTCTGCTTCCGACGATCTTTCATAGGCCCTCCCGCCGCCCTCCCGCCGCCCTCCTCGCACACGGACATCGCAAAAAGTAACCAGGTGAAAATTACGGAATGGAGACTTAAAACGTACCCTAAAACAATTCGATAAATTTACGTTATGCTGACTATTCCACTCGTGAAAATAAACCGGTTATGCTGTTGCGGTGTCTAAATAATACATTTAAACTTCAAAATCAATTTAATCAATGAAGATTAACAACGTATTAACTACACTTTATTACATTACGTTTTAAAAATTAAATATTTGAATAATGTTGTGCACCGAAACTAAGCATATAGTTCAAACATATATTCATTCATCGCCACCCACCTCGTCGATTGACTTTCCAAAACAAACCCAAATGTCTCATTTAATTCAAATCACTCTTTAAATACTCACGATACTAATAACAAAACGTGTGATCATTTCATCGAAATAGGTGAAGTAATTTTGGCATCTTTATGCAACAGAGATACGCACATTCCATTTTATTTGTTTATAAATTATTACCATAATTTAAAATAAGTAATTCGTTTGTTGATACAATTAAGACTACATAACGTACGTTGTGATGAAATAAGTATTTGAAAATATTAATTAAATTAACAGTACGTAGAAAAGAAATACTTCCGGAACTCGTAGTTGGCAAGTTTCTCGTAGGACACGCGGAGAATTCTGCACGTCCTCCCTCGGAACATTCGCAGCTTCCGTCGACCTGCACCGACGTTCGGCTCATCTGGCCGGCGGAAAAATACACTTGGCGGAAAGGGGCGGATTTGCCGATGGTCAGTTGATTGAAATCTGTCTGGTCGGCGCGAATCCATCGACGGGGCACATTTGGTTTCTCCCACCGCGACACAGCGCGTTCGGTTCGCTCGCTCGTCGATTTCACGTTCAGTTGCAGACATTCGAGTCACTCAGTCGGCTGTGTCGCCTGTGTCACCTGCCCGTCCACATCATGGCTTCCGATCACTTCCGTCACTCATCCCCCATATCTGCAGCTGCCATCTACCGCGTATAACGGCTAAATCTGAATACAGTAGTTGCATTGAAATAAAGACTTGAAAGTGCCTAAGATATCATGCTGATTCCTTTTTTTTAACAGGCGATGAATGTAACTAAATCCAAATTTGTCATTTGAGTTAAAATTTTATTAATAAGGTATGCAAATCTATTCAGTACTTTGTACCGCCATTGTTCGATCTTTTAATTCGGACAACATAATGTATATCTCTGGGAATTAAATAACAAAATTTATTAAAATCGGTGTTGTGCAGAACGAGTGTTGCCAATCTGTGGATGACGAGCGATTATGCAGGCGTCACGTAGGGCGTGTGAGTAGATTACGCACCCAAGAGTAGGGCATAAAATAGGCGACGCATGTATGTTTGACGAAGGCGGTAGG
>BOPP01000097.1:3360327-3387034 GCA_017312745.1 Gryllus bimaculatus | reverse complement strand
GGCGGGTGGGGGTGGGGTGAGGGGGAGGGGGATGAGGCGAGTGCGGGAGGGACGGGGCAACGGGAACGTGAAGCCGGCGTTAAACTGCACATCTCGTTTCGATCAGCGGGGCGCATTAATACGTTGTATGAGGAAGCTATACTTAACTGAAAGTGAGTGAGGAGCTTTTTCCGCAGTATTCGCGAGCGCCGCGCGCCGAAGCTCGGAGGGCAGAGCGAAAGGCGGGAAAGGGTTGATACCCGTACTAGTCAGCGTTAGGGGCGGAATGAGATGAGGCGAGAATAGGGATGACACCAATGAAGAGAAAATTATGGGTCAGGCGGACAGAATGAAACAAATCACCCCTTAACGAGTACCCGCCGCCCAGGAGCGATGCGCCCTCTGGCAGGGCCGGAAGGGAGGCTTCGAGCAGCGCCTCGGGGGAGGGGAACGAGGAAAGCGAAAGCAGGGCTGCAAGTGACGAATCCAAGGCTGTGCTCAAGTCGGCCGACACGATCACTCACAGCCCCGGAGAATGGGATCACGGAATATTAGAAGGATAGCGGTTAACGTCGTGAGGCACACACGACTGACCGTTTTTGGGAGGGGTCTGATTCAAACTCACAATATGTATACGTATTTTAAATGATGGATTTATATTTCTGTCATTTCATCAACTAACTCCCAACTGTTGAGAAAAGGACATGCTTTGTTGTTCGACATCTTTCATGCCTACATTACTTTTTTCGCTGACACAAAAGTAGTTAACGCATCTACAAAACTTACAAGTGATCCCCGTCAATTATCAGAGCTTCATCTTCATTTGTGTGTGTTATACTACTCTCGCAAAACTTGTACATCCTTCATTTTTTGCTTGCGCAGGTTTCCTCCCATAGAAGCCAACTCTTCAGCGCGTGCTTCGATGGCATCATTTGACGACTTGGTACTACTCATTTGTGAAGCGGATGAAAATCCGTCATATACTACACTTGCGGAATTAACTGTAGTAAGTACTAACACTATCACTTCGTTCACGGATACGAAACACGGCCACGGGCGCTCGGCCTTCGAGCGCATGCCTGATTCCAGCGCGCACCGCACGATGGCCACTCGGCCGTCGACAGACCGTCTCTCGTTGTCAGGAGCTCCCAGGACGTCTTAAAGTCAAAACACACACAACGATGTTCGCAGCATTGCTGAACTCTCTCTAAACTGTGAGTGGACGTAGTTTATGAGAAAGTAAAAATAGATGAGTAAGGAGCGATCAAAATGGAAACACAGAAGCGGAAATGATTAAAAGTATACATTATAGAACTAACATGGTGTGCACAAAGCAGCCAGTTTGTACGGCCGAAATGCACGATGCCTCTCTACCACCTTGAGAAGGTGAGGCAGTCTTCCATTCACCGCACAAGGTGCCAATATCAAATGAGGGGCGAGAGAGTGATATATTGAATTTACCATACCCAAGCGGATATGTTCCTCATGCCTTCAAAGGATGCAGGGGATGCTGCACGTAATGCCAACATTTGAATGACAAACATCGTTACAGCAGGTATTTTAGAATCATGACAGTAGAAATAAATAATCCGTACGTATTCAGCTGCATTGAGGTACACAACTGAAAGATATCTGACCTCTTTCCCAGCCCAAAAGCTTTAAGTATAACCTTTCCATAGCGCGGCCAAGAACGGACAGCAACGAATTACGAACGTACGTCGAAGCCGTTAGGAGCTGGTAAGGGACAGGCGGAGGCGTGGGCGTCGGGGAACAGTGGTGGAGGCGGTGACGGTGGGGGGAGGCAGAGGCAGCTGCGGTGGCAAGGAGTGAATAGAGCGGAGGCGGCGCCAGAGATATATGCGGCGAAGATGGCAAAGGCGGGCAGCTCAAGGGGATAAAAGTGATAAAGTGAGGAAGGTGGGAGTTGAGAGGTGTGGGTTGTGGGGGAGGTGTGGTCTGGTTCTACTCAACGCCGCTTCGATGAAGGCTCCGCGTTGAGGAGCGGTGTGGCGCGTCCACGGCCGCAGATCACCACAAGACACCACGTAATTGCTTGGCCTCTAACCCGCGATGGAGGGACGCGGGAAAGATCCATCTCTAGCTCGGGGCAATACAGTCATAGCCACACCACCGCGTACCTTTTGACATTCGTGCATGTTCTAACTCAGGAGAGTGCGTTGTGCCACATTATCGCTAAAGAGAGTTCACAATAGTCACATTAGT
This sequence comes from Gryllus bimaculatus, assembly GCA_017312745.1. Taxonomy (NCBI): domain Eukaryota; kingdom Metazoa; phylum Arthropoda; class Insecta; order Orthoptera; family Gryllidae; genus Gryllus; species Gryllus bimaculatus. The sequence goes on along the minus strand of BOPP01000097.1, from coordinate 3,384,832 downwards.
ATTGAGTAAACATTTCATACAGATAAATTCTTGGTGTATCACAAACGTAGCTCTGATGAAAAGCCAGTTAAGAAAAATAGGAAATATTAAAAACAAGTTCAAACTTGGGTCATCAATAAAATAATGTACATGTTGGGTTTTGTAATAGATACGGATATCAAAAAATAAAATTAAACATTTTAACAATGCCGAAAACATAGTGCTCTAATAGGCAAGCAATAAATGTTTTCAAATTGGACCAAAGAGTTTTATAAATTAAAGAAATGTGTATCTTACTCTTATGTAATAACATCATATTATGAAAATGTCAAAGTATGTAGTAATGGGGTATAATACAAGAGTATAAAGTGAAATTAAAATTCCAGCTAATGTCGTAAACTTTAAACTAGGGAATTAATGCCCATTACTTCGAGTTTCAGATAGTATTTTTTTTTCTACGACTAATGATTTCTATTGTAAGGTAATATTTTACATTAAACGCTTACGTGACACCGGACATACTGATTTCTCCCAACGTCATCTAGCAGATAGCCAGGTGTGCCAGATGGCACTGATTAAGTACAAACACAATTCGACTTCAAATAAGCAATACATGAGTGAAGTTACAATTCAGTTCATTACAAAAATGTAATCGAAGTTCAGTTTCTTATTATTCTCATCAGTTGTGACATCAGCTGATGCACTGAGCCACATTTTCCGGTGATAAATATCGAGAATTGGCCTCTCTCTTCTCGTCAAATACTTCTCAAGTAGCTGACAATTTTTATAATTCTCTACGTTTCATTCGGGATTCCTTGAAGGTCCTTGCTTTGTTACCTGTTGGCCACACCGACCACTATTGCGTGCGAAGTGTGATAGCGCTTGCAGGGCCAACTTAGCACGCGATAAAATGTGGCAGCAGTCTCTAAACTTTTTCGCCTGCTGATTTTCTGCTTATGTTCAGACATCGACCCAAAACGTAACTGTTAATTCCCGCTCCTATGGCTACAATAGCAGGTCTTGCCCCCACATATATTTTGCCGTCAGCAAATGTGATCCGCGTCGCTCTTGAGGGCTGCAGCGACGGAGCAGAGGCTTTGAGTGGTCGGGGCGAGTGGGCTTCCGCGGAGGGCGGCCACGGTGGACAGGGCGAGCGGGCCCCATCGCGGCCAATCGAATCACAGCCCCCAGGGGCGGCGCTCGGGAGGCGGCCCCGTGGCCCTGGCGACGAAGGCGGTTTTATTCACCTCGGGGAGGCCCGGGCTGCAATGAGCGATATCCACCACGTCCTATACTCTCCTTCAGTATTTTATACAAGTTGCAGACCTACGCCCTTCTTAATCCCTCAAACCAATGACTCACTCCCTTCCCTCCCCCCTGAAAATGAAGTACGTTTAGTCACAAAATCCCCTTCTTCACAAATTCTTATTTTATTGAGGAGTGAATATGAAAATGAAATTATTTCCGTTCAAAGCACAACAGAAATATCACCACTTGGAAATAACAGGTCGGGAGTACCGTAATGAAATACACATACTATTTATGTAACTTCAAAACTTTTCATAAAAATACTCTTTTTCAAATACACAAACTTAATTTAGCCTAAAATTGTTATCAAAAATCCATGAAGATATGTAATGCAAACAACATTCGAAATTACCTTTGCAATAATACGAAACAAACATTTCAAGAAATTTCAACTTAGCATAACGTGCTGTTAACATTATAATTTATATCACACTTCAATAATGCACAAAAGTGTATATTTCGCAAAGACGTAGTTGACGAATGTTTTTGAAGTTCCTATGCTTAAATAACAAAAACAAAATTTTCAAATGACACCAAGATTGTCGAATTTGGTTCAGCAGTTCTGTCGTAAAAGGAAGTGCAGATGTAACGCTAATTTTACACGATTTTAGGAGAAGGAAGCGATAAGGCGATGCAACGTCCGTGCCAGAGTTAACGCTTCTGGTTGAGTCTCGGGAGGTTGCTAGCAATGGACAAAGTCGTGACTCCGCGATATTACAAGCTGATGGACAATCCGAAAGCCGTGTTGGGTGGCGAAGATAGCAGGTAAGACACCTCCTATATCCCCCAACGCATCGACAGAGGTGTGGTTGTGCAGACTGTCGGGTCCCGGCCGCCACCTCGCCTGCTGGCATAGCACCCACGCGCTCGTAGCGAAGAAAATGGAGATAACATGTACGCATGCAGTGCGTGATACAGTTGCCTGAGATTATAGTTTCGGTTTTATACAAATACGCATCCAACACTCCGAGGAGTTGAATTATTTAAATTACCAGATATATGTGACTATTCTACAAAACAGTATACGTATTTCGAATACTTAAGACTTTTTACAATAATCTTCATTTGTTATAACACTTTTTTGCATTGTGTCGCCACGTTACTCTTTAAATGCGTGCTACAACGTTAAATTCTTTGAAGATGGAAATACTCGTACATCTATTACCGAAACGTTATATTGTAATAAAGATGTAATATGAAAATATAAATTGCTTATAAATAACTTAATGCTTCATCATTAATATTAATGAAAGGTATGAATGTTATGTTTAGTAGGTAGATTTTTATTATAACTGTCTCTTGTTAGTTAAAACTAAACCAGCAATCTGTTCGTGAAATTATTCTTGTAACTCAATACTTGTATGATAACAGTAGTATTCACTGAATTTAGCGTTACATTAATGGTATAAACGAATTATGCCTTCATCATTCACATTTCAATGATCTCTCTTTGTGCCGGTTTTGGCAGGTTGGATGATTCGTTTGGTCAAACACATTTTCCGATCAGGAATGGATTGCCCCTAAATACTAGTTCTGCCACCGGGGTGCATACTTATTAAAGCAGTAAGGGAACGAAATTAAAATTACAAAGGACCCGATGGTCTGTTCGAGAGTTCCGTCGAGCGACAGGGAATCCCCCAAGCAGGAGTGCGTGCCGTGACTGGTACTGCCAACTGCGCGGCGTCGACGCTGACAGGGAGGAGGGTTAAGCCCCCTCCCCCTCCCCCTCCCCCTTCGGCTCCACCGCGCCACGCCAGCACGCTTCCTCGCCAACGGAATACTAATTTACACTCTTCCCTTAATTTTTTACCGTTGCTAAGGGGATTAAAAACTGACAGCCGCGTTCGAAGAACACGAGAACAAGATCAAAGAACAAGCTGCCATAAAAAATTGACACTGTAGTCGAAGTTAACAAAGAAGCCAAGCAACACTGTGGGCAAACCATTGAGCAAAGAGAAAAGGCGGTCCAATACAAGAAACGGTGTCGTCAAAACTCGCGGGGCGGAGCGTAAATACGTCAAGCAAATTTTGAAGCCGCTCTGTTCAAACGATCACGTCAACACCGACGCCAGTGATGAGCGCAGCTTTATCATAGCTCGGGGTTTCCTCCGACTCGAATCGGCAAATACTAACACGAGCCACGCAATCATGTCACCTCCTTCACGCACCTCGCTCAATGCTCCTCACACAGCTACCTGCGCCATTGTTCCACATTGAAGAAGATAGCGAGTGTGGCCTCTTCATATGCCATATTCTGCCTCAAGCAACATACGTGATTTGTCCATAAATGTACTTGATAATCGATAGAATAGCATTAGTTAAGCAATGCCGATCTGGATGGCCGGGGTGGCTAGAGCGGCTGCCGACTCAGCACAGGTTAATATGAGGGACGTAGAGAGTACTCGGCGCGGGTAGTTGAAATCAGCACCTCCTGCAGCTAGAAAAAGTCCCAGGACGAAGAAGAGAAGCAAGGCAGAGAAACTCATGAACGAGTGTTACTGTTGGGCAGAGTAACTGTACCAGTGCAAGGTAGAATAACACAGTACTGCTGTAATTCCATGGAAAGAAAGCCAATCGCTAGCTCATGGAACATGAATCCATTTACATAAAAAGTGGAAGTAAAAATACATAATCTTAGTTTGCGAAGGAGATAGATAGTTTTGAATACCACTTTTACTGTAATGGTTTCACATACTACGTATTAGTTTTGTTGACATCGGTATTATTTAGGATTGAATAAGGATCAGGAAAACGTATGATAAATTGTCCGGTGTCTGAATAAGTGATTAGTGATATTTTGCTCAGAAATGTGTTATATACATTTTCCAGCCTTAAAAACGGAGCAAACAGAATTAAATTTTACTTTGTACAATATATATGAAGAAAAAATATCGTTTTAAATTTCTTTCATGTGTCATGTGGAGTTGTGTATGTTGAAGTTTTATTATATCCCAATATTAATGTTCTTCCGTGCGAATTCACAGAAAGTGTCATACTTTTTTTCTGTTTCCCTGTCCATAGATTTTAATATTTTGCACCAAATATTTCAATGAATCCACCAGGTCTTGAATTACGTTTGCGGTAGTTTCGGTGACCCTCACTTCTTCATCGGGGGCAGACATACCCTTGACGGGTGGATTACCGCTGAAAAGCAGGCTTCTTTTAGACGGAGGTGTGTCATAGAACCTGTTCACCTACCTGATTCATAAACCGACATTTGATGCTTCGGCCGACGCCAGAGGGCGAGGAGGGGGTTTTCGGGAGGAAATTGCTTCCGGAGTCCGCTCTTTATACCTTCTTTAGCCATAATATGTGCTGCAGTCAATCCGATGCTTTTAAATGTCAGCTTCATTGTTCGAGAAAAGCAATACTCTTTAGAGGTATGGATGTCGTAGTGCAGACAATAAATATTTATTTATTCTTCACCGGAGACTGGCCCGCTGCAGCCTGGCAGTGCGCTTGGCGTGACTCCTACAATAAGGCTTCTTCGCCCGCGCCGGCCCGCCCCCTCCCGCGCCGCCCCGCGCCGCCCACCAACCGCGGAAAGGGCAGGGGCAAGGGGTTGGCCTCCAGGCCATAAAACGCTCAGCCGCGACCATTGATAAGATTAACAAATGCTTTATGAGCAAATAAACTAAAGTGATGTATTTAATCTCCTTAGATTTTACATTTTCTACATCCATGTTGCCCAAAGTGGTTCTTACGTACCTCCAGGGATTATTGAAACTATTTATTTTTTTCTTTTTTATTTCAAATTCATTTTTGCGGCGTGCACAGCTCTGTTCGTCTGCAAAAGTTTTCAAATTAGTGCTATTACAAAAACACATTCTTTCTCGTATTATTTGTACTATATGCTAGGCAGTATTATCACACTACATACCAAAGTGTTTCCATTTAACAAAGCATTTTTTCAAAGATCCAAATATTCAACTAATCACCAACTACATCGCCTAACGGAGGCCTCTGCATTCCACCAAAGATAACACACATTAGCAATTTTCTTGGACACACAAAAGGCCTTCGATAAAATTTGGCATACTAGTTTGCTGTAAAAGCTACATTACATGAGAACTTCTATTTACGATTATACACAGTTTCGTGACTTCAAGAAACTTTCAGGTAAATATGAACAACACTATCAAACCAACACGAAGTAAACACCGGGGGCACTCAAGGATCTTGCCTATCTCCTCTCAAAAGCTCACTACAAACATTAACATACAATATATGTACTCTAATGCAATACACATCGACCGAACGAAGTGGAAGGCCCTGGTTCAATCTCCGTGCCGGCCATCTTGACTCGGGTTTTCGTGGTTTTCCTCAGCCATCCAGGCGAAGGCTGGAATGGTTCTTTTGAAAGGCCAGGACCGCGAAACCGATGTAGCAAGCCGAATTCGTTAACAACGTGAAGTCACGAAGATTATGCGAATTGGAGACATCGCGGGTTCCTGGTTGGGTGACCAACTAGGAACCTCGGAATCTAATGGAGCCGAGACCAATTGCCCTTCACAGGAGATATAATGGTGAAAGACTAATATTAAACTAATGTATACTCTGTCACTATGTGCCTTAGTACACGCATCGCTGCGGGTTTCCGTATTGAAACGTCGAGGCACTGACCTTCGGTCTTCGCAATTTTTAAAAACAACTTTGTGTCTGTGTAACCCCCTTTCCATTTTTATGCCAAAATATTCGCGAACACACAAAACGTCTTACACTCGGAAAATCCCCTTTAGCCAGCCCTTCCAGCCCTAGGGCTAAGGCCAAGATTAGGCAGAGGATATCTCAAATGATTCATCGTCTTCATTTAGAGGTAACTACACCGTCTGGTGATTAACCTGGAAATTTGCGAATTAGTCATGACTGGAACTTCAGTCGTAACATACACATAATTATGGCGTGTATATGATGTGTGTTACAATATCACAGCAATACGCAAGCATCTGGTTCAATGACGTTTCTCCTTTAATCGCTCTTAGCCACAGTGAGTCAGCAGAATTTCATTGATCTCCCCCCAGCACCATCGAGGCTCAGTGCGATGAGTGCCTGCATCTGCAAGCCGAGTAATGTTCTCTTCTACGGCCGAGCATTTGCACGACACTGCGCGCGAATTGCCATGCCGGCGAGGCCCAGGGCGCCGCCCGCTCTGGTTCCCTTCTCGCCGGCGACGATTCAATCCCCGCGCGAGGAGGAACGGGTCCTGCGAATTCTATCGGTGCGGCGCGGCGCGGCGGTCGCATCTGCCTTGGGGCCGTCAGCCCCGCCCCCGGGGCCTCCGCCTCCGAATGAAAGGTTTGGGATTCGCTTCGCTAACGGAATGCATGGGATCGGGGGCGGGCGGCCCCTGCCCCCGCCCCCGCCCCCGCGCAGGGAGGAAGACGTCCTTCCAGGAGGGGAGATTTTGTTTTTATCCGTTCGGAGAGCAGTCTGGCGCAATGGCTTCGGGCCGCCACGAGGACAATAACGGTGCTCACCGAAACCCGACCGGAGTAGCAGGGCTTCGCGGAGCTGTCGAGACGCGACAACCCGCGATATTCGCTGTTCCGTGTTTAGGCATCGTTCTCTTTCAACAATATTTGCCCACTTGCTTTGAATGAATGACGCAGAAAAGCTCATTTGATAGTTCAGCTTACAATGCTCACTTCTGATACATAGACTCAGTCAATTGGCTTATTATTTCATTCTCACACCGTAAGATTATTTTAATTTCCGTTAAGGTTATTTCAATTGTTTTGATTCATTCAAATGTTAATATCTCAAAACTGGAAAACGTATTTTTTGTAAATATAAAATTTCACACGGTGTTTGTGGCTGCAACGTGAATATTTGGAGCAAAAACATAGCGTAGACCTTCTCTTATTTTTACTAACAGTTACGAAAAGTTATAACGATCACATTGCACCTCTCAACACTTCATATTAAACTACATTTAAATTATCATACAAAATACATTTTATCGAAGTAGCACACGAAGTTGATACAGCACACTATGACTACGTACTAATTTTTAATTCCCACTACATTATCACCATAATAAGGAAAAATATTTTTCTTATTATGATGATAAAGATCAATTACATTTATCTTTTTATTGTCAAATCCATTATCAACGTGTAGTGTTTTGTAACTGTAAATAAAACTCAGAACTAAATGTATCAAACTCACATAAAAAAACTCATGGATCGGTTTTCGGTCAAATGTTTCAGTTTTTTTAAATATTCCATTTTGGACTGGCCCTCGGACAATTCTTATCAGTTCGAGAAGTTTTGCCCTAAAATGCATTAAAAAAGTACTGCATTCGTAATATATAAATAACAACTTGCCAGAGATTGAAAATTTGCATAGGTATAGAGCCGTTCTTCAAAAATTATGATTGTGCATTTTGGGGATGTTGATGCAATTTAATTCAAAGTTACATTGACATTGAATCTTCAAAACGCATATTGGGAAAAAACCCACATGAGAGGATTTTATGACCAATAATGAGACCAAGCATTCCGACAAGCTGTTCTTAGCCAATCAAAATTAGAAAGAGAAAAGAAAAGTGAATATTTTTTTAGAAGAGTAGATGTGGGGGCAGAGAGACCGAGAGGGAAAGATAATGAAAACGAAGGGAGGGTGAGGGAGAGAGAGGGAGAAAGAGAGGAACTGAGGGACTGTGGACGGGGGAGAGGGTGAGGGAGAACAAGAGTGAGGGTGAGGGAGAGAGAGGGAGAAAGAGAGGAACTGGGGGACAGCGGACGAGGGAGAGGGTGAGGGAGAAAGAGAGGGAGAGAGGGAGAGGAGAGGAGGCAAGGCTGGGCTCATATTTTCAGTCATTAACGGCGAGGCGCGCTCCAGGGCGCTTGAGCTGACAAACGAGAGCCGGGGGCAATTGGAACAATAATGGACGTAACGCGACGCGGGCTAACGAGGGGATTCCCCGCTTCGCCCCGCCCCGCTCCCCCGCCCAGGGGGCCTGCGCCATCGACCACCCACTGGAGCAAGGAACGTCGAATGCACTACGTTGTTGCACTTAGGCGTCTCCTTGCCTTTGCACTTTATGAATTGAGTGCTAATGCATTTGAGGAACTTCACTGCACGACGTTCGAGTTTTTTTCTCTTGGCTCGACAGCCCGCTAAGGGCCTTGGCCGACCAGCGGTGACCCTGCCTCTCGGACATGGGATGAAGGGTACGTATGGTTAGGAAATCACAAAGGTATAATTTTGCCCTGTCCGGTAATCGAACCCAGGGTTGCGCGTGGAAAGCGAGCCCTCTAACCGAGCCATCGAGAGGCCGTTCGAGGGGTTAGGGGTGCGAAAAGGACGTCCGACGGCCCTAGGGAGGAGAACAAGCGCTCGAACAGATCAAACTCACGTTGATAACGACGCAAATCCAGGACGAGGATAGGCTCGGACAGAACAAATTGCAAATACACCAGCAACGAAAATCAAAATGTAGTTAAAGCATGAGAACTTTAAAGAATACGTATAAGAAACATCCCTCAAAGCCTTGTAATGACGACAATGATATAATACTGTCAACTAATTCGATTGTGTAATATTAACATTTGTGTATACTTACAAAATGAAATATCATTTATGATGAGGTTTCTGGTAAATTTATAGCCACATTCAAACATAATTTTCGCCAAGTCTCCGTGAGAGCTCGAGAGATGTCAGCAGTTTTATCGACCGCAGTTGAAAGAACTTTAGCCTTCATATTCAACCATCAACCGTTCATAGAAGTTTGCTTTAGAAGATGGATTAACGTATGCCTGAGAATGCATACACACGGGGCATGTGAAACACCACAAACTACCTTGTAATATCGACTGAATAAATAATACTGTGACCTCATTTCATTGATTGTCTTCAACATTTGTGAATACTACTAAAGGCAAGTACAACACGAGATCCAGTTAATAGGAAATTATGTGCTATTTCAGATATTCTGATTTCGAAAGACACTCTTACTGTTTTTAACACATTTGATAAAAACGGAAAGAATAACTTAAATTCTGTTTAAAAGGGCGGCAAAAGGTGATGAGGCTAATTTTTACTTTCATTTTCATCTCTTGTAAAAAACAAGCTTCCTATTGTTCTACATGTGAAGTGTATAAACATTCATCAAAATTGGAATACAAGTTTTGACTAAACAAACAAACATTCATCATTTTAAATAAATTAAACATATAAATCTGAGGAAAGTAGTGTAAATTATACCGAACGCAATACTTTACACCTCAGTAAACATCACATTGAAATCAATTTAGCAGTTTCCGATATTATACAGGACAAACAAAATTATAAATACAGTTGAATTACTTAAACATATGAGCTCATAAAAACGGTTAAACTCACATACGGACGTAACAGGTACTTAATATAACTAATATATTAGTACAATAAGTCTCACTTAATCTTTGTTCATTCAAATTATTACCAGTATCTTTAATTTTCTCTATACACGTTATTCACTTCACGTAATATAATACATTTTAGACAAGAAGGTCCTGGGTTTGCCATCGAGTCCCGACAATAGCAATATTTTCTAGGTAGGTCGCGTTCAGCCACTGTCTGGAGGAGATATCTGCCAGCCGGCTACTCTGATCGGTAGTTTTCTGTGGTTTCTCTGCATCAACACCCAGCGAAAGCCGGAGCAGTACTCTAACAAACGGACTACGGACCGCACGCTATCTTTCCTTTCCTTGCCTTACCCCCACCCCTTGCGTATACAAACTTACATGCACTACACTGCCACACATGTCGGGAGATCGGTCAGGAGCTAAGAGCTTGTCTGGGCCTGGGCCTCGCTGGTCGCAGATACCTGGTTGGGGAAAACCCTGTTAGCCGGCGGGTAGGTCGGCGTCGAATATCGTCATCCAGCAGGAGAAGTTCACTCCTACTTCCTGCGATAAAGAACACTCTACACTTATGGAACTAATAACATTAGCAGTTGACGCGCCTGCAAACACTAATCAAGTAGTCAACCAATCAATTTCAGTTTTTCCAAGACAATGAGTCATTTAATGTATTTTAACAATGGAACTTTATTGACTTAATCTTGTACAACTTTACTAATATCTGCAAGATTATACGTTTTCATGAGCAAGGATGTTTCGAATCCCCTCTGCGGCTTCTCTCCTATTCCAGAGCAACTGGGCATCGCCCCCTGGCGCATCGCCCCGGGCCTCAACGCCCCGCACCCCTCGCGCGGAAGGCGACCTTCCTTTATTGGCAGCCCCCCCTCCTCCCGGGCGTCGACCGGTGAGTGGCGAGCCACGGGGCCGTCCGAAGGCTCTGAGCCGCGTTGTAATTATTCTTCTCTTGACCGGAAAATAACACGGCAATTAACTTAAAAAATGGCGCGCAGCGTATATTACGGCGCCGTAATAAAGTACTTCAACATGCGAACGACGCGGTGAAGCAGTAACCGTTGTTACGCACACATTGCCCTACGTGTAAATAATGTCGCAATTTGGGGAATATTTTCGCTGGGTGACAGTGAGATGTATGAGCACAATGTTAACGGCACGTGGAGCCCTCGCCTCGCAGTTCCTTTTTGCCGACTTTCAAAGGGTCAGATTCGGCAAACGAGCGACGTTAGCATCGAAAGTTTATTCTCATCAAGTTTTTTATTATTATTCCGAACACCGCGCTTCAGCTACCTTTAAAATTTGGTCCGATTGGCTACACATTTTTTACCGTTGTCTTTAGTACAATAAAATAAATTATCAACTTTGAGTTATATTTTTGCAATTTTTTGAATAAAAAATTAGTTTGCGTTGCAAAGAACAACGGGAGTTTAAATAAAAGCTTATAAAGTCCTATTATCCACGTATATGGAAGGTAAGAAATATCTCAGTTGCCTTAATGGATTAAAATATTCAAAAAAGTTCTTATTGAACATAATTCTTCAAAACTATATGCTACTTCGGCGATGGCTTAAAAAAAACTGTACACACAAGAATTTATCTACTACATTCTTGTATTTGTTACAGTCTATGTACATCAATTTATTTAACTATACGTTTGCGTAAGGCCACATACTTACTCAAACAATTTTGAGCATAATTTCTTCACTCTTTATTCAAATTTCTGTTCCTTCATTTACACAGCGGTCAAGAGCGTGCGAAAGGGAGTTAAATAAATGTTTTATCGCTGGTCGAGAACTTTCCGATCTTTACATCCAACAAAAAATGGTGCTTCGGTGTTAATAATAGCGAATATTTGCGAATATAAATGCCAGACGTTTGTAATTGATTTCGGTAAGGAAAAGCCATAACGCCGTTTCAAGCTAATGGTGTTTCTGCCACTGGCCTCGCTCCTCTTCGCCGCACTCCGTCCTTTCGTCAATTTGCTGTAATCCATTTAGTGTCGCAGCATATCAAACCGCCGTTCGATCGCCCAGTGAAATTACTTGTTCCGCAAATGACCGGGGCCTCCTAAACGCCCCTCGCAATCACCACATAACGCCAGGCTCTCCCGCACCTCGTAAAGATCGCCCGCCCAGGCCCCCGACGCTCTCTTCTCTTTGCTTCGGCCGCTTCCGTTTCCGCTCTCTGCAGCGCTTTCGCCCGCCCCGACTCTACACCTTTGGAACTCTCTCAGCTTTCTTTTGTTTATTATCTCCATTTCTTTTCGACCATTCCTTCCTCCTTCTTTTCAAGCTTTCTGTGTAATTTTGCTGTTTATACCGCGAGTCATCGCTGCCCCACTTTGGGGTGGATCTGCCACAAAGTGTCATCGTGTCAGTTTTCAACTCCTGGCACAAAATGTCTGTAACTTCATATGGAACTGACGATGGAGAAAATGGCTTGGCGGGAAGGCCTGTGGCTTACGAGCGGTGCGTAGACGCACGTTATGTAACACGTGTCGTAGATTAACGTTGTATCTTATGAGGACCGGCCATAGCACTCGTGTGCAGTTTCGCATAAGATACAGAGTTATTCTACGACGATCGTTACTCCACCGCAAAGCTCGCGTGCAGGGGCCCTAAGTTGTCTCATGATTTTCTAAGTGGCCCTACCTCTCATTTTACCACTGATGCACGAGCGAACATCATTGCCTCGTACAAACTAGAGCGTTTACCTATACAGGTAAAGCTATTGAGGCTGTTACACTGTAATAACAATAATAATAATAATAATAATAATAATAATAATAATAATAATAATAATAATAATAATAAAAATAATAATAATAATAATAATAATGATTATAATGATAAAATATAGCCTTCATCTGCCTGTCCTCTTCCCCGTGACTTCCTTTCTCTCTGCTCCGCTCCCGCCAAATTCCACTAACGAATTCCACCCCCTTCCGCCCCACGGCGCCAGACAGCAGTTGGAAGCGACGAGGAATGTACACCGTCGCGGCTGAAATCGCAACACCCTTCATTAGCGCAGGAAAAAGAGTTTCCTTTAAGTCCCTGATGATTTATGCGGCGGCAGGCGCCTTTGCAACGCACTAAACCTATTAGAAAATTAAAGGTCCCCGAGCGCTTAGTATTCCGCCCACAGTAAGAGAAACCTGAGGGGAAGAGAAAAGCTGAGTTGGTTCCTTCCTCCCGAGCCGGCGTGAAAAAGGTTTCGGGAGGTTTTTATTCGGCTGTAAAACTTTTCCGGCACGCACGCCGGTGGCAGCGGGCGGGGCAGGGCGGGGCTGGGCGGGGCGGGGCCGGGGTGGGAGCGGGGATTCAGAAGGGGAGAGACGGCGCGTGCGGAGAGGGCGGACGGAACGGACGGAATGGCGAGGCGACGAAGGACGGGAAGACGCAGGCGACACATGCCGTCCAGCCCTGCTGCCAGCCGCCTTCTCCTCTCATCCCAAAGGATCTTCTCTATTCCTGCCCTCTCCAAGATATTTTTGACTTTGCTATTTTACTCAGGTGATTGGTTGACTGATTCTATTCAGCGTCAACTGCTAAGGCCATTAGCCTCGTAAGTGTGGTGCTTGTGTTTAGCGCGGGAGCTGGTGGTGATCGTCCCCCGATGAAGTGTGTGTGTGTGTGTAAGAGGTCAGGATAGAACAAGGAAGAGGAAGAAAAGATCGCGCTTTTTGCTAGGCTACTACTTCGGCATTTGCCTGATATTGATTGGAGAAGCCATGGAAAACTACCAATCGGAGCAATCGGTCGCTAGAATTCTCCTCCAAACAGACTGAACACGACCTAGCTACCTAGCTAGCGTCGAAACCAATGCCACCGTCGGGACTAGAACCTGGGCTATCCCGGTCAGAGGTCCAGTGACATCACTTGATGCAGTGAGCCACCTTTGCCTGTTCTTCTCAGGGGAACACAACAACCGATATCCGTATTTGGAAAAGACTGTCCATTACTATCTTTACTCCAGAGATGACACGAGCCTGAATTACACGGACGCTCATCCACCCTTTCCCCTCGCCTTCTCGAGGGGCGAGGCCGAGTGCGTGCCTTATGTTATTCATCGCGCCAGCGCGGGGCGCCACTTCCTGCTAGATCGGTTCCTCCCCGCCCCGCCCCCGCCCCACCTCATCATTCAGGAAGGAGCGCCGCGGGCGCGCGGCGTGGCGCGTTGATGGCGGCTGCTGGGAAGGCCAGGGTGGGGTAAACACGCCAGCAGCCACGGGCCAGGTGGGTGAGTAAAGGGGATGGAACGACGGCAAGGAGTGGCAGGTTCGAAATACGGCCGAGAACGGCGTTCGGGAAGCCAGGGAGCGAAATGAGCGGAGGGCGATAAATGGCAGACGGTGTACAGGACGGGACTAACAATAAAAGGGAAAGAGAGCGGGCGCGAGGTGCGGGCCGGCGGAGAAGGCACGCTTCCGGAACGCGGAGGCGACGGCGGCGGCGAGAGGCGGACAAATGGCGGGAGGCCAGCTCGAGGGGGGGGCAAGGGCAGCAGGCAACGGGTTCTCCGCAGCCCTCGTGCGGCATCCGACAGGGACACGCGGTACGGCAATACATCGTTTGCAATTTCACACGTCACTAATACTATTCAGAATACTTGCAGTCTGGAACGGAAAAAGACTTTATTTAGAAGTATATGTAGCGTGCTTCTGATGTGCAGATTATTATGTAGCTCGCTCAAAACGATGAAACATCAATAACTTACAATATACCAATAGCAACTTAAATAACCAAACAACGACTTCAAGAACAAACGACGTCAGATAAGCGTTCTTATATTAATATTAAGATGTTATTAAATTTAGTACATATGTACGTATGTGTTTGTAATTTTAAGGTCCGATTAATCGGACTTTTGTCAGCTAGAGATGTTCCCAAGTCTGATTCTTGTTTTTATTTATTACGCATGTAAACACCAAAAATTTAATGAAATCATTAGAAGTCATTTGTGCGAACATGTGAAAGTGTTATTTAAGTTTCGAATCGAGTTCCCACCAAAATCAAAATATTCGTTTCAAACTCTCTGTCTCTGACGATTGGCTAGGCTAAATCAATAGCGGAAAATCATTTTTTTGAGAAAAAGGGCAGAACGGCTTTGGCTGTAGCATTACACGCGGACAGATATGATTTTGCGTTAGTCAAATTTTTGTTATTAAAGACTCGCAGAAAATGGATTCTGAACGCACAAAGTGTTCCAAAAAGTTATTTAGTGAGAATTGGAACCAAATTTATCCACTTTCCCGATATCAGGGACTCACAAAAAAAGTTTTTCTGACGAAATTTTGGTGCTTTTGCTAAGGCAGTGCAATAGATTCTCTATACTACGTAAGTGAGGCTGGAAAGTAAAAATCAATAACACGTAAATATTTGCATATCTTATTATTCACTTGCGATGAAAAACGAGGAAAGCCCGCACTATTGATAATCGAAAAGATAAACAATGTCACGTTTATGTTACAAAGAAAGTGTTTGAAATATGAATCAAATGTATCGAACAAATGATAGTGATCCTTTATTGTCTAAATCATTTGAGAAAACATGAAGTGTGTCGACTTGAGAATGAAAATCTTTCAGTTGCGTTTGTCCAGCTAATTGATTTGAGTACAAGACACGAATTCAATTTTGAGTCCTTTGTCAGATGGTTTGCTACAAATATTATTTGTTGGAAGAAAACAAAGAGCTTTCGTACGTCATATTATTCAATCGCTCCCTTTCATTGGATGCGTTGTGTGGGCGAAGACATGGAATTAATAAAAGATGCCAATGATAAAGGAGATGGAACAATACGCGGAGCGGTCCGCTTTATGAATTCATCTTCGTCCTTCCTTCGCCGTAGAAGAGCGAAAGCCAAGTGCTCATTGGAAGCTTTGAGGCAGCGTCAATGATTATTTACTTTCCAGAGGCTTTGTTCCCGTGCGCTGCCGCTTATTTTGATTGCAATCTCGTTTGCGCGGCCACGTCGTAGCAGCGCGCGAGTGGGTAAGAGGAGAAGCGCACCCTGCCCGCTCCGTGCGCTATTCACCCTTCGCTTGTTTCCTATCGCCTTCCGCCGCCCTCTCCCCTTCGCGATTTCACTCTTTTTCGCTAAACATGATTCAACTCTTCTCCCTTTTTTGCCTTTTTCCCTCCTCTCTCCGTTTCCCTCCATATTTCCTTCCATTCCCTTGGTCTCTTTCCGTCCGCTTTTCTAGCTCTTTCTGTCTTTCCTTCCTCCATGGCTGAATATCGTGGTCTGGAATGAACTGTTGTGTGATATGTTATGCATGTTTTTATCAAAAAACGAGATCTCTCAGAATACTTTTTCTATGCAATACTCCCACAGATATATGTTTACTTGTGCCTTACAAGTATAAGTTTCAATGCTCAGCGGTGCTGAAGCTTTTGAATGTGAATGGCTTGAAGCACAGTTGTCGACGTGATCTCGAATATGGAATGATGTTGCCAATTACCAATGGGTTACGCATGGGTGCCCATTACAATGAATACAGGAGTGTGCTTGTTATATTGAGTAAATGAAGAAGATGAAATTTTTTATTTGCAAACGTAGTCAAACGTGACAATGTGTTTTCAATTGCTTCCGCAAATTGACCAATTCCCGTTAACAAGCATATTATTCATAGTAATAGACGTGAAGTAAACTAATCTTTAGAGTACTACGGTACTAGGATTTGTTTGAATTGAGAAAGACCCAGTCACAATTCCATCTTTGTAAATTAGGTCAGTAACACTTTTTTTATTTATTTTTAACATTGTCTTAATTTTATAATAAATTAAGTTCACGTCCTCTGTATATTATTAGCCATTCTTTTTCAAATGTTCACTTTTCCTAGATAATAACCTAAATTACTACTGTGACTACTTAAAATGTCTCGCTTATTGATCATGCACACCGTTCATGACTATACCAATATTTAGACTACTTCTCTAACTATCCGCCCACTCTGTAAGATGGCCATTTGGTGGTGCACCACTACATTCGGCGTGTGAAAGCGCCGCTCCTCCTTCACCGCCGTCGCCTTCCGCGCGCCCCCCGTCGCAGGCGGCGCTCGCAATGGGGCAACTGGAGCAAGTGCACAATCTCTCAGCTACGAAAACCCGTGTCGCGCCGCCGCGCCGCCGTGTGCAATTTCTGCGATATTTCCGCTCCCGTTGAGGCCTCGTCCATGCGCGACTTCCCGGGCGGCGAAGTTTCGATTCCGCTCCCCGCCGCCAGGCCTCGCCACCGTCACGACGCCCCGGCGGGGGAGGGCGCATTCACATCGCTTACTGTTGCTGTTTTCGATGTTTTGCTTTAATTTTACATGTACCCACTTACTTAAAAGTTAGCTAACACAATAAAAATTAAAGGTGTAAAAATAAATTCAAGAAAAACAAATAATTCTAAAAATAAAAAAATATTGTTTTTTGTAAAGTAAATTCTAAAAAAAACTAAGCCTCATCCTCTTCTTTTATCTAGAGCACGTTTGACACTATCGCCTCTCCCATCCATCGCCGAATCAGTTTCTGAGCTAAAATCACCTGTCCTTTTCCTTCAACGAGACTCCCAACGAGACTGACAAAACACAATTGTCAATTAATACACCAGAACTGTATATTTCGGAACCACATTCTTCTTCATAAGCTTCTATTAGACGATTTGTTTAAACTTTGAAGCAATAAAACCTGTTTTCTGGTATAACGCGTCGGCGTCGATCAAAGACTCTTTTTTGATGTTCGAGTCCGTCCACTTCAGACTAATTTTGGTTTTCTATGTGCAAAAGAATAAAATGCATCCAATTTATTTCATTCCTGGATCATGTCATTTCTGTTATTATCTAACGTACCACACAATAGACATTATAGGGTCTACTGGTAATGTAAGGAGATCAAGTGAACAAAGAATCAGTAAAAATTGCTCTTCCACAGCTGCCTCATTCGTATTGAAATCACCTTCCATTATTATTTAACGAAATACATCGTTCCATGAACAACCGTTCCGATCCAATTTTTGAGCACGTCCGCACTAGC
Organism: Gryllus bimaculatus; assembly: GCA_017312745.1. Classification (NCBI taxonomy): domain Eukaryota; kingdom Metazoa; phylum Arthropoda; class Insecta; order Orthoptera; family Gryllidae; genus Gryllus; species Gryllus bimaculatus. Next base: position 3,367,164 of record BOPP01000097.1, on the reverse strand, counting down.
TTGAAGACACGATTACAAAAATTGGAGAGATTTACAGAAGAATATCTACTTCAAAACCGCAAATTAAGTTCGAGTTTGTGTGGAGGAGAAAAGAATGATCAAAAACGAAAATTAATCATAAGAATCAAAGAGAAAAAAGCTTGCTTGCTCTTGTATTTAGAAACAAAACAATAAATAACCAAAGCGATCTTTCATTATTTATATCAATGGTGACTCGTAACCTCCAGTTATTTACTTTCGAAAACTAACAATACTTATCTTCACATATTCTACAACAGTCGCGTCTACATGACAACGAACCACAAAACGTATTCACAGTACATGTTGCGTACATGCGTCTGTAGCAAAACTCTTAAAACTTTGTGGAGATTATTTCCTTTACAATACCAGTACATGTTTCTTTCCGTTACCCTTACCGTTACTTATCACCATTTCTTATAAGAGAATATTATTCTGTTGGTCAAATACATACCCTTCGATTTGTCTCAATTGTTCTGCAAAATTATTTCACTGTAGAGTTGGGGCAATGAAGAGTCCAACAAGTACTCACCTGAAACAAAAGAGTATATAAATTAATAAGCGGTTATTTATTACGAAGCTTTATCATCGTCCACCTACAATGCTGTTACAACAACTTACGATAATTCTTATTTAATAACTACGGAAAAAACACCTGAACAGCTTATAAATAACAATATTCATTATTTCGAATATGGTAATGTAAACAAGAGGAAATATAATTCGAAAACACGCCCAGCAACATACTAAGGCCCGTCGATATGCTTACGAAATCACACGCAGCATTTTCCTCTAAGGGGAACTGATGGGCTCATGATTTTTCCTTTCATATCTACGCACCTAAATGCATCAATTATGTATCAGCTGTGTAAACAATACGGGCAATTTCTGAATATGCCCAGCTTGGAAACGCCATCAGGGCGTAGGCGTTCCATTATGGCCGTAGAGGATATTGTGAATTGAATGTATCGACGGAGGAACAACAAAAAACGCATTAAAAATACAATTTCCATTTCAATCAGCGGCCGTGGGACCACGCCGTCGCCGCGCTGTTAATCTCTAACCTCCCCCTTCCCCTCCCCCACCCCTTCCCCTCCGCCAGCCCGGAGGAGACTGGCTCGCCGCGCCCCACTAGTCTTATAGAGCGGCGCTGCTCCAAGCGTTAAATACACGCGCTAGGTTCATGGAGCGGTGGATCTTTTCTCTACGAAAATGTGCAGTCCGTAATAAATGTATGCAAGATTACAGTTATTTTCCACATTATACATAATTAAAATTAATTTTCGAAAAATTAAAATTATTATTGAAAACACAAATATGATTCCAAATTACTGTACTTTGAATTTGATGTCTTATATTGTCGGAATCTGCTATGCATGTTTAGCTCTCTGGTGTTTTTATACATCGAACAAAGTTTCATATCATGCTGAAAGGTTAATTTAATTATGATTGTGGAAAGGGTAAATGTGAAAGGGTAACTTAAGCATTTAATTATGTGACAGAGAAAATACAATTTTTACCCAGTAAAAACTTCCATAATAATTTACAAGACGTTAAGTGAAGATTGAAAAGCAAACTGCTTTGTTTGTTCTTGGCCTCTGGAGAATACGCGGATTAATGTCGGCAAAATGTCATTGAATCACTAGGTTTTTTAGAGCAGATCTGTCAACCCTCTGCTCTAGCGACTTCGCTGCCTGGAAAGTCCACATGGCTGGAAAACAAGTTTCAGGTCGATTTGATGGTTACATTTTTCTTCTCGTTTTATTAAATTGTTTTACTACATACCGACTGCCAATCCCCGAATCCAACATATTATATTCATGGGGGCGTTGCCCTGAACTCAGTTTCCAGTGAGTGTTCCTTCTTCTTGGTAGTAAATATCATTAAATGTGTAAATATCATTAACACGTACGAGTATATATTTTATCTCAGAAATATTTGGTTCCAACAAGCCTGTGCAAATATGAGAGCAATATAGGATTACTTCTACGTAACTCGTATAAATACTTTTTACTTCAAATTTTGGAAAATAACATTATATTAAAATTCTGTATCAGTTATCAATTAATGTAATTAGCACTCGTATGGCTCAGGATATATTCGAAATGTGACAAAATATATCGTGGAATTCAGCAAATTATATATGATTTAGAATTCATCACCGGTAATTCATAATAATTATTTAAGTGTTAAAGAACACGATTACACACTATTATTACAAGACATTTTTAAACAATTGAAGCTATTTATTTATTTACGACAAAAAACAGAAAAAAATATATGTGACGTGCTATGGGGAGAATTGTGCTAAGGGTTAATTTGAAGTTACATTTATGCCCAGAAGCAAAAAAGGGACCATCTCAGCATTTGCTCGAGGATGAGGGAAACTAGACGAAAACTTGATCGAGATGGGGGTTATTGATACAGAAGTTGAAGTACAATACTTGTTATAGTTTTTTTAGAGTTATACAATCTAAATGGTAAATAATATACTAAATTTCTTTGTTAAAATTAATATTACTTTCTGTTTGGATGCTCCGTATAGCCTCTAATTACATAGAAACTGTTCTGCAGCAGAAAATATTTACTTCGGACTTAAACATTTCTATTGAATTTGATCGTTTAATATCATGTGGCAAGTCACGTGTTGTAAAATAATGTACATTTATTGTATGTGCATTTTTTGTAGTGAGCTGTATGCTGTGACCTGATGAATGTGATTATTACGTCGAGTCTTGTAGATATAGACATCAGCGTTTGCTAAAAATATACTCCCCCCTTAAGTAAGTCATTTTTGACAAAAAAAAACACTGATTGATATATCAAGAGACAAGGTAATGGTAAGATAACTAGATTGATAAAGAGAGGCTTACAATAATCAGGAGGGTGGTACTTGCTTATTATTAGTACAATTATTTTTTCTAATTTTGCTATTTTCTTATAATATTTTGAAAATATGGACTTCTTATGAAGAATCCGTAAAATATAAAGAATTCATTCAGTAACTCGCAGAACCTCGAGTTGGGCTGAATCGATTGGGGAACATTCACTTCGGAAATAGGTTGGCGCTAGAGTGGATGACAGTGCGGTAGACGGGCGAATGAACGTTTTAAATATAAAACCGCTCTTTCAAAAGTAAATAGTAAAAGTATCAGGAAGCCTCAAAGAAAGAGTTTTTCAGTCGAAAAACGACACTTTTAGCCATCGTATGTAACTTTCTCTTTACTACATACCGTAGTCGTACGTAACCGAGCGAAGTGGCTGAGTGCGTAGCGCGCTGACTTCGCAATCGGAAGATCGAGGTTCGATCTTCGTAGTTGTCCTTGGTCTGAAGGCGAATGCAGGGATGGTTCGATAATGCAACACCACCTGCCAACTCCCACCATCGTCCTAGTCCTTTCACCCCTTGGCATCGCCGTATCACTTCATTCAGCATTCCCTCCAAAGGCAGGCCCTCGCCCTTAATGGGACTTCGTTGAATAATAATAATAATAATAATAATAATAATAATAATAATAATACGAACGCATACGAGAGAGGGAGGGTGCGCGATGGAATCGCAGCGGATTGTTCCCTTGCAATGCGCGCGGCGGCGCTGCTCCGGCCCTTTCATCGGCCAGGCCCACTTGCCTCGGCGGGCACGGCGGGGCAGCCTGCTCTTCTCTTCCTCTCTCGTATGCGTTTCGTATTATTATTATTATTATTTTATTATTATGTATTATTATGTATGTATTATGATTAGTTATTATTATTAGTAACAAGTCCCATTTAAGGGCGAGGCCTCCTTGCCTGCCTTTGGAGGGACATGCTGAGATGAAGTGATCGGCCGATGACAAGGGCGGTGAAGGGACTAGACGGATGTGGGAGTTGGCAGGTGCGTGTGGCATTATCGAAACCATCCCTGCATTCGCGCTTGGACCATAGGACAACTACGAAGATCGAAACCTCGATCTTCCGATTGCGAAGTCAGCCACTTCGCTTCGGTTCACGTTAGCGACTACGGTATGTGTAGAGAGAAAGTTACATACGATGGCCCTAAAAAGTGTCTGTTTGCCCTTGAAAAACTGCTTTCTTTGCCGGCTTCCGTGATACTTTTACATATTTACTTTGAAAGACGGTTTCTATATTAAAACGTTCATCGCCCGTCTACCCGCACTGTCATCCACTGTCTAGCCGCCAACCTATTTCCGAAATGGAATAGTTCCCCATCGGAGTTCAGACCACTCGAGGTCTGCGAAGTTACTGAATGAATTCTTTAATATTTTGCGGATTCTTCATAAGAAGTCCACTATTTTCAAAATTTTATAAGAAAATAGCAAAATTTAGAAAAAATAATTTACTAATAATAAGTAAGTACCACCCTCCTGATTGATTGTATGCCTCTGCTTATCAATACTAGTTAGCTTACCATTACCTTGTCTCTTTATATATCAAATCAGTGTTTTTTTTTGTCAAAAATGAGCTTACTTAAGGGGGGAGGTATATTTTTAGCAAACGCTGATGGTCTGATATCTACAAGACTCGGAAGCGTAATAAAATCACATTCATCAGCGTCACAGCATACAGCTCACTTACAAAAAATGCACATTACCAATAAATGACATTATTGTTACAACACGTGACTTGCTCAGCATTGATATTAAACGAGTCAAATTCGAATAAAAATGTTTATAGTCCGAAGTAAAATATTTCGTGCATGCATGAACAGTTTTCTATGTAATTAGAGGCTATACGGCCAGCATCCAACAGAGAAGTAATATTAATTGTTAACAAAGAAGATTTAGTATATTATTTACCATTGTAGATTGATAAACTCTAAAAAAGACGTATAACAAGTATGTGTACTTCAACTTCTGTATCAATAACCCCCATCTCGATCAAAGTTTTCGTTTCTAGTTTCCCTCATCCTCGAGCAAATGCTGAGATGGTCCCTTTTTTGCTTGCTGGCATAAGAATGTACTTCAAATTAACCCTTGAGCACAGATTCTCCCCATAGCACGTCACACTATATTTTTTTCTGTTTTTTGGTCTCGTAAATAATTAAAGTAGCTTCAATTGGATTTTAAAATGGTCTTGTAGATAAGTAGTGTGTAATCGTGTTCTTTAACACTAATACTAATCTGACATGCGCGGTGGAGTGAATTCTAAATCATATATAATTTGCTGAATTCACGATATATTTGTGTCACATTTCGAATATCATCTCTAGCCATACGAGGCTAATCTACATTAATTGATTACTGAATACAGAATTTTAATATAATGTTATTTTCCAAAATTTGAAGTAAAAAGCTATTTCATACGAGTTACTCGTAGAAATAACTTCTATATTGGCTCTCATATTTGGCCCAGGCTTGTTGGAAGCCAAAATATTTCTAGGATAAAAGTAGTATAACTCGTAGCCCGTTCATTTAAGCTATGATTATTTACTACCAACGCAGATCTAGGACTCACACTCACTCGGAAACCTGAGTTACAGGGCAACTCCCCAGGAATCATAATACGTGGATTCGGCGGGCCGTATTGTGCGAGCGGTTATGAAGTAAAAAGACAATTTACATAAAACGGCAGAAGAAAGAATGACCATCCAAATCGACCTGAAACTTGTTTTCCAGCCATGAGTGGACTCCAGCACGAAGTCGCGTAGAGCAGTAACGCGTGGCCTTGACAGATTCTGCCTAAAAAAGCCAGTGATTCAACTGACATTTTTGGCCGACATTAATCCCGCGTATTCTCCAGAGGCCAAGAACAATACAACGAATAGCAGTTTGCTTTTCAATCTTTTCACTTAACGTCTTGTAAATGTATTATGGGAAGTTTTTTACTGCGTAAAAAGTTGTATTTCCTGTTTCAACCATAATTAAAATGCTTAAGTTACCCTTTCACATTTACCCCTTTCCACAATCATAATTAAATTAACCTTTCAGCATGTATGAAACTTTGTTCGTACTTGTATAAAAACACCCAGAGAGCAAACATGCATAAGCAGATTCCGACAACTATAAGACCATCAAGATTCAAAGTACAAATTTGGCATCAGTATTTGTGATTTTCAATAATAAGATTTTAATTTTCGAAAATAATTTTGAATTAGTGTATACTGTGAGAGAGAGTGAGAGCTGTAATCTGCATACATTATTACGGATCTGCACATTTTTCGTAGAGAAAAATACCACCGCCTCCGATGACCTACAGCGCGTGATTTGAACGGCTTGCGGAGCCAGTCGCTCGACTCTATAAGACTAGTTGGGCGCGGCGAGCCAGTCTCGCTCCAGGCTGTGCGAGTGATAGCGGGTGGGGAGGGGGAAGTGAGGTCAAAAGGAATTAACAGGCGCGGCGACGGCCGTCGGTCCCACGGCGCGGCCTGATTGAAATGAAATTGTATTTTTAATGCGTTTTTTTTTGTTGTTCCTCCGTCCGAGTACAATTCAATCACCCCCCCCCCCCAATATCCTCTACGGCCGATAATGGAACGGCCTGTACCGGGCCCCTGAATTGGCGTTTTCCAAGGCTGTGGCATATTCCAGAAATTTGCCCGTATTGTTTACACAGGCTGATAACAGAATTGATGCATTTAGTTGCGTAGATATTGAAAAGGGGAAAGAAAAAATCATGAAAGCCCATCCAGGTTCCCCTTAGAGGGGGAAAATTGCTGGCGTTGTTGATTCGTAGGCATATCGACGGGGCCTTTAAAGGTATGTTGCTTGGGGCGCGCGGTTTTCGAAATTAGTAAATTTTTTCCTCTGTTTAAACATTAACCATTTATTTCGAAAAAATTTTAAAAATTGGAAAAAAAAATCTTATTTCTCGCTCTGAGTA
>BOPP01000097.1:3334031-3360302 GCA_017312745.1 Gryllus bimaculatus | reverse complement strand
CCCCCCCCGCTCGCAGTTGGCGCCGCCGCCGCGCCGGCCAGGGCGATGGCGAGCCACTTCCTTTGGGATTCGAATGGGAGACCCTTGCAATGCAAAGCGCGTCCTCTCACACCACTTGACCATAACCAGGAGATTGAAAAATCTAAATTCGCTTTTGAGGGAGCTTTGGAGGGCGGAAGGCGGAGGGAGAGCGCGGCCCCGCAAGGAGCATTCACGCCGCTTGAGGGGAGATGAAAAACAGCGACAAAACCCCGCGGTGGCTGCTGCATTTGGAATGCACAAGCGAAAAACTGTAATAAGGTGTGATGGGTCCAGATAGAAAACTGATCTAGAATTATATGTGTAGGTGGCCAGTTGAGTTTATTTTGAGCCAGCACTCAGGCTACCATTTCAATCACTAGTGACTATGGTTGTAGCACTAGCAGCGTTAATAGTAGAAGTGGTAGAAAACGTAGTAGCATAAAATAAATATTGTACTCGGAGAGGCGTCTAAGTGTATCAAATATATCATTGCCTTTCCTATTACCTGGAGGAAATGGGGTTCAAATACCGACGATGGTAGGATTATTTGACTAGCCTGTCAGATAGGTCGAATTCAGTCGCAGTCTGGAGGGGAATTCTATAGGCTGGCTGCTCAAATCGGTAGATTTATGTGGTTTCTCCGATCAACTTCCGACGAATGCCGGAGCAGTACCCTAACAAACGGGCCACGGGCCGCGCGTGATCTCTCCTACCTCTTCCTTGCCCTGTCCTCACCTCTTACTTACACATTTTCATGCACTACACTACCACACACGCCGGGAGCCTGGGGGGGGGGACTTCGAAATCGTTATCCAGCAGAGCAAGATAACCGCCACCTACAGATCAAACCACATGCACTACCCCTTCGGGGTTAATGGCCTTAGCAGTTGACGCGCCTCGAATAACTAGTGATCAATCAATGAGGAAATACTGTAATGATAGTGGTAAGTTCCTGACAGGACTAGCTACTTTCCGCGTGTCCGTTAAAACGCATTCGCCTGAGGCAACGCCAGGCTTCGCCAGGCGTCGTAGCAGGTCGTAGCGCGACTTGGCGCCGTCTCCACGCTCCTCCCTCTCCGTAAATAACAGGCGGAGCGCGGGCGAGGGGCTGAGATGCTATCACGCAAGATGGACCCGGGGAAGGCGCTTTGCATGCCGTCCGCATTGAAGTGTTGACCCGGGCGAGCGCGGGCGATGCAAAGCGGCGGACGGTGAATGCCGCGCCGCGCAGAGCCACTGCCGAGGAGCGGGGCCTCGCTCTGAAGACGAAGAGGCGGACTGGGCGGCGGAAGCGAGGAGAGAAGAGAAGAGGGACGACGGCGGGAAACGGACAGAGAGACAAGAACAGATGAGTTATCATGGGACTCAGCTTATGACAGGCGCGCGCGAGGGGAACGAAAGGATCGAGACACAGGGCCTGCACGCACGTTAAAATAGGGAGTAGAAATTACATTAAAGTGCAGGGTCAATTGATGAGAGAAGGCGGTACATCGGATGCGGAAGACGGAGTGAACGAGGCATCGGCGCAGGCAAAGCGAGGACGTAGCGAGGGGGCGCACGTTGGGGCAAGGTCACGAAAAGCTGGCCAAAATATGCAAACGTTTTCCACATTTAATGAAACTATGAATGCAATGGTCTTGGGAGACACTAAGTTCGAGTTCAATATCAAAAAATCAAAATGGCGGATACAATATGACGGATTAAAAAATTGAAAAAGGACTAAAAATGTTTCAATTTTCATTAAAATTTGTAAACCGTGTTTTATGGGTTCGCTTATTCTGATTCCAGTGTTAACATTGGAAAAAAACAACATGGGGGATCCTATGTGGTGAATTAAAAATTGAAAACGTCTAAAAATGTTTCTGCACGATATGCAGAATAGCAGTAATACCGTCTTTTTTGACATTTAAAAAGCTAAATAGAAGGTAATGAAGTTTTTACCAATTATGTTGTGGAACTTATAATTGATTTCCACCTAAAAAACAACATAACTAATTGTATCATTTTGTTGAAACATTAATTAATTAAATAATTTAAGTGCTTAAGTGATTGCAATACATTGTACTCACCATCACGATTTTCGTCCATTTAAAATTTTTAAAATTGCTCAAAATGGAAAACAGCCGCTCGCTCAACGGCCTCTTTTCAATGCTGCGGAACGTCGGGTGACGCCCCGGAAATTTTCTGCCCGTGGCAGTAGACACTCTGCGAACCAGTCTCCCCAAATGCTGCCTTGAAATTCCCTAAATACACCCTTTTTCCTTTCGACTTTTGGCCAGCTTTCGCAGACGTTGCCCCGACGTGGGGCGCAGAGACGTAAGAACGAGCGCCGGCGCGGCCTGGAGCCGCGGCGAGGCTGCGTCCAGCGCCGGTGGCTAATTGGAGGGCCAGGAGTGGACCGCCTCCCGGCGCGCCTTTCAAAATACCAAGAGAAAGAACACAAAGCAGACGCAGGAAGCAGCGGGCGCGGGCGCGGCGCCTCGGCCCGGAGACGAAGCGGCCCCACTCCACATAGACCAATCAAAACCCCGTACTATCGGCGTGGGCGGAGGGTGGGGATTTATTTACAATGAGAGAGCGCTTTGCTCGGAACTTTCTTTATAATTGAAGGAGGGAGGCTTCTTCCACGCCCTTCTCTCCGAAAATGAAGAATGGAAAGGAATGTAATCCCATTAATTGAGTGATTATTTGAATGAACGCATGAATGACGGAATGAAACTGGGGAGAAGCAAAACAAAGAAAGCCACGCTCATAATCCGGCGCGCAGTTCGCACGGCGTGGGCGTGGGCGTAGATGTGTATAAGAGACAGGAGGAGGGAGGGACGCGAGGCGCCGCGAAAGCTGCGAATCGAGATAAGGAAGGGAGCGCGCGATGAATGAAACTAGCGAGGCGGGAAGGTGCAGGGGCGCGGAAAAAGAAATCGCTAATAAATTCGAGCAGCGCTGCGCAGAACGCGAGAAACCCTTCCCCCTTCGCACAACTTACACTCACCGTTGGGAAGATCGCTGAAACAGCCCACTACTGGAAGATTTTTCAGAAATACGGGAGATTTTCAGTACATATACGACCGTCCGAAAATGTTGTTCGCAGAATTTGGATGATCGAAGGACATAATATGCAATTCTATTAAGTTCACTCATTTAAAGGTCATTTGATAACATTAATTGGTAACGCGTCAACTACTAGATCAATTAGCAACCACTGTATACATTTTTTCTCAAATTTGGAGGTAACGCTGGAGAAACTCGCACAAACACCCATATCTCAGGCGGGATGCGAAACCGCGATCCTTCAGGCACGAGATAGACCTTCAGCCTTAACGGCCTCGGCTATCCAGGCTGGCTTAAAGGATCTTTTTTTTATATAACATACAGCTTATCGCCAGTTTGAAGCGCATTGAGTTAAGAGAATGTAGTGTCACTGTCGAACAAGTCAATTTCATTCCCCAAATTGTTGGCCTCGCGTGCCAGTCTGTTCAAAATACTGTACAAGATGATATCCATTCTCCTGTACGATGAAAGAAATGGCTCACAGTCCCCTCCCCGCAGTTGGCATACGCAGCTCCTCTCGAAAGGGTGCTAGGCCGGGAGTCTCGGCCAGGTCGGATGATGGCCGCAAGGCGACGTTCAGCATCGGAGAAGTCATGGCATCGTATCTAAAAGCAAAAGCCACTCGAGATAAGTCCTTAGCCCCTCAACGTTGTGAGAGGAGATTATTAAACATCTTTGACCACTCTATGAACTTCTCGTCGCAATTCATTTTTGTGGGCTCAGAGATAGCAAGTGTGCTATTTAGAAATCTAATATGAAGGGCATGTTCTCTCATTTCAATACGTCTCTTCACCTCATATTCAAAAGCAATGAGGTGCGATTGTTGTTTGGAAGTAAAGTTGTTTTTCACTTCAATGTCTAGAGCATTCAGTTTGTTCTTCCAACACAAAAGATATTAGGTGGGATCTTGCAGGAAAAAGAAACTTTGAACAGTTGAATGTTCCTGCTTCAAGGAACGCTGATGCGAACAGCAGATCTCGTTGTGGTAAAGGGAGGTAGATGAGCTAATATTTTTACGTTCACGTTAACTGATTCAGTATCACAAACTCTGTCAGATTTAATGTTCAAGATGGTAATGTTAAAAGTCCATCTTTTTCGCTCTTCAATTACTCTCAATTTTTTCTCAAATTTGTGGGTAACGGTGGAGAAACTTGCATAAACACTCATATTTCAGGCGCGATCCGAAACCGCGATCCTCCAGGCACGAGATAGCCCTTCAGCCTTGATGAACGTCGCCTTGCGGACATCATCCGACCTGGCTGAGACTCCCGGCCTAGCACCCTTTCGAGAGTGGGGACTTCGTCCTACCTGCTTGTCTATATAGATGGAACAGTGTGAACAGTATTTTCAAAAAGTTCAATTCTAATGGAAAGGTCTTCTAATTTCGTCTGATTGCCATCAGCACGAGCATTCACCTCATCGAATTCAGAATTAGAAAATCAGAATAATCCCTGCCTGAGGGACGTGATACGCATTAGCACGTGGACTCCAATGATTTGGTGGAAACACTTGAATAGCGCAATAAAGAGGTTGCTCTCGGAAGTGTGTTAACTCTCTTTGATCAACTAGGGTGGTTTGTCGTTTTACATAGCTAGCAACTAACTGTCGATAGAGAAGAAAAAATAAGTTTTGGAAGTTGATGGAGATTGATCGCCACTAACGGAGTTTTCATCAATCGATTCATCAGTGGCTGTCGGCATGGTGAGTTTCTGTGAACGAAGCTTAAAACAATTGGTGGTAGTTGTCAGTCCCCAGGTTGAAAGTAGCAAATAGGGAGATAGATGGATAGGCCTCGCGCAGGGACGATGGTAAAAGTCAATGAATTGATAGAAAAAGATCATTTTCGTTTTGCAGCAATCTGGATAGTCACAGATGTTGGTACTTGTTGCAATTTAACAGTCCTGTCACGTAACACAATCACGTTATAAAAATGTCAAAGAGAAATGATAACAACTTGAGGTTAGAACACGGAGACTAGCAGTTAATGATAAGATAAATTTATTCAAACTACAATTGGGTATAACTCGGTGGCAGCTAATTACATAAACTTGATCCTTAAATCTCTTCCTTCATTATTTCTCTGCCCTACACTGCATGACACCTCACTTCACAATATATCACTTATGCATCGCTCTATAACCAACTATTCTTCGTTAAGTCCCTCATTTACTTGATAATACCCTAAATTAATTTCCTAAGCTGTTGAGCGCTTCAGGAAATAGGTCAAAGGTTTTTGCAAGCAATCTATTCATTCTTTATCGTTCGATTTGTGAAAGAAAATTTCTCGACATCTGTTCTCTGCCTTAAATTTATTTTGTGCCTATGATCTCCCCTACAGATGTATGTAGGAATACGTATTCGCCGATTAATTTCTTTCCAAGGTGGATATCCGCTACAAGCTTCATATTCAAAGCGAAGAGTCTTGATCGCCTGTTTTTGAGTGAATCCCATCCTGCCATTTCCTTGTCCCTGAAAATAAATTTGGCTGCCCTATGCTGAATCCTTTCCAAATTTTTACACTGCAGAATTTAGTGCGGATCTGATTAACTTATTAAATTAATACATCCAATAGGAAAATTGCCCAGAAATATAAGTTGCACCCCGACATTTTTAATACAACCCAGTTTCAGTTCTAGGATAAAATAAATTGATACTGCAATGAGATAGATCTGTTCTCACAGATGAAAAAGTCAATTTTATTGGACCACATATCCTAATCATTGACAAAACAGTAGATAAATAGGCAGTGTCACGGCTGCAGTTGTTTTAATGAATACGTCAATCTTGCGTAGCATCTTGAAATTAGACATTTTCCCCGGCAAAGAAATGCAACCTCATGTTGCTCCGTGGTTGCGCGCGCTGCCTCTGCGTTTGATCGCCTGCTAGTGCGCGTTGGTTGGCTTTGGGTCGCAGCGGAATTTGGGATTTCCTTTGTTTAAAATTGTGTGTACTACGCACCTTGAACAATGTTTGAAATCGTAGTAGATGTCTGTGCGGCCATTTTAAGAATAATGGGAAGTTTTCATATTGTTCAAATTTACAGCCTCGTGAATTTTTGACATTTTGAGACCACACTTGGAACTCAAGATGTGATGTAACATCGACACTCTCCCACATAATAACACTCGGTTCACTCGAATGGATTTCATAATTATGGTTCTGAAATTTTCTCCTGTGATACTATGTTTATGGGCATGAGTGAAACGCAGAAAGTAAACCATCAATGGGGCTTTTGCTCATTTCGTACCCAAGCATTTCATTCCAAAGTGGCAGTGAATGTGAAAGCTGAGAGGAAAGTAGAAGAGGGATGAATCATGTCTCCTGGGTGGTCCATCGCCGGAAGCAGACTGGGAGGAGGAGCGCGGCGGCGCTCCGGGGCCAGGGGGGAGGGGGAGGGGGAGGGGCAGAGGCGTTCGGGTCAACGCAGCCTCAAGGGCAGCGCAACGGGAGGCCGCAACGAGGCACCTCAACAGAGAGCCTGGAACGCGGCGATGCAACTAGGTTACTGGGCACCGAGGCTGAAGCGACGTCCACCACAATTCAATTTTTCTATGGTGGCCGATGACACTAGGTCATTCTTACACCTCCTGCCTTATAAAATGAACATTTGTAACAGTGGTAAGCACATTTCTGAGACCACGAGCCCCGTTAAGGAGGACGTTTGCGAATTAATTAAAAATATTCATTTTATAAGGCAGGAGGTGTAACAATAGCCTAACGTGATCGGTCACTATAGAAAAATCAAAGGGCGCGCAAGTTCGAATATGCGCACTCGACAACCGGCTAAACGCGAGCGACACACTAGAAAATACTACGCGTGCGCAGTGCAGTCATCCACGCATTCGAGTACTATCGCAGTTCCAAAAACATCTGGTCGCCTAATACGAACTCGGGATTGTAATCAACGAAAAATTGGTTTTGACTGCTGGGGTAATTTGTTACATTGATTTTCTTGTATCGCTTCGTATACGAAATGATCATGTCATTTGGGGGGGGGGGCGGCGGTCGAAGACATAGCACGTCGTTTTTGAGACGGCATTCAATGGACCTTCTCTGTGACGTAAGTTGTGTGCAGGGAACAGGTCGAGATAACGTGTCTTGGAAAAAGCAGATTATGACAGTAATGGCAAAGGGAAGTGAGGACTAGTTCCTTCGTAAGATAGCGGGGCAGCTGACGTTGGCAGAGTAACTTCTGCAGCAGTGGGGGAGATGCCGAGTCCCTGCAGTCGCGATCGGTGGGGGGAGGGAGGTCGAGACCTCAGCCCGCACAGCAAATCGGATCACTGGTTCGTAAGGAGCAGAGGCGAACACAGGTCAAGTGCGCCACACAGCGCTCAACTGTTCCATCGAGAAAAAGGCCATGTTTCGTTCCCTCGAGAACAGCGCTACTTGTCCTTGGAACCTCGCCTTAAATACTGAAGCATGCACTCTGCATACATTCCGGAGGGGGACTCTTTCATTATGTGTTTCACGTTGCTGCAGCAAACTTTAAATTCCTCGTTAGGCGTCGGGCGCGCTTTAGCGGAGGACTCGCGCACTAAGCTTGACAACTGAGCGCCGGCGAATACGCTGCAATGCAGACCTCACTTGTTCGCAGTGAGCCATCGTTAGGCGAACTTTCCGCCGCATTGTGCCCTGCCAAATTCATTTGTCCGTGACGAATGGAATTCTTCCTCTCAAGGCCGGGGAAAGCAACGAACGGAAGTTTCTGAACTCTTGAAAGCGTAGTATAATGAAGGCTCTCATCTTTGCACACTAGTCAAGATTCGAGGCGAGTCCAGTGAAGGCAGGAAGTAAGGGTCAGCCGTGCAGTCCCCTGCAAATGAGACAGAACGACGCGCTTCGTAAAAAAGTTGAAATTGGCAAAATGTCAAGAACAAGTTTGCTCAATTATTCATGAACCCGTGCGTTCCTCTGACGCCTAAACGGACTGCACTATGCACTGGCTGGGCTAGGGAGAAGCCTACACGGCCGCGCATGGAGCACAAGCACTCCCATTAGCATCGTCTTACAAAGCGAGTTAAGTAAGCGGTATTATAGTTGAGTAGTATAATTAGGTAAATCAATGTAGCTTTATAGATATTTAAAACTGCGTCTAAACATTCATTTCGTTGATCCCCCAGCGCAAAATTGCGAGCAAAATTTAAATTTTGTTAATTTTTCTATACCTTTTTACAAATTTCAGAGGTTTAGATTTTGTTGTGTTGTAAATTAGTCATTCAATTCTTCAGTTTCACTTTCTGTGTCGACAATACACATTTTAATTCCCTAGAGAGCTTTGAACATCAAATCAATCTATGATTAAAAACTCGCCACCAGGCATCCAGGTTTTTATTTTTTTCGAAAGATGATTCTTGAAGTAGATATTTCAAACGTGAAGTTATAAGTTACAGATATTATTACGTCGCACATGTTTAACAATGTATCTTTTGATTTCATCATATTTGTGAAATGTTTTAAATCTTTGACATGTAATTTGTTAGACTTTATTTGGATGAAAATAAAAAAAGAATATTAACTCATTAGTGCCCTACGATACCATATGGTATCAGAACACTCTTCGGTGTTAAAGAAACTTTCTTTCCTTTTTAAACAGCAATATGATACTAAGCTTTGTTAAATCGTGTGCACTGATCAATGGTAAATGCTATGTTATTATTGATTTCACGAACGCGATTACCGTTAAACAGTCGAAAACCTTTCTTTCGTCTGTGCAGTGTTCAGTAGCTGTGCCATAGACTACGGATGGGCGTAAATACACATTTCTCATATTTATCATTGATAAAAATATTTGTAATTTGAACATATCAAAGTTAACAAAGTAGTCAACTATATAATGTAAAATTTATGGCTATTTTTCAGATACATTTTTAATAATTTGATCTTGAACAATGTAATACGGTATGGTATCACTGGGCGGATGTGTGAGCAATAGTTTAATTTTTCTGTGCCAAGCATCACTAATTTTTGATAACTAATGAGTTTTACTACAAATAAATGAAGTATTTTTCTCTTTAGAGTCATGGCTATTCGTTATCAGAGACATTGAACATTCTGGTATCAATTTGGAAAATGTGCACCATCTTTAGTGGTAATGCTTGAGGTACTAAAAATGAAAAATTTTTCCTTTGTTACATCATATGGAAAAACCTTTTTACATATTTTAATATTTTTAGTCATCTTCGAGATCAAGGAAATGGAGCAGTAGGGACTATGAGAGAAAACAGACTGCCGAAAACATACACCATAACGGACAAAGTTACCATTGCCGGAAAATATGGAGGTAAATTTGAAAGTTCTCTTGCTCTCTTGTCTTCTGGTTGTTCTGTTCAAAGATAATTCTGTTGGAATTGTTGCGACAGTACATTGCGGAGTAAATCCCATGTCACAGGAGAAAATATATTCTCAGGATGAGAAAAACACATCTATGTTCCTAGCCCGAATTGCGTCGCACACTACAATGCAAACATGGATTCATAGACCTTATAGATCAAGGAATTGCTCAATTTAGAATCGGAATACGATTCAAAAAGGAGAACTTACCCATTCTCACATAGTTTTTTGACACCTCAGTGATGAATGCCTAGTTTTTGCACAAAAATCAGTCATTTGGGATTCCGTACCAAAAGGAATTTGGTATCAAACAAGTCATTTGTGATTCCGTAGAATGATGCTGCGGACATGTCTTGTCCATTATATAACTCATGCTAAACGGGTATGACGGCCATCAATATCAAAAAATCTTTTACCTGGTCTAATATTTGATGGGCGTCATCATTACATAATCCCATGCAATAGACGACGATGTGCAGGTGACGAAGGTTGCTCTTCATTCGAAGAACCATGTGTGGAAAATGCAATGCAGGACTATGCGTTAAGTGTTTTCATAAATTTCATACGTTCTAATTATTTATATAATGTATCCTATGATTGTTATGTCCTTTTTTACTCCCACTTAATTTATAATACAAGTTTTAAAATGGAAACCTTTTTATGATTTGAGGCATCTGTAAGCTCCCAGTGATACCATATGGTCTCAGCAAACATTTCAAAGATGAAAATGAGAATGAAGACGATGCTCTTCACGCCAGTTTGCATTCTCACTACTGAAAATTGCGAGTAATGTGTACTTTGTTAGAAATTTCCTGAAAGCGAACTCTACAAGGGGTAAAATACGAAAATTGCTATTAAGGGGCTAGTGTTGTTCGGAGAGAGGGGTGGTAAAAGGGACATAATTTGCATACAATAAATTTGTTTCAGTGCCAGTTCCAAAAAAATAGGTCGTTGACATGGGTGGCCTTCCACTGCGAGGTGTCACGGAACTTGACTTTTTGTATTATAAGTTTAAACTGTAACTGTTATAGAGTTAATTTTTTTCATTCTTTTCAGTTCAATAATTCTCGTATGTAGAATTTTTCTATTTCGTATAATATAATGTATTGGTTTATTTAATATGGATGGCGTTGAAATCTCCTTTAAGCGTTCGAAGGATTGTGTTGTAGATACACCGAGTTGACAGTTAAGTGAATGAGGGCCATGTGAATGAGGGTGAATGTGAACGAGGGCCAATGAGAAAATAGCTCCTGCTGTTAGGCAACAAGAATTATCTTGAAGAATCGAACAATTCAGATTTTACTCGGTCACAAACGATCAAGTATTTTCAGCCCTTTGTGGATGAAAACAAACACAGACAGTATAAGTCAACCATATTTCCCTTCTTTGGGTTCGCATGGTTAGATAAAAAAAACTTTTCTTTATCAAAACATACGTGAACTAGCAACTAAAATACAATGTGTATTTTTTCAAAATTAGTATTCCCAGGTCTATCTGGCCCGACTACAAGCTTTGGGAGTTTGAAAAAACATTTTTTAAATTTTAAACAATTTTTAGAAGAAGCCCTTAGGACGTTTTCAAAATTTTCAAAAATAATGACACATTTTTTCTTTAAATTTCTTGTAACAATACACTGCAATACAAGCATAAAGATCACATAAGCCCGAATTTCACTGTTAACTAAAATTTCTAAAATTGCAAAAGTATGAATTTTTTCGGAGTCTTTCTACAACTACAATATTAAAAATATAGATATTTTCTTCAAATAAAATATATTCTCTATAATTCTCTTCTTTTTTTGAAACTATTACTAGTTTTGTGCAATACTGAGTAAAAAGGGCAATATTAAAAAGTATTAAGAACAAGATTTTCTAAGAAACGTTTTGCAAACAGCAAGTTCAATGTATGTATTGAAACATATAGAATTTCATGAAATAAATTCAAAAGCTTAAAAATTAAAGAAAAAAGAATTTAAGTATCTTGCATACGCAGTTGATTCAAATTTATTGCATTTATTACATAGTATTTTCGTTTCTAATAGTTATATTATCGGCAAAGAATACATCAGTGCATTGACGGTGAGACATGTTTAAATAATTTTATTACACACTTAGAAATGATACAGTGACGCAGAAAATTATATAAGTTGGAGTTTACGAAAGTTGGTGAACTAAAATTCGAAGTTGCCGCGTGTTTGTTCTCTGCTTTTTGTTTGTCTTTTCTGTTTTCTTTGCGAGGAACCGGAACGCCGTTCCGTCGCGTTCCGCCGGAAATCAAGTCCTGACTGAGAGCTGGGCATCGTCTGTAAAGATTACTTCTCCATTTCTGACATTCATCAGTCAAGACCGGGCTAGATAGAAAGTAGTCTCTCGACCTCATCTCATTATTTCTCCAACTCTACATGGGAGCATTCCGTCCCCAAGCCTCGCATTAGTCCCCTTCACGAGAAAGCCACGAGCTTCCAAAGCCGCGTTAACGCGCCCCCTTCCGGGTGCTCCGACACCTGTTACGGCGCCCGGAGCCCTTAGAAAGGCAGCGGACGCGGCACTTCTAACAACTAGGCGATAATGGGCCGTTTGCGAAGTTCCCCGCGCGGAGTGCGTCATTCATAACCGGCAGTTGGCGCGCGCGCGCTGCGCCAAGGCACTCGGCGCCTCCGTCGCTCAGGCGCCACGCAGTCTTCGCGCCCGCCTCCGCCCGCCCCCTCGCGCAGGAGGCCCAGGGCTGCGCGTGGAGCGCTGGCGGATGAACTATTCCAGAGTATTATAAACGAAGAATTTAAGCCAAGTCATTTAAAGTCATTTAAGCATTTAAAGCTAAGCCAGTCGTCTTTTATCCAGCCGACAGCCAGTTACCCTTCGCGTCCCCATAGGACGTATTTTCGACCAAACACTAGCCAGCAACACACTTGCGGGCTCGTCTAATCTGCGGTCAGCAGAATGCGAGGCCCTCCGCGCATCCAACGCAAGAGACAAGGTCCCAACAAGCAGGCCAAACGCGACATCTGCCGCCACAACCCTTCGGACCGACGCGCTGAGGCGGAACACGCCCTAAGCCACCTCGGCCATCCAGGTCGGGTGCAGCTGACACATCAACACACGTCCCGACAATCCGAAACAATGGGAAGTCATCTTTTTGTGAACATATCGAACTTTTGTAAACAATAAGGATATATTTTTAAAATAATATTCGAGTATTTTAGAAGTGAAAATTTGAGATGATTTATACCCCTCAATGATTTATTCAACATATTTTTGAATCAAGAAATAATAAAGTGAATTCTGACAAAAATGGAACATAATCTCCGACAACTCAAGGTCAAAACAACACTTGATCCGTAACAATGTGTTGAGGCACGCACCATACATCAAGAACAGGAAGATTCAATGCATATTGACCAGACTAAGAATAGGTCACTCCAACTTGACACACACTGATCTCATGTCAAAAACACCAGTGAATAGATGCCCTAAATGTGTAACTGCAATATCTATTTTCCATATATTAACAGAGTGTAATGGTTACCAATGTGAAAGAACTGGGTTGTCTGAGAACAACAAGAACTGTTTGGATGACACTGAAAGTGTGTACGATGTTATGAACTTTTTAAAACGAATTGGTGTGCTAAACTCTGTGTAAGAAATAGTAGTAAATCCTGTTTCAAGTTTGTTACAGTAAAATGTAACTAAAGCTATCGAAACAGCAGTCAATGCGACTATAAATATTAGTTGATTAGTGAATTAAAAATAATATAAATATAAATAATAGAAACATTTTTCATGAAATACGCAATGTAGTTGCTTTTCGTTTCCTCAGCCTGACCTCTGGGTTGACCCAACGTTACCTTCTGCCAATTGGAGCGAGATTCACTCACGCTAGCTGATCTGTCATGTGAGCTCAATGATACACATGTCAACGGCGCCTTAGGGCTGAATGCGGGAGCGGCTGCCCGCGCTGCGTGGTGAAACTGCGCGGCGAATCGCTTGCTTGTCATCCCGAAACAGTCGACGAACGCCGCCGCGTCCCGCCCCGCCCCAACTCAAAATCCGATAATTTCAACGCAACTAATTACTAAGGGGAGGATTTTAATGAATAGTCATTTTTTCTTTTCACTTTAGAACAATGCTGTTTAGTGTAGACATTCACTTTATGTTATGACAAAAGGAAATGATCCATTATCATATGCATTTTTTTGGCATTTTCCATGCATTTCGACTAATGAGTCATTTTTAGCTTTTTTCTGCCATTATTTGCTGATTTTATCGATTTTAATATCATTTTAATGATACGTACTTAAATAATATTTACGAGATGCAACAAATTTTCTCCACAGAATTCCTGAGTTGCATATTCGATTTTCTTCGCTTAGAAATTGTAACGACAGACGTTGTGAGTCGTATAATCCACGTTAGCAGTGACACCTATCACCGCCATTGTCGGTTTGGTTGATTTCTTGATAACTAAGGACGGAGATTTCCTGGTAAAGGACAGTCCAAACCAAACGTTTTCAATCTAAGTGCACATGAAAAAAGGAAGAAGCCTCAATTACATCAAGAACCAATCCAACAGCTTGAGTTGTTCATCAGAGGGCATTTTAAAAACATTTTAAGAGCATTTTATTGATCATTTTTGTTTATGTTTTAGGTCATCAATATCCGCCCCCTACTAATTACACTGCTTTTGTTGCAGTGCCCGCGCCTGGAACTCTGCACCCTTCCCACCTGGTTCTCGGATTCAATACATATTTGTGCAAGTGAAATAGACACGAAGAGACATCACATCTGGCTGGTTAAGCGGAGCGATCGGGCGCAACGAGGAACTAAAAAAGAAACGAATAAAACAGCGTTGAATGTTTCAATTTTCTTTCATCAAGGGCGAAACAAAACACAACTGAAAATTTCACCCCGTTGTTGATTCGATATCAAATTCTTCGAATTCCGATGGAAGTAGGAATACGGATGAGTTAGAATGTGTTGTGTGTCGCGGAAGAACATTTTCCATTCCATTCTTTCGTTTTAATTTACTTTGCTGATGTCATAATTCAATGGAAAAGCAATACATGAGAAATGCAATAATTGGGAAGAGGATATTTGAATTTAATTTCCGATGTACACTTCACTTATAGAGAGTTTCACCCTCTCTCAAGAAGCCAACGACAAACTTTCAATCGCAATCATTGAGCTGATGTTTCTAGTGCAAAAAAAAAGTTTAACAATTATTCTAAACGAACATACTTGCTTTTTTTCGTGAGAAATAGGGATAAAATATTTTCATAACATCGTAAAATACATTATTTGAAATGACAATAAAATGATTCTGTTTGCTGTGAGTGGTTTCATATTTTGTCAGGCAATCGCGAACTGAAAATTTTATAAAAAACTTCTCGGGATGTCTTTTCATTAAATTCTTGCAGAAATTCAAAGTTAAATTTTAAATTTAATCGTGTTAGTGTAATCTATCAGCTAGAAACAACGCAATACATTTCATACCACCTGCCAAAATGAAGATGTGGGATGTGGGGTCTTGGCGCCGAAGAGCGTGCTACGGGTGGGATGTGGGATAAGGGAAGGGAAGGGAATGGAAGGGAAGGGAAGGGAAGGGAAGGGAAGGGAAGGGAAGGGAAGAAATGGAAAGTGATAAGAGACAGAAGTGCGAACAACCCTCCAATAAGCGAATGCAAGTCTTCCAGCTAATGATTCAAATAGTAAATAAACGAATACATCGATAACCAAAGTAAATCACCCACAAACGACTGGACGAGAAAATACGTGTAGGAAAGTAAAGTGATACATTAATGAAGAAATACATGATTTAGAAAATAATGAATGAAAACAAATAAGGCGTCAACAACCATTTCAAAACGACAAGAAGAAAGAAAATGCTGACGGAAAACTTCCCCCAAATATTGCCCAAGACTTGTAAACGAAAAATACCTCGTGCGTGGTTAGCTCATGTGTGTGATGCCTAATATTGGAAATCACGCCTCATCTACAAAGATGTCAGCCATTGGAATTGTCGACTGACAGAAATCCAATGCCATTCCTTGCGAGCCTGCGCCACCGCTTTGAAACGGGCTAAAAGTGAGAGCGCGCCGCGCAGGGGGTCCGGGGGGCGGGAGGCGACGGGGGCTGGCCACATGGTGCCACGCACGAGTGTGGACGGGGGGGGGTCGAGGCGAGGCGTGGGCCGTGGGAGATGGCCTTGCGGCGGCGGGAGGGGGCGCGGGCTTGTGGGCGCGGTGTGCGACCGCCCTGGAAGCGCCGCTTCGCCGCTGTTGTCACAGACCCCGGTCCGCCGGCCTCGCCTGCGGCGACGGGGCGCCTAGTGCAAATGAGCGCGGCGGCAGAGGCGCCCTCCGAAAAAACAACAGGCAGAGGCGGCGCGCTGGCCGCCGCGAGGCGCTCCGCCGCCGCGTCGCACGGCGCTCTCGCCCGCCGCCTCTGCCGTTCGCCCGTGCCCTCGGCTCCTCAGCCCTGCCTCGCTCGGGGTTGTGCTCGCGCCTCTGCCCTGCCCTCGCCCTCTGACCTCGCCGCGTCGCCCTGCCCCTCGCCTGCCGTCGCGCCCCGCCCTAGCCCTGCGCCCTCGCGTCGCCCTGCCCGCCCTTCGCCCGCTCGCCAGCGCCGCGCCGCTCGCCCTCGGCCTCGCCTCCGCTCGCTCGCCTCGCCCGCCTCGCCCTCGGCCTCGCCCTCGCCCTGCCTGGCGCTGCTCGCCCTGCGCCTCGCCCTCGCCCTGCGCCTCGCCCTCTGGCTCGTCTCGCCCTCGCCCTCTTGCCCTCCGCTGCCCTCGCCTCTGCCTCGCTGCCTGGCTCGCCTCTGCGCCGCTCCTCGCCTGCGCCTCGCCGCTCGCCTGGCCTGCTCGCGCCTCGCCTCGCCTCGCCCTCGCGCCTGCCGCGTCGGCCCTGCGGCCCTCGCCTCGGCCCTCATGGCGGCCTCGCCCTCCGCTGCCGTCGCCTCCCTCTGGCCTCCGCCTGTCGGCCCTCGCCCGTCGCCCTCGCCTCGCCTCCGCCCTCGCCCTCGCCCTCGCCCTCGCCCTCGCCCTCGCCCTCGCCCTCGCCCTCGCCCTCCAATGGCTCGCGTTTCTTCTGCCTCTTCAGCTCTCGAACCCCGGGCCACCACCTCTTACGTCGTATTAAGGTGACTTCTTTTTGTCTTCCGCGAACCATTCGAATCTACATACTCAAGTGCCAAATAAATCGCGGCTTTCAACATGCTTGAACACGATTTATTGTGATTAAATATTTTATTTATACGAACTTTGTTTCATAAAAAAGTTTCAGTTGTTTGTGTTTGATATTCAAGCACCCACCGTGTCTTGTTAGTATATTTACTACTCCACCTGCATTAGCTATATCTGATTGAGCTTCCGAAGGAACTAAACATTCTCTCCGATGGCACCGCTTGGGCTCTGGCCGGAGAGCTGCTCGAGGCCTGTGAGAGCGTGCGAGCTGGGAGCGTGTGTGTGTGTGTGTGTAGCGGGGGGGGGAGTCGTACAGCATCGGGCGCCTGCCGTGGCCCGACCAGGTGTTCCATGCACCGAGGTAACCATGGAAATGACCGCCCACAGCAGCTGCCAAGACTTTTCATCTCAGCCGCGATGTCGGCCGCCCTACCAGCGGCCAGCGAAACTTCAGACCCTCATTTATAATGCAGCGTATAAAAGGTAAAACATGACACACAGTGACTTGTATTAAAATGTGTTGCTATGGTAGCAGTAAAAGTAGACCATGTTAATACTACAAACATGTTTCACAGTGACTTTACGAATGTAACTGCGTACGTATTACGTAGATAACAATTCATCCCACACAAGCAAAAGCTCTGTAAATAAAAACATGATTCTCGTTCTTGGTACCAGCCATGCGCCCGGTCGGCATGGAAATGCACGCCCCCCTTCGAAAGATAAATAGATCGGAATGTTGGAATTCGTTTCCTTCAAGGGCCACAACATTGTCATTCGAACATTTTCGCCATGGAAAGCTTCGCCTCGTCGCCGCCCGCGCCGCCACCGTGGCGCGTCGCCTTTCTGCGCCTGTCAGAAGAAATCGCAGCCGCTATCCATTAACTCCCCCGCTCCCACGCAATCGATGGAAAAGCGTCAGGCGGCTGACCTACAAACTCTCTAACAGCCCGCACCAAGGAGTTATCGATCCTTACGTAAGGCGTGCATATCTACGAAAGGGAATTTTAAATATGAGACGTTTTGTTTTGAAGCAGCTTTATCGCATGACCGCAGGCATGCTCCTCGAACGATAGTTATAAATCTTAGCAGTGACATTAGTTCGTTTTTGCTTATGATTGTGTTCGATGCAGCTGTTGGAAAACTTAACTAAAGACTAATAAATTTGGTGAACATCATGGCTGTTGCTTAAGTAATCTCGAGGAAATTAATTCGAAACTATTGAGGCTACAACAGCGTGCACTTTCTCGTGTTATTTGCATCGATTATGAAATATTATTATACGCAAAAGGGTTTCCAACAACCAAAAAATGAAAAAAACTACCAAAGGTTTCCAACTCATTTAAAAAAGTTGAACATTTGCATTTGCAATTTTGGAAAATTCAAAAATTTTACATATTCATCTTTTAAAATCCAACTTTAAAGAAAATATTTCCTCACTATGAGCTATGTTTGTTCAATATTGTAATCGTACAAAGACGTCGAATGTAATTAAACTTTTACAATATTCAATATTTCAGAAAGCTCATCGAAAATTGAACGTGTGCTATTCTATAAGCCTATTTGGCTTTCTACCAGAAAAAGAAGTAAAGAAAATACCTGGATTTGTTTTTGAGAAAACTTTGAAACTTTTGTTGAGACATTATGAACAGGAGAACTCTCAAGAATCACAATTTCCGTTCCGGAAATCCTATGAGTGGTTTAGACTCTAGTGGCCTTCGCAGAGGGATAGACGGATGGACGGATGGACGGACGGGCGGATAGACGGACGGACGGACGGACAGACAGGCATTTCTCCTTAAACAAATTTTCACGAATGTTCAAAACATAGATTCTGACTAGATAATGTATCCGAGGAACGATTTGACTGCATATCGTAGGAAAAATTTTCCACTATTTCGGTAACGTGGATCCACAATACTTCTTCCATTGATCTGGGAAATATCCAGAAACCAATGTTCAGCATACATTTTCTTTAACTCGTAGAGGGGTACCGATGCTTTCTTCAATAACATGATTCTTAATATAACTCGAAAGTAATTCGATGTTATTCAGATCGGGATGGTAAGGAAGAGCTTGATATTCAGGCCATATTACCTGTGAACGGTTGTGTTAGAAACAAATACTCTATATTACGCCTGTGAACTTCTGAAATTATGCCTACGCTAAGACACGCTGCTCTTGCACAGCTCTCGAAGACAAAAGGGGTGGATAGGACTGAGGACCTGGAGCGATGTTTCCTAGACATATGTTTCCTAGACATGACTCTTACTGTATTATGACTCAGCGTTTGTGTGTAACAAGCAGTAATTGTTTTGATTTGGGTAACTGACAGTTTACTGCGCGTTGGGTCAGACATGGCCAGGCACAACAGGCGGCCTGTGCTTTTCGATCCCCTACAAACTTGTTCCACTGGAAATGCACTGAACAACATGACAAAAAGGCCAATTAGATCTATTCTTTTGATTTTCCAAAAAAATACACAAATGTAATTCTTTAATATCTCTCACGTTATTTATAATAACATTATGGGCATTTTGATACATGCACAGGTTCTATTTTCGAAGAACTCTCAAAATTTTCGAAAATTGCAAAACAAATATGTTCAGTTTCCTACAACTACAATATTAAATATAACCATTCTTTTCATAATGAAATCTATTTCTCGACGAGAGATCTGTAGATAAAAGCATATACAAATTTTCGGAAACAGTTTACGCGTAATATTTGCTTACAAAGAGCGATTTATTATTTTTTTCCAACAACTGCTTCAATGTTTTTGTTTTTTAATTTTGTTTTTCGGATAGAGAAAAGGAAGCTTACAAATGGAGAAGGTCTAATTATTGTTGATTTCTCTGAATTTTCAAACACTGAAGAAGTTTCGAATAACGCAAGAATATGTGTTCCTTGTAGAACTTCTACTTTCTTCTCTTAAAAATCTTCTTCTATTCTGATATATTGTTGTTATATGTTTTTGGCCTAGTTATATTTTTATTTCACACTTTTTTCGCCTTTTTCAGTTCGGAAAAAGAGGCTTAACGTCTAAGCAAGTCTTTATAAATATTATAATATAAACAAAACAAAAGATTGTAGGAATCAGAATCACCGTATTAAAGAGCGTAAATTATTATTACTCGTGCCAGTTGAAAGAAAAATTAACTAAAAGTTAATCAATTAATTTTCCGTTATTTTGGGGTTATGTTTGTATACCTTACGCCACACACTGTAAGATAAAAAATCAATTCAAATGATTAATTATATCAATAGAATTAACCTTTCGTACATCCTATTAATACTACTGAATGGTGACTCATTTAATTCAGTACTTTATAAGAAACAATAACAGGCCAATAATGTATTTCCATTTAAAAACTGGATTTGAGCTGGTTTGGTATTTTAAAGAAGCGTTCCCAGCAGAGGAAAGCCAAGGCCATTGAGCAATAATTGCAATCCTGCAGAAAGCAAGAAGCCTTCCCCTGCTGTGGCGGCCACGTGTCTGCGGCGCCGCTCATTAAAGTGCGCTCCGTCTGGCAGGCAGCGCGCGTCGCCGCGCGGCGGCCCGGCGCAAGAAAAGGCGCGAGAGGAAAGGAAGCTGCGGGCGGACGAAAGAAGGCGACGGACGGACGGCAGGCGAGGGAGGCGAGGCGAGGGCGAAAGCAGAACCTGCGCCCCCCCCCCGCCGCCCGCGATGTTCGCGCAGGCTTGAGTTTCTCCCGACATCCATATTAATGGTGAGTGTGTTACGCCATATTGGATGCGTGGGAGATTCTGCAGCCGGTGGGATAAAAGCTACTCTTTAAGTCTGAGCGGCGGGCTGTCGCGGCGGGCGCGGGGCCGTGGGAGGGGAGGGGAGGGGGGCGGGGGGCGCGAGCGCTGAAAGGACGGAGGGGAAGCCCTGGCGGCGCGGAAGGAGCTGCAGCGCCACTGTCCCGCCCGAAAATATTCTTTCACGTCTCGCAA
Source organism: Gryllus bimaculatus (assembly GCA_017312745.1). Taxonomy (NCBI): domain Eukaryota; kingdom Metazoa; phylum Arthropoda; class Insecta; order Orthoptera; family Gryllidae; genus Gryllus; species Gryllus bimaculatus. Next base: position 3,339,761 of record BOPP01000097.1, on the reverse strand, counting down.
AACCCGTACGCGGCGCGCGTGAAAACATCCCCGAGACAACGGATTTACCCAGAGCCACCGGCGGCGCCTGTTTATTTTTCATGCGCCCTCCCTTCCTCCCTCTCTCTCTCTCCCTCCCCCACCCCTGCTCGCCTCGTCAACGTGATCAGATAAATTCTCTGTAAACTAGCGCAGTATTTGCTGCACGTCTCCATCTGAAAGGCAAAGCATGTCGTTATGCGCGCGTTTTCTTAAAAAATGCGCCGTGTTTTATACGAGCTGTAGATCACACGAAGCGTTTTTACTTCATGAGGTGTGTTGCACCGCGGTTCAGCGCGCGCTGTCGGAGCACCTGACTGTCAACGGACAGACTTCGTGAGGCGGCGACGGGTGATCTACATCATCTGACATCTACTCAAGATATTAAGCGTACTTCAAATAACTCCTGAATCAAGCCTAACTGACTAATGAATAACACTAGTCGACTGAGGACAGACCGCGAGAGGAGGCTCAAGGCATCAACATATGTTACGGCAGTGCCTCTGACCGGGAAATGCAAGTTTCGAGTGCCGACGGTGGCGGGATTTTTGATGGTAGCTTATGAGGTAGGTCGGACATGGTCGTTGTCTGGAGGAGAATCCTGGCGGCCCGCTGCTCTGATCGGTAGTTTTCCATGGTTTCTCCAACCGCCACGCGAATGCCGGAGCAGTATCCTCACTCACGGACCACGGACCGCGCACGACCTTTCCTTCCTATTTCTTGTTCTACTCTATCCTTTACACACACTTACGTTTACATGCACTCATGCCAGGAGACCAGTCGGGAATTTAGAGCTTATCTCGGCTGTAGCGTGAAGAGAGCAGGCCCCGCTGGTGGGAGATACCTGGTTGGTAAAACCCCGCTAGCCGACGGTAGGTCGGCGCCGGATCTTGCCATCCTGCGGGGGAAGATCTCCACATCTCTAAAGAAAACATCCACTACACTTACGGGATCGATGAGCTTATCCGTTGACTCCCCGGGAATCACTATAATCAATCAATAGCATGAGGACAAAATGAAAAAAAGAAAATAAACATCCTTAGCATCTGAAGAATTTCCCAACTCGACTTCTAAGAGCGTGGGTAATGCCTTTCCCAGCTATAAAGACTCAGGATGGCCACCACTTTGAGGGGAACCAAGTTCCCACTCTCTTTTGGTCAACCCTCCGAATTCGCGGCATCTCTCGCCATTATTTATGGATTCTTGTGTTATTGACTACCGCTCCGCCCCGTGGTCAAGTGATGGCTTGAGTTTAGAGAGCCATCTATCAGAGGCGTCCTGAAATACACTTCATAACACAGACAGCGCTCAAAATAAAACGCCGTGATAAATGTGCGCCGGCGCGGAGAAAGGTGAGTATTTGCAGGGCGAGTGCTTGCTTAGCCCCAGCCCTCGCGAAAGGAGGCGAAGATGAGCACCGAAAGTCGTTGCCTTTCTTCACTTGTATCTTCCTTCTTTCTCAGCAACTCACATTATTCCAATAATATTTGTAGAATTTTTTACAAATAAAATACCCAGACTCCCTTTCTCAATTCCAACATCCGCGCACGTTTGACACAAGGTAGTATACGTGAACCTGGCCTGTACATTATATCCACTTTCGCATGCAATACTATCGGTACTTTGGGAGACTATTTATTTACTTTATATAGGGTACATCTAGCCTCCTGGCAAATGAGGAACGTTTCTATTGACATCATCTACGAACTCTCTAGGTAAAACTGGGGTATTGGACGACAAAAGTCGTTGAACTAGAGATGTTAGAAATCAAAACATCTCACATCCTCGTAACTAGGGCTATAATTTATATAGAAATACAAGTATCTAAATATGAACACAGTACGCATTAACAATGCTCAAGATATGGAGTAAAATATGGACTAACATTTGAATAAATGAGATAAAAATTTTAAAAAAATGTATTAATCAATTGTTTAAGTACAAAAATTAAAACTGTCATAGACCTTGATTGCAATTTTAGTAGTAGAATGCGATTTCGACGTGTAAACTAGAATGCATGTTATTGTGTTGGTGAAAGTAAAACCTTAATCATTTTCCAATAGTTGGCCATTACAAAGAGTCATTTTCAATATTTAAATATTGAACTGGCTAAAATGTAGTTCAACATCAGACGAAGAATTTACGAATTATAAAATTTAAGTTTGTGGTTCGACAGTTCTTGACAAAGTGGCCTGGAATCAGTTAGGAATATGAAATGATACATAAATCCAGTGAGGCAACCATTTAATGTAACTTGAAGACTCAGGAACGTTTTTTTCATACTGACAGTGGTACCTCAGAGTATCAGGCAGAATTTTCGACACTAGTTAGATAGTTGGGTCAAATTCAGCTGCTGTTTGGAGGAGAATTGTAGCTTCTAACTGCTCTGATCCCTAGATTTTTGTGGTTTCTCCAATTAACACCAGGCGAATGCCGGAGCAATACTCTAACAAACAGGCCACGGAACCCGCGCGATCTTTCCTTCCTCTTCCTTCTCTTATCCTCACCCCTTACTTACGCACTTACACTGACATGCACTGCACAAGCACACATGTCGAGAGACCAGTCGCGAGCTTAGAGCTCTTCTTGGTGTCGCGGATGGGGTATTGACGCGCTGTAAAATAGGAGGAAGAGAACAAAGGAAAATGGAACATAATTGATGTCATAAAAAGCACGAAGCTTAAGTACAAAGTGACAAACATAAATATATACATTTATGTTGAATTAGAAACCAGAAGATTAACTGGAAACAAGCAGCATGGAAGCGCAATTAAAGATAGGAAAAGGTAATACGAATAAACAAATGAAGTAGGGACTACGACCGAAGAACGTGGCACAGCGGGGAAAGTAAGGAATGAGGCAAAGGAAGAATGAGTACCAAAGGGAGAAAGCGATAAGGAGGCCGAGAAGGGAACAAAAGGAGCCGCTTGGGGCTGCGGCCACGGGGCCATGGCGATCAAAGAGAGGGGAGTGGAATGGAAGCGAAGAGGAGAGGGCGGGGAAGGGGGAGGGAGGAAAGAGGAGGAGGGAAAACGACTGCAATCGCACCGAACGCCCTCTCATATTTCTCGTCTTTTCATTATTTTTAAAAGACCTTGTGTAGCGTGCCTGTCAGTCAATTACGCAAATATAGGTCAATCGATTGGAAAGTGTGCTTTTAAATAACTCATTTCCACTCGACAGGAGAGCGGGACCGACGCGGTCCCAATATAATGTGTTTGTTCTGAATTACTCGAGCATTAAAACTGATATGTCGGCGAGAAATTTAAAGTTACTCACTCAGGACTCGGAGCTTCTCTGTCACGCTGTAGAACATAAGAACTTCCGCATGCATGCTCCAAATTCAAAAGAATTCTTAGATAAGAGTGAATTGAGAAATGATCTAGTTTTAAGGCAGAAAGCAACATGAATTTGCACTCCAGTATTCTTTTTTAATTAGTGGAGGAAAAATAATTAAATACAATGAAAGGGGAATGAAGATAAAATGTAAATTAAAGAGAAACCTTGACAAGTAAAAAGGTTTGCAGATTCTTTCAACCTCAATATTATTGATATTTAATACGGATATAAGAAACATCATTTTTCGCGGGGCATATTACAATATATGACATATCTAAAAATACGAAATAGTGAACTGTGGGGAGCTGTGTTGGTTGGTATCTTTCTGGAGAAATATAACTTGTTTAGAGCCCGACAAAACGCATTCTATTTCCGTCATTCTCTCTGGCTTGCTTTCATGGTCCTTGGAGGCCCGTGTTCTCTTTATCTGATTCTGAAATCCGTGCGTGGATTTCTGTCAAATATCGGAACAATCGGAACGGCACACTATCGGTTGTTCTCGGCGCAATGGGCGAAACGAGCTTTGGGCGAAGTATGTTGTCAGTGTCAGGTGTTTCTTTGCTTCTGACAAATACCGTGATTTCTCCTACGAACGAGATTATAATTTAATTCAGAATTTTAATTATTTTTCATGATAAACTAGTTAGTGGTGTCATAACAGCATACTCTCGCATGTTTTGAAATGGTCACACAAAAATACGCGAAAAATTCTCACATTTAAAATAATGTACATTACATTATTTATAGATTTAGCTTTGAAAAATAGATTTCAATAAGAAAAAAACTCAATCTTCAGTATCAAAATGGCAGGAAAACGCCAAGAAAATTACAATTTTGAAAATAATTGTTTTTGAAAATCTCCAGTGATTTGGTTGCTACCAACACATGAATACGATTTTTAATAGGAGGCGCCTATTCGGCGTGGTGAGAAAGAGACGTTCCTTGCGCACTGTAAGTTCAGAAGTCATACGCTTAATAGCTCATGGATTAAAGAGAAAGCGTTACTTAAAGGTTTCCCAGGATTTTTGTTTATCACAACTATTGAAAATGTTCTTAAACAGGATTGCAAAGTTCTTTGTGCAATCGGATTTTTATTCAGTTTTCGTCGTAGAAAAACATAATATATACTATTTTGTACACAGGGTTAAGATATCCTCTCAATTGAAAGCAAAATAAATAATACATTTAAGGTATTTAATAGAAACACTTGAGGAATAAACCGTGGTAAGATATTAGATTGCACCTCCAGCATTCATTATCCGGCTTTACTTTTTTGTCCGCCGAGGGCACCCCCTGATTACAGACATGCTGATATCCTTTCTTCTTGATTATGAGCTGGAACCAGCACTCTCACTCTGCGGTTTCGGCGCACTGAACTCGCAGAGGAGAACGATCGGAACTGGGTGGCTTTGCGTCTGGCATTAAACTAGATATTACCATCGCATTCACCTACACCCATAGGTATGTAATTTATATTAACATGTTTTCAAGCACTCTCATCCAAGCTTCACGACCCAATTGCCTTCTCGGCTGTCGAGGCGGAGAAGTTGCATCGCGGAAAGAAAATAGTCTGCGGATGCTGACGATCCGTTTTAATTTCAAAATTAGAGAAATAGAGCGTTCATTTTCTTTCAAAAAGCTCTATTTGCTTTGCTTCGCCAAAGCGACGGCGGCTGGCTCTCAATTCTGCATTCGCTCCCGGCGGACACGTGTGGAGAAAAAATGAATTTCAGCGTTGTCCCGTTTATCCGCCCCTCATTATACGATTGCTCCAACATCGTTCACATCATTATCACCTATCCATCAAATTGCTCATCCATTCCTAGTGTGACTACAGATGTAGATACTAAACTCGTAATTCATAATAGAGATTCATTGCTCATTGCTCGCCGTATCCCACATTTTATGTCTGTGCCCACAGGAGAGGGCGAGGGGGCCGGGGGATTACGGCAGTTCAGTTGGTACAGACGGGGCGTCGCTCGTCGAGGACTCGCATTCACTGAGGTCACTGCAGTGCCTCTGCCCGGGAGGTCCTAGGTTTGCCCTCCCGACAGTGGCAGCGATTCGACACTAGGCACATAGTTGGGTGGAATTCAGCCGCTCTCTAGAAAGAGAATTCTAGCGGTCGGCTCCTCTGATCGATAGTTTTCTGTAGTTTCTCCTTATTAACACCAGGTGAATGCAGGAGCAAAATCCTAACAAACGGGCCACGAAGCGCGCGTCTCTTTCCTTCCGCTTCGTTGTATCCTCACACCTTACACACACTGCATGCACGAGGTGCCACTCGGAGGCCTATAACCTGCCTAACTGCCTCGGAGGCAGCTGCGGCGGCGGGGCGCATCGGGAGGCTGGGGCGAGAGCGGGAGCGGGGGC